>CM061541.1:198070398-198555398 GCA_030864215.1 Capsicum pubescens
ATCGGTATTGGCAATGGTCGAGGGCATGTCCTAACCGGATGTTGTTTTGATCTCGGATAGAGGCTTTGTAAGACTACTTTGGGTTTGTATCGGCGGTGTCGGTAGTGGTGTTAGCCTTGGCATTGGTATTGGTATTGGGGATGACACCATATAATTGTATTCAATTTATGAATGTTCTATTTAGTTATAGTATTGATATAGATTTAGTTATTATTTTGGTTATGTTATGGTTGATTGGTTGGGCATTGGATGGTGAGGCTTGCTTGGGTTGGTCATGGTCATGGACCTATCCCAAAGTCCGTGTTTTGTTAATTACTCTATCTTATTTTATGTTTGGAATTTATCCAACTTAGGGAATATGTTGGTTAGTTGGATTTGGTAGGGGTGATCTCCGGTCCTTGTTGGTCTTGAGATGTCCATTACGTCAAGCCCCTGGTTCCGGTCTTGTTACTCATCTAAGTGAACATCTACATACTATTTTTATTTTTTCTGAGACTAACACTTGTCCATATAGGTAATATGGAACCTAAGACAATCAAGTAGATACAAAAGGAAATGTCAAAGAAGCGTGCACCCTAAAATACACCTTAGGGCTCGAAGACTGACTTAGAAGAGTCTAGTGGTTTGGAGGTACAATAATCTAAACGTGAAAGTAGAGAACAACTCACACCTTAAACCACTTGATTAAGGGATACTAAGGCCAAAACAACTACGTTCATTACTTTGGTGCTTGCAGCCACCCTCATTAAACCTTTTGAGTCTGAAGAAAAAGGTTAAGAATCTAATCAAAATTGAGATGAGACCAAGTATATAGAGATGAGGAAGATGAGATGAGTTCATTCGAGGGGGATGAGTCAAAGAAGGCTATCGATAGTGCTAATTCTATAGCCATAGGTTATTCTATGACTATTAATCATCCTCAAAGGGTTCCAGACTCGAGGCGATAGAGTATACTAAACTCCAAGGACTACTACATTAATAGGGTTTCCCTGAATGACATATGGAACAAAAAGATAAGTTCCAAGAAGAACCCTAAATCTTGCCTGAGTCACTACAGAATGTCCTGAAGTTGATCTAGGTATTCCAGAAGTATGAGTTGGAGTGGGTGACTAGAACATTCCAAAAATACAGTCCAGAGATAGTGTGGGAGTTTTATGCCAACTGTATGGCAATGATCAAGAACATGACTCCCTTCAAAAATAGAATAAAAATGATAAAGTATCCTCGCCTAGATAGAATGGTAATGCATGATAAGGAGATCAATATATCCATCAAGTCTATCTCTAAAGCCTTGTTTGGTAACAATTTTAAGTTGGCTGAAGAGACTTTGCAGTATGATTTCTAGAAAGAAGAATAGTTGGGCCATGAAAAAGGTTCCTTGGCAATCTTGAGAAAGTGAAGTTTTTTGGATTTGAATAAAGAAAATATCCCATAAAGGACAGAAAGGCTTTATCAATGTGCAAAAAATATAGAAGAAAAGAAAAAGAGGAAAGAAGGAAAACCAAGAAATAGCAAAGAGTGGGAAAAATAGTAAAGTGAAAAGAAGTGGCAATAAGTGAAGCATAAAAAGAGTACGATGTAGAATTTCAATGAGGTTGTAGCCTCGTATTCCTTATTTTATCTCCTACCCTACCCTAAACCTACATTAAAATCTCAACAAGCCCTTTGTGATTCCCAACTAAGTATAGTCATTGTAATAGTGATTGAAAATAGGGGCAAGCTCATGGCATGGTACTTGTTAACATGGAAAATTTATTGAGAGAGTGAGTGGATGCACTTAAAATTCCTTGTTGCATGATTGGTAGCAAGGTGGGTAATTTCTCCTTTCTTGTAAGGAGGCATGTGAACTAATTGAGGTGGGTAATTTTGTCATCTTCCGCACATTGAGATAATCAGAAGTATTTCTTGTTCGAACTCATCATGTGAGTCATTTCTAGAGCATTAGTAGTTGTTACATGGTTGGTCCTCAAAGTCTATTGCATTCTTCACTATTCCATTTTATGATGAGGGACGTTGTTAAAGTCATATTTGCCCATGTTTATAGATCTTTTTGTGGTGGCAATCTAATTTGAGTCATCATGATCAATGGGTGATAGAATGAGGGAACACATAGGAAATTGTCTCATAGTAAGAGGTAGAGTTGCTTGAGGACAAGCAAGGTCTTAAGTTGGGGGTGTTGATGAGGGTGAGTTTACCACTCAGTCACACTCGTTATGCGTGCACATTACTTTTTTTTAAATGAATAAATGTGACAATGTCTATGAATAGATGTACTAATATCCACTCTTTGCAGGCATAAAGTTGAAGAGACCTAAAGATATGGATTAGAGCTGAAAATGATAAAAAGGGAACAAGAAAGAGTGAAACTAAAGACCCGGACTACATCAGCCTTAGTTACCAAAATTGTGGTCATCTATCTACAGTCGCAGTCAGTCGAGACGGTCAGAGCAACGCTGTCGCTTCACATAACTACGGTTGCATAGTCGCGGTCATGGACAACCGTGCGCGATCAAGGTTAAGCGGGAAGGATCCCAAGGACAGATCTATAAAAGCACTTGGACTCATCCAAAGCCATATTTAAGATAAACCCCTTTCTTCTTTAGGAGAGCTTAGCTCGTAAGATATTTTGGAATTATAGACTTGAAACCCTAATCTTGGGCAAGTGTGTAATTAACTTTGAATGCTAAATTCTTAGACTTTTTGCAAAAAAAAAATGCTTTGGATAATCCTTATGGTATATCTCTCCTTACTTTCTTCATGAGTATCTAAGTAATTTAGTTTTGGAATTGTGTTGAACTAGAGTGTAATTGTGTGTGGGTATTATTATGTTTGCAAGGATTTTAGTTGTTGAGTATGGATTCCACCATTGCTTGAGCTTATGGGTCTGAATTTGATGGGTGAAAACCCCAATATCTCTAAATAGGTTTGATGGGTGAAAGCTCCAAACTATAGAAAACCTTTATAATTCTCAAAAGATGGATGAAGGTGAACATTAGGTAACCCATAACATTCTCAAAAGAGGGCTATAGGGGGACAAAGCAATGGTGGACAATTGATCCTATGTTTTAATACCTTTTGTAATCGTAGAAATAAGTGTATTAGGAGTGTAAATCATGTCTTGAGAATCATCCTAGAAATAGGGATGCTTGATTGAGGTCTTGGGTGATTATAAAAATGTGTACACTTGTTAGGTGCTCGAAAGAGCCAACGGGTTAAATCGTTGTGGTTTTGTTGAAAGATTGACCCCAATGAACTTCGACCTAGTCTATCCTTTATTCAACAACTTAATTTCATGGTGAACTAATATCAACCCACATGCATTACCTCTAGGTAGACATAATCCCTATATTTCTGTCAAATCTTGAATTCTAAGTAGAAGTTTAATTCACAAGAGCTTGTTAAAGTTGGTTGTGAAGAATTCCCAAGATAATCCCTCATTTTATTTTACATGTCATTTTTATTAGCATTTTGGGTAATTTTTTAGTAATTTGAGCATCCATAGGGTTTGAGGTCTATAGTTAACTCCTCGAGATTTAACCCCAATTCAAATTGAATTACTTGACAACGACTACCTCACCCCTAATTATGTGAGTGAGTTAAGCATTATCAGCATCTTATTGGTCATATTATAGGGTACTAGAAGTAATGATCCAAATCATATGATGCCCTAAGTCTTGCCCAAAGTATTCTGAATAAGATATGATTCAAAGGGTACTGGTGTTATGTTGGTCAGTATTGAGGTCCAAAAGGATGTCTGGGGTATGAGATAAGGGTACTACTAGTACCCTAGGGTATGGTTTAAGGGGTGTGGTTGTACCCTCCTGCAGTTAAGTTTTCAGCTTTTAAGATAAGAAGATTTTAGACATTTCCCACCCTAAAACCCTTAATTCCCTACGTGTTATAAATCATTGTGGCCTCTCATAACAAACTGGAAAAGATCAAAACACTCCAAAATCCTCTCTAAACTCTCTCTTGAAGATTGGGGCTAGGGTTCTTCAAAAGTGTTCATCTAGAGACTCAAGAGTCAAGTTTCTTTCGTGAATCTTCATGAATAAGGCATGTGACTCTTCCCTCATTGTTAGTTCTCAAATATCATGTGTTTTAAATTATGACTATGATTCTTAAATGGTGGTTTTGAAAACAAAAATAGAGGGTTTTGTTGCATATGATTGAGTAATGTTTACTATTGGTTTAATTTGTTCTTATACATATTTTTGGTGATGGTTTGCACATGTGGGTGCTTGGTAATTGGGTTTAGAAAAATTGGTTTTGGGTTACCCTAAACTTGATGCTTTTTACCTTGATTTTGGCCTTTCTAATAGTATGTCCTCAAAGTGTTTGTAAAAATGTCTAAAAGAATAAACTAGTCACATGTTAATGATGTTTTGAGCTAAGGCATTGGACTAATGAATATGAATGGTTGGGAAATGCTTTTCTGAAGTCCTTGTTAGCAAGGTAATGATATAAATGATAACCTTGATGGTTTGTATTGTTAAATGGGTTTGGCTACCTAAATATTAACTTGATTTATGTCTTTGTTAGACAATAGGTTCGAGTCCATAAACTTTGAATTGAACAAGTTTATTTGTTAGAGATGGGTTTGAGTCCCAAAGTCAAATGAATAGATGGTTTATTGATAATGTTAATGCTATGTGGTATAGTTACAAGTATAATTGGTATGATGACACCAACAAGGTACCTTCGATAAATAATTAGCTAAATGTTTATGTAAGTGAATGATAGTTTGAATTGGGATTTAAAAAGGATTGTGTAGCCGAGTTGTGAAGGTGTATATTCTTAGGGATTTCTTAATATGACCGAGAGGTTCAAATCTTCCATACTATATGATGTGGGAGGTTTGAGTCCCCCCATATCATACTACACTACATGATTGGGTGACCAAGTCACATTAGTATATGATTTTGAGGTTTTAGTCCCTCATACTTATGCATAAGATTATTCTCTGGTTAGAGAAGCTACACAAACTAGGGCCCGACTAGGGGGTGATAAATGGAATCCATATAGCCGGTGGGTGTAACTAATCTGACAGCTAAGCTTCACAACCCAGAATAAGATTTCAAAGGTTCATGTTAAACATTTTTCCCTACCCCGGCGTGATATATATATATATGTATTTCATTGATTATATATAATGGTTGACTTGATTTGAATTATTGGCATTAACTTATCCTTATCCTTGAGTTACATGCTAGCTCTCCCACTACAAACCGTCTTTGATATATTCCTACATGATATAGGTGTTGGTCATACTATACCTTCTACTCAATGATTAGACTCAGGATCAGCTCGTGTTGACTTAAAGTGGTGAGCTCCCATACATTGGAAGGATGATACAAGCATAAAGAGCCCAAAAGAGTACAAGGCATTATCAAAGGTTCAAGCTTCGGAATTGGCAAGTGTTTGGAGCCTTTTAAATCCTTGTCAAGTTGAAGGAGGATAAGGGAACCACTACACTCAAGAGGCACCTCAAGGGAAGGGTATTGAAGACATTTTACATCCCAAAGTGACATCAAAGAAGAACCTATTTTTCCTTATTCATTAAGGGCAATTTTGACATTTGTTATGTAATAGTATAAATAAACACTTTAGTGGGTATTTTCATTAGCTTTGATGAATATTGACAAAATACTCTTTTAGATTGTAATTTTAGTCTTCCTTAGATTAGTATAGCCGAAACTTGAGGGATTAATACATTTGATGGATTTCACTTGTGTTGATCAATTGGCATGAAAGGTGTGATTGACTAGTGTGAATTCCTTTGGTCCACCTAAGAGTGAGGTTTAATATAATGATGATGAGGAGTGTTTTAATGCTTTATACACATTATTGTTCTAATCATTGGTATTAGTAAGGGTCTCATTACCTATCTTTTCATTTCATACATTCTACTTCATCTTCTTTCTTCTATGTGTTGTTTTTCCATAGTTTGTTCATGTGGATTGTGTCTATTTCGATTTCTAGAGAGTTTTTAGGTTATCATTTGGTATTAGAGCCTTGTTTATCGTTGTTTCTAAAACCCTAAGTCTTGGTTTCATTGTCTTTATCAAGAAAATCCCCACAAAAAGAGTCAAAATCCAAAGAAAAATCACAAAAATATAATGTCTAGTAGTGTCTTGTTATAGATCCGAAACTTAAACCCTAGATCTACACATTTTTGTTTTGTTTTGAAAGTTTATTGTGCTAGATCCTTTCTCTCTATAACCTAGGGAATATAGATCTACTCTTGGAACAAGATTTGGTTGAGTTTGACCTAAGACCTCTGGGATTTTGAAGCTTTTAAGCTCTAGATCCATGTGGGTTTTGTATTTTGGATGTTGGTTGAGCTTGGTTTGTTGATATTTGAGTTCATATTGGCCTAAAGAACCTATATCTATAAAAAAAATTGAAGTTTAGGGTTCATTTGAGTAAAGTTCAAACTTTGGTCAACTCTTAAATATTCATCTTGTTCTTCTATCTTCATCAAGTCTTGTTAAAGAAGAATATTCAAAGAGTATGTTTGATCCAAAATGGGTGTGGAAAGAGAGTGTACTTGTTTTTTATGAAAGAATATTCCTTTGCATATTCATTGTCATCCAAAAGAAAGAAGAGACAAACGAATAATCAAAGTACAAAATCAAGTACAATCCAAGTACAAAGGGGGAACATTGTTTTGAATTCAAATTGGAGCTTGAAAAGGGCTCCAAAACTTGTTATTTCCCCCTAAAATCATCATCCATTTTCCCCAAGGGTGTGTTAGGCCGAGAGTGACCTTTTGGGATTAAAAATTTTTGAAGCTCATCCTCCAATCCAATAGTTCCACATCATCAAGTGTAAACGGCCAAATCAAGTTCTAAGTAGATTTTGCTAGTTTCTAATTTCTTATTCTTGTTTCTTGTAAGTTAATTCTATCACTAATTATCAAGCTAGTAAGTTCCTACTAGGTTGGTAATTAGTATAGAGTTCATTTATTTTGTGTCTTCAATTTTTTTGTGTGCTTTTCTTGTTTTTAATTTGTAGTAGTTTGTTGGTTCAAGTCCATACATCATTTTTATTTGAGTCATATCAAATAAAAATTGATTTTGGGATAAAACATATTCACCACTCATTTACTTTCCAAGTATTTCCAAGTTTTCAATGCTTATGAGACCAAGTGTGAGGTGAGATCCATATGTGAGTGTGGTGAGGTTTATTGAACTAACGTGTTTGTTCATTTTGTAGGTTTTGATTGTTTCTTAGGTACAAGAAGCATAGAACCCGAGATTTTAAGTGCTACCTCACTTGGGAATGATGTTTTGGGAGTCTTGATGGCTCAGTTTAATGGACTAACCCTAGACTTGAAGGGTGATTTGCACATTGTGAAAGGAGACTTGAATTCTTTGAAGGGTGAGGTGACCACCATTAGTAGGAGGCTTGATTGTGTTGAAAGTAGAAGGAACTCACAACCTTCTACTCCTAACCCCTACTATGCATCTTCAAGTGTCTAAGCCAACAACTCCTCAATGACCATGACACCCGAAACTCTCCACCAAATGCGTTATCCTTCAAGAGATCCAAAAAACCAAGACCAAGCCTCTCCTAACCAAAACCTACAAAGGCCATTACATACCCAAATAAGCCAAGTACAACAAAAAGGACTTGGAACTCAAACTCCACCACCAAATCCAAATCTACAAGTGCCAAATCCCTTTGACTAAAGACTAATTCCTTCACATAACCAAACACCTCTACAAAATGCTAACTACCAAATTCCAATTCTCATGAATAAAAGACCTTACCCTTCACCACATCCAATGCCACAAGTCAAAGCTCCAAATAACCAAAGGCCTTATAACCCTCTACAAAAACCCCAAAATCGACACCAACCCCTTCCTTTTGAAGATTGTGGTAGAGGGAAGAAAGAAACTTATGATGTTTCTAATGATGGACATTGGTTTGAGAAAGAAGTGAGGGAAAGACATGATCATAGAGTGAATTATGAAAGAAATCGAGGGCAAGAAGGAAGACAAGAAAATTGAGAGGTGGGCATAAATTCAATCAAGGTTGGCATTCTAATTTTCAAAGGTGAGAGTGATTCGAAAGTGTTCTTAGATTGGGAGTCTTCTTGTAAAAATATTTTTGAGGTGAATGACCTTTCCAAAGAAAAAAAAAGTTGCTAAGCTATTGCTTACTTTGAAGGATATGCAAACACTTAGTAGGATTACACTATGAGATTTGGTGATGTGTTGATTGGTGGCCAACCACCTCCTTGGGAGATATTAAAGAGACTAATGATAGAGAGATATGTCCCATAGAATTATAGGCATGAGCCCCTTACCAAACTCTACAACCTAAGGCAAGGAAGCAAGAGTGTCATGGCATATTATGATGAGTTCCAACAACTTATTTTGAAGGTTAATCAAAGAGATGAACAAGTGCAACATTATGTCATTCACTTCAAGGTTGGGTTAAATAAGGTCACATATTCCTGATTGACTCTCCATAAGTTTGAAACAATTGATAGTATCTTTGAAGAGGCCATGGATATTAAAAGAGAGAACAAAGAGAAGTCGGCCTACAAGCTCTAAATCAAACAAGGTTCAGGTTTGTCAAAGAACAAAGAGATAATTCAATCTTCTTCTAGTTAGAACAAGGACAAATTCACTTCATCTTAAGCTCAACAAACCATGATGAATGTTTCCCAACTCAATCCTCTAAGAAATGAAGGTAAACCTATTCTTACTTCCCATTCTAAGGGTTTACAATGCATCAAGTGACAAGGTTGGGGCCATAGGGAAAGTGAGTGCCCTAAACGACATAATGTGATTCTAAGAAAGGGAAAGTTGTATTATCTTGTAGGAGAAAGGGAGTTGGAACCTTAGGAGAGTGATGACAGCTATCAAGATAGAGAGTTTGTAGAATCCGAGACTAAATGGGAAGAAAGTGAGGAAGATGTCTTGCCTTGTGAGGGTGAATGTGATGTTCCTAATTATGTGGTTGTATGGAACATGTTTAGTAAGGCCTCGGATGATTAAAATCAAAGAGAAAATATTTTTCAAACCAAGTACCTTATTAAAGGAAGTATGAGTTCAATAATCATAGATAGTGGGAGTTATGTGAATATTGCTAGTGTCACCTTGGTTGACCACTTGAAATTATCCAATATCTCTCACCCTAATCATAATAAGCTTTAATGGTAAAACAAGTGTGGTGAATTTAAGGTCTAACGACAATGTGTAATTAGATTCAAAGTAGGGAATTATCATGATGAAGTGTTATGTTATGTAATCCCTAAGCAAGCATGTCACATATTGTGGGAAAGACCATGTCAATTTGATAAGCATACTATACATTATGGAAGGTCTAATAGGTACACCTTGATCATGGTGGACAAAAGTTCACTCTTCTCCCACTTCCACCATATAATGTGAATGAAATCCAAGAGAAAACTAAGAAGTTGGGTGAGAAAAAGAAGAAGAAAGGGGAAGAGGAGGTCTCAAATTGTGATCTTGGAAAGGGAAAAGAAAATTTAATTGTGGGACTTGCCCACAAATGTGCCTTGTTACTTCCTAACCTAAAAGATAGCATTTTGCCTAGATTTGATTCTTATTGTGTGCAGGTACAAAATAAAATGATATCCAAGAAGGATCCAAAAGGAGTTCCACCCGAAAGTATGAGAAATAAACTAGTGACTCCCTTGATTGAGAGATCCAAAAAGGTGGATTTCTCAAGCCTAACCCAAGGTAACTTTGTTACTCTCAACACTTAATTGAAATCAAAATATTTTGATTTAGTTTATTATGAAGTGGTTTTGGGTTTACAAGTGCATACCTCTTTCTTTAGTAACTCTTTTGTTGTGAATAATGATCAACTTGCTCTTAAAACTAGTTCACTACTTGAATATGTGAATTGTGGAATTGAAGGTCCTCAAGTTAGTATTGATGTTTGTAATGTTGATCTTTTCAATAAGTATGGTCCTTTGAGCTTATGTGATTAAATCCATGAAGTTAATATTGTTCAAAGTGACCATGTGTATGTCAAAATTGTGCGTGGTGTTTTGGAAAGTCATGACTTTGATCTTCAAGTACATGGGGTGGGTAGTTTCAGCCTAGTCCCATGCCTACTACTTCCCTTTGACCCCGGGGCACTTGTGAGATGTTGGATGTGTAGTTTCAGTTCATGCTCATTATCTTTTAATGTCGATGCTATTCACTTCATGGTATCCTTTATTCTAAGATTTTTATATTGAATACCAAGGATATGTGGGTGTATGTTAAGTGTGAACAACCATGGATTGATGATATGAGTTTGGTACTAATACTAACCCTCCTACCAAGAGGATTGTGTGCTTGATTTTCTCTCTCTTTGATTTTGCAAGATCTGAATTTGAGAACAAATTCCTTTCAATATGGAGAGGATGATACAAGTATTAAAAGGACAAAAGAGTACAAGGCATTATCAAAGGTTCAAACTTCGGAATTGGCAAGTATTTTGAGCCTTTTAAAGCCTTGTCAAGTTGAAGGAGGAGAAGGGAACCACTACACTTAAGAGGCACCTCAAGTGAAGGGTATTGAAGAAATTTTAAATCCCAAAGTTATATACAAGGGGTGACTACTTTCCCTTATTCATTAAGGGCAATTCTGACATTTGTTATGTAATAGTATAAATAGACACTTTTGTGGGGATTTTCATTAGATTTGATGAATATTGAGAGAATACTCTTTTATATTGTAATTTTAGTCATCCTTAGCTTACTATAGCCTAAACTTGATGGATTAATACATTTGATATATTTCCCTTGTGTTGATCAATTAGCAAGAAAGATGTGATTGAGGAGTGTGAATTCCTTTGGTCTACCTAATAGTGAGGTTTAATCTAATGTTGATGAGGTGTGTTTAAATTTTTGATACACATTCTTGTTCTAATCGTTGGTGTTAGTGAGGGTCTTATTACCTATCCTTTTCATTTCATGCATTTCTACTTCATCTCCTTTTTTCTATGTGTTGTTTTTCCATAGTTTGTTCTAGTGGATTGTGTCTGTTTTCGGTTTCTAGATAGTTTTTAGGTTATCAAAGGATCTATTTATAGTTTTTTTCTTATGTCTTTAATGGTTTAGACTGGAACATCGGTATTGGCTACGGTCGGGGGCATGTCCCGACCGGATGTTGTTTTATCTCGGATAGAGGCTTTGTGAGACTACTTTTGGTTTGTATGGGCAGTGTCGGTAGTGGTTTCAACCTTGGCATTTGTATTGGTATTGGGTCCGACACAGTATAATTGTATTCAATTTATGAATGTTCCATATTGTTATGGTATTGATATAGACTTAGTTATTATTTTAGTTATGTTATGGTTGATTGGTTGGGCATTGGATGGCGAGACCTTCTTGGGTTGGTCATGGTCATGGACCTATCCCAAAGTTCATGTTTTGTTAATCATTTTATTTTTTTATATCTTTAGAATTCATTTGAATTAGGGAATATGTTGGTTCGTTGGATTTGGTAGGGGGTGATCTCCGGTCCTTGTTGGGCTTGAGAAATCTATTACATCAAAGCCCTGGTTTGGGTCGTGTCACTCATCTAAGTAAATATCTACATACTATTTTTATTTTTTTCTGAGACTAACACTTGTCCATTTAGGCAATATGACACCTAAGACAATCAAGTAGATACAAAATAAAATCTCAAAGAAGCGAGCACCCTAAAATAAACTTAGGGGATCAAAGAGTGAGATAGAAATGTTTAGTGGTTTGGAGGTTCAATAATCTAAACGTAAAAGTAGAGAACAACTCACACCTTAAACTACTAGATCAAGAGCTACTAAGGCCAAGGCAACTACTTCCATTACCTTTGTGCTTGCAGCCACCCTCATTGAACCTTCTTAGTCTAAAGATAAAGGTTAAGAATCTAATCAATATGGAGATGATACCAATCTTATAGAGATGAGGATGATGAGATAAGTTCATTCGAGGGGGATAAGTCAAAGGAGGCTATTGATAGTGCTAATTCTATAGCCATAGGTTATCTACTACTATTACTCATCCTTAAAAAGTTGCAAACCTGATGCGATATAGTATGCTAAACTCCAAGGACTACTACATTAATATGGTTTCCTGAACGACAAAGGGAAACAAAAGATAAGTTTCAATAAGAACCCTAAATCTTTCCTGAGTCACTATAGAAGGTCCTGAAGTTGATTTAGGTATTCCAAAAGTATGAGTTGGAGTGGGTGACTAGACCACTCCAAAAATATAGTCCAGAGATAGTGTGGGAGTTTTATGCTGACTATATGGAAATGATCAAGAACATGACTCCATTCAAAAAAAGAAAAAAATGATGAAGCATCCACGCTTAGATACAATGCTAATGCAAGATAAAGAGATCAACATATCCATAAAGGCTATCTCTAAATCCTTATTTGGTAACAATTTTAAGCTGGCTGAAGATACTTCGTGGTATGATTTCTAGATGAAGGATTTTATAAGGGTGAAAAAGTTGAGCATGTATGACAAGGTGATGCATTACAAGTGGTTATTAGACCATAGTATATAGGCTATGGAGAGAGTTGTTTAGGTAAATGTTTCATCAATTTAGAAAAATACCTTAAAATTTATTGACAAAACTTTGTGAGCTATTGTGAGACATTGCATTAGATCGACGACTAATATCGACATATTTAGTACATCTAGTGTGGGCCTAGTAGTAGATTTTATGGAAGAGTTAGAGCTAAACATTCCATGGATCATCGCAGGAGAGATTCAGGATAGGGAACTATAGTTTCGTACCACTTTACCTTTCCATTAATTGATTACTCAACTACTACAAAAGTTACTGGTGCCTTATATTCTGGCGGCTAATAGATTGTTTGATCGACAAAGAATGCTGATATTGAATTAATTAAATATTTAGGAACTTGGTGGATTCATCCTAGAATCCTTTTCCATATGTACCTCTACAAGATGTAGAGGGAGTTACCCCTACTACTGAGATGTTGGCTTCTGAGGTCGGTGCTACTAGCTCTTCTTCTTTTACTCATAACCAGAATATATTTGGGTACTATTCAGCCAGTTCCTGTGAGTTATATATGGATTCCTACAGTACTTCTAGGGCAGCTCCTGAGAAATCAGGCACTACATGATGCGTGAATTAAAAAGTTAGAGGTAGGGGTAAATCCCTAAGTGGATGATTAAATTAAGGTTGTTATATGTGTTATTAAGACCTATTTTTATAGATTTAATAGCTAGATGAAGCCTAACTTAGAGGATGTTCAAGCTCAATATTCGTCTGCATTCATGAATGAATTGGATGAGTTGAAGAAAATGGTGAAGGAGCTGATCGAGAAAATAGTGCAAGTTGTGCCACCTCTACCTCTTTTGATCCCATCTTTGAAGGTCTTTGTAGTTAACATGGATTCTTTGGTGTTATACATCTATGCCCAAGCCTCAAATCATGATGGTAAGAATATAGACGTCAATTAGTTTATAGAGGAGATGGGTAATCATTTGCATCCCCGTAAGAAGTAAAAGAGTAAGGATAATGAAGGAAAGAAGAAACATAAATAGGGAAAAGGAAGAAAGACAAGTGAGTGAGAAAAACTCTAAGGTACATATTTCGAAGGTGGTTGAGATTACATATAATGCTGAGGTCGTTATTCTGAGCAGAAGAGTATAGATATTTCACCTATGAAATTATTAAGTGCATTAGCCAACACTGATGCACACATGATTGAGAGCTTTATGGCCACAACTAAGGCCACAGGAGTTGAGGAGACTGGATAGGTCCCATATGTGACCCCAGCTGATCAGAGTATGATAGGCATCTAGTGTGCCACAAGTATGTTTCATACTCTAGTTTTATATTTTTCCAATGCTTTTATACAATGGGGACACTGTTAGATTTCTAAGTTAGGGGTAGGGGTGCACCACAACTGATGGTTTTTTGTTGTTTTTTTCTTTTCTCTCAACTGTACTATCTAGTTAGACCCAACATATTTAGTAATTTATTTATGCTTTTGTCTGGTTTTTTGGTTATTTGTGAAACCAAGGGTGAAATAAGAGAATTAGTGTACTCAAAGAAAAATTGAGCATACATTGGATTTTGAATAAGTTTTGATGCTAAATTATACAAATGAGAATGTGACTAATTTTAAATAAGTTTTGTTGTTAAATGATACCTTTCAAAAAATTTTATGATCATTTTTGTTGTGTTTGTGCCTACCTTGAAATGTGACCAATGTTTGGATCTTTTAATCGCATTAGAATTAGAAGCTAAATAATTATAGCCTAACTTTCATGAACTATATAGGTAGTGCCTAAATATATAGCCTTAAGCCAAGTGTGTGCAAGGTCTTACCTAGTTGTCAAGTGTGTCCAATCAAGAAATTTCTTAGTTTTTCTCGCTAAAGTCGTAGGATAGGAGGTTAGGAAAGGATCATAGGCCTTTTTGATTTAGTCCACTAAAGATCCTAAAAGCTTACTAAATGAAAAAATAATATCCCTTGTTCCTTTAAGTTAAGCCTAAGTAGACCTTTTCTTTCAACTATCCTATTCACTTCCCATTCATTTACAATGAACCTATTTTGGCCCTAGTCCTTCCTTCGAAATTATGTACCTCAATTCTGGAAAATTTTCTAAGTTAAGGGTGGCTATCCTTGTGGTGCATAAAAAGTTTGGGTAAGTATAAAAAGTTAGCAAACATACGGGGGTTGTATTGTGAAAAGAATGAAAAAATTAATGCAATGGGAAAAAATATTTAAAAAGAAAGAAGAGAGAAGTTATGACTATAAAACTGCACTCGGGTCCAAAAATTTTAAAATAAAAGGGAGAAAAATAAAAAAAGTAGGAGAGTAGAGACAAAAGTAGTAAAGTGCCAAAGAGGAATGAATCACTCGATCCACATGCACTATACCCATCCCCAAATCAATGTTACAAGATAATAAAAGACCTATAGTGATCCTAATCCTACAGAATAAAAGCTAAGTCATAGAAAATAAGGGCAAGCCTATAGTATCAGTGTTACACCCCAGGGTATTGGTCCTTGAAAATTTCTAAAATTTTATCCTCACTATCCTGACTACGACTCCCATGATGAGTCGTAGGGATTCAAGATGGGTCGTAGGGACTCGGTCATGACTCAATCAAAATAAGTGGCTTAGTATTCAACTCTGAGTATGTGTGGCTCTCAACTAGTCATCAAAACTTCTTGTGGGTAATAAGGACCAAGTCGTAAGGTGGCCAAAATGTTTTTCCCAAGACACTATCATAATTACAACTTGAGGCCACGAGTCGTAAAGGCTCATGATGAGTCATTATGTCCCAATCGTAGGGGGTCTAGTGTGTCATCCCTAATTTATTATTGTCTTAAGTACGACAAGTGGTTATGAGTCATTAAGTGTGGTCATGAGTCATTGGTATGAATCATAGCCAAATTAGTATGGGGCTTTAGTGGTTCTGTCTTGACTACGACTCTTTGTGATGAGTCCTAATGTATCCTTACGAGTCATATAGTGACACGTAGTCACTGACGACTAAATTTCAGTTTTTAAATTGAGGGTACTTTGGACAATTCCCTTCTTACCCAATTAAAACCCCATGTCCATAAAGAACTTAAGGGGGTTATATTCCATTCGAGGGCTCAAGGGTTGAATTCCATCCGTGAAACTTGATATTTCAGTTATGTTACTCTTCTCTCATTGTTCATTTGTTAAAAGAATATGTTTTAAGGTATTGTTCACGAGATATTGATATTGGTTTTGAAACAAGGGTAGAGCGTTTGGAATGCTTATTGGTTTAACAATGTTTTCCCATGGTTTACATGTAATTAATCATTCTTTAATTATGGTTTTGAACTTGTGGGTGCATGGTTATGGTGAATGGAGTAAGAAATTGTGATTTTCCCCAAACTTGGGACTTTTGAAGTGCTTATGACCCCAACCTTATATTGTGAAATTTGCTTTAGTTAAGAAAAATATGGGAATTTAAACTGTTCTTGCACTATTGAATAATAATTTAAATTAAACTATATGGGGTTGTGTAATTCCCTCAACTAATGTGTAATTGAACCAAGGGGGTTGTGAATTCCCCTAAGTAAAGATAATTGGTGTGTCATGTTGATGTTACCTTGCAAGTGTAGTTGGCATGACGATACCAAAAATGTATGCCATGATGTGTAATGAGATTCAATGAATGGGAATGTATGATGCTTGTTTTAAATCGGCTTTAATACAAGTTGTGTAGCTGAGGCATTAAAGTTGAGGTCCGGAAGGATGATGTGTGAGCCTATGCTAACACATTTGAAGCTTTTAACTCTAAATAATTGTATGGTCTTGAGAAACTTTAGTTGTTTTTGATTAGTTTACTTTGATTTTGCAGTAAAAGTAGAGAAGATGGGGAACCACAAATAAAGGAAGCAAAAAGCATGAAATCAGAAGCAAATAAAGAACAAAGGGTGGCTGACGGCATCCATGACACACCATCAGCCTGGTGATAGGCTGTCAAGGATGCCTTCAGCCTTAACCAGAGAATGATATTTGTTGTAACGTTGTGACGGCATGTCATGACAAGGCATCAGAGTTGTGATAAGGCATCAGGATCCTCGTCAACCTTAGGCAAAAATTCTCAAAATAGAAGAGGAGCTGACGACATCCATGACACGACGTCAAACTCCTGATAGGACGTCATTGTCGCCATCAGCCTGAGATAGAAAAAGCCAAACTTAAAGAGAATCTGACGACGTTCGTGATAGGCTGTCAAACTCCTGATAGTCCATCACGATCGCCATCATCTATTCCGAGAAAAATCTGTAACTTTAGTTTTATTTCCTTATTTAGGGTTAACTACTTAAAGCCTTGTTTTAGGGTTTTCTAAGGATCGGTTGACATATCCCAAAAGATAGAAGATACAATTTTTCTCTCTGTCTCTCTTTAAGACCAATATTTTAGAGCTTTGCCTTGTGATTCAATTCAAAGTATACTTTTGATTTTCTTCATCATTGTAAGTTAATCCTTTCAGTTATGAATTCAATTTTCATACTTGTTTCTTACATCACGAGTGTCTAAACACTTGTAACCTGGATCGTGGGATCTAGGGTTAGGTTATGATAAGGTGTTAAATACTCAAGATTTAATAGGTGTTAGGATTTCTTGGTAATTCTGAGATTATAATTTACGTCTGTTGGTTGCAAACAGTAGGCGTACCTAATTTTGTTTTCTTGAGAAATAAATCATAAATAGTAGGAAGTGAATTATCAATAGGGACTCAGAAAGGCTTCGTTTAATAATCAGTGCTGTAACAAGGTTGATTAACTTGAGGTAAAATCTGGACAATGCATAGTGATTCCCTAAGTCTGAGAGGATTAGAAAATTAGATGCTTGAATAGGTCGAGAGACATTTGAGCATATCATCGATAAAGATAGCTTGTGATCCTAACCACTGTGAGAGTATTGAGTAAATTTTAGAATTTGTCATGTACCGTAAACCCTAGTGAACATAATCCTGGTTATTTCATAAAATCTTGGTTATAAACATCAAATTCAAAGTGATAATCAATTATCTGCAAAATTGAAACTCCATTTCAGGAAACAGTAAACTACCAGTGAATTTAATCGTAAACAACATGAGTTTACACCTTATTCCCTATGGTATTTGAACCCAACCTAGTTGGGTTTTATATTGACAACGATCGCTTACACCCATTCAAGAGTATAATTTGAGCATTATCAAAGGACCAACACTGGAAACTGTAGTTACCGATATGGGTGTCTATATGACCAGGAGGTTTAAGGGTCCCCTTATTATTATCAATTGATTGGGAGGTTTGAGTCCCCACATCTTATTATATGATCTGGTGCTCGTGTCTCCTTGATATACCGAGAGGTTCGAGTCCCTTATAGTGCATAAGTATACCCTCTAGTTTGTGCTGCCACACACACTAAGGCCCTACCAGCTGGGGAAGAGTTGGGCCTATATAGCCCATGGGTGACTTTGTATGTTATGACGATTGAGATACATAATCCTAGCTAGAGTTTTAAAGCATATATTAAGCCTTGTTCATTATTTTGACGTGTGATATATATATATATATGCATTTTATTATGTGCATTGGTTTTGAATGATTTTGAATTATTGATCATGAAATTATTTTATCCTTATCCCTGAGTTACATTCTAGTGTTCACCCAACTAATCATCTATGGATGCTTTTCCCAATGCAATGTAGGCATCGGGGCTATTTTTACCTTTCTAGTGTAGAGTTAGGTTTGTCGACTCAGTTCTTCAGTTTATTATGTTGTGGTAAAAAAGTGAGCTTCCATTCCTTGGAAAGCTTAGGAATTTCATCAGCTTTCATTCTTAGATTTTAGTCGATAGTTACCTTCTTTATCATTAACATTGCCCTTTTTATTCTCATTGGTATTTGTTAGAGTCGGGGACATATCTCGAGTAAGAATGGCTTTGGTTCTTTATTTAGAAAGATTTGTTTGGATTATTATGGATACTGGAGCTGTATCAGCAAATGGAAAGCTGGCCTCATATAGCCCGTGGTTGCCTTTATATGTCATTAAGGTTGAGCTACAGAATCCAGGCTAAAGCTTCAAAGCACATGTTAATCCTTGTTCCCTATCTCAACATGTGATATGTATGTGTGTGTGTATATGCATTTGATTATGTGCATTATCTTTGAATGTATTGAACAATTGAACATGGAATTATGTTATCCTTAACCCTGAGTTACATGCTAGTGTTCACCCCACTAACTGTATCCAAACCTTATATCCCCACTAAATGCCAACACCGGAGCTATTTCTACTTTTCTGGCATAAATTTAGGTTGGTCAGCTCGGTTCATTACTTTGTGGTGAAGTGGTGAGGTTCCATACCTTGTAAGGCTTAGGCATTTCACCAAATTTCATTCCTAGATTTGAGTTGATAGATACTTTCATTATCAATAACATTATTGTTTTCATACTCATTATCATTTGTCAGAGTCGGGGACATGTCCCGATAGACACTGTCTTTGTTTTTTTGTTTAGAAGGCTTTAATTAGACTACTGTGGATATTGGGTAATGTTGGTTGGTTCTTTGTCTAATCATCAGTCGTCAGTTATTGACATGTTTTGACTTTTCTTAAGCTTGTTACATACTGTCTTGTTATATGTTAGAAATTCATACGACATTAGGAGATATTGTGTTTGATTTGGTTAGGTGCAGGGGGTGATCTGCAGTCCACATGGGACTTGAGATACTCGTCTTGGCCATGCCCTGATTTAGGTCATGAAGGACAGGTATCAGAGCCTAGGTTTGGTGTCATTGAGTTTCCTACAAAGACATGTCAAGTAGAGTCTCTTTTAGCGCACCACACTTATAGGGAATAGGCTACGCGACATTTAGGAATATTTCCCATTTTTGTTGTTCTATTTCTAGCTATAAAGTCTAAGGTCTCAAATATCCTTTAATTTTTGTATGTTCGTTGTACAGATCATGCTTTCCAGAAGATTTGATAACCGTGGAAACTCTTTTACCCTATCTGAGGACCATGTGGACAGAGCTCGTCCTACTATAGGAGTTCAGACCCAATATAGGGTCGCTGCTTCTGATTGCCTTGAGGGAGCTCCACTAGTTCCCCCTATTCCTCCTTAAGTACCCCAACCTGGTATGTATAATGCTGAGTTTTGCCAAATAGTTCATTTGTTTCCTAATTTATGGCCTCCAATACTGAGCGTGTTGCTTCTCTTGCTCCATCATTTGAGGCCACTAGAGTTGACCAATTTATAATGGTGAGTCATTCTGTTTCACTGTCTCTAGAGTTGAGGAATATCCTTAAAATTTCATTGACAAGATGGAAAAAATCTTATGTTGATACATGCTACTGATATGGAGGGTGTGGAATTTGCAGCTTATCAGTTGAAGGATGTATCATACCAATGGTATGGAGATTAGGAATAGTCTAGGGGTGAGTATGCTGAGTCAGCTTTGTGGGATGACTTCTCTAGTGATTTTTTTGATTTCTTATTTCGTTAGAAGTTGAGGGAGGCAAAGGCTGAGGGATTCGTGAATCTGAAGCAAGGAAGGATGATAGTAAGGAAGTATGCCTTGAATTTTCATTTGTTGTCGCGTTATTCTCCTGAGTTGGTATCTAGCATAAGGGCTAGAATGAGGAAGTTTACCTCTAAGTTGTCCCATGAATATTTCTTGGAGAGCAAGGTTTCCTTGTTGAATAAGGATATGGACATTTCAAGAATTGTGGTGTATATGTAACAAGTGGAATAAGAAAATAAGAAGCAAGCAAAGATGAATGAAAAGAATAATAAGAAGTTTTTCCATTTGGATCAGGGTGGAGGTTAGCAACAGAGTGGTAGAGTCAGTGGAATATGGTCAAAGAAGAAATGGGGAAATTTTGGTTCCTGTACTACGGCTAGTGCAACTTATACGAAGTCATTGGGTGATCATCGTTCTTAGTATGATAGTGGATTTAGAGAACAAGGAGCCCAGTCTCATGCTAGTGGGGCTCAGTGATCCCCATCATATCCTCCTTGTGGATTCTTTGGTCAGGTGCACATGGTGTTATGGAAAGGGGAGGAGCAAGTAATTTAAATGTAGTCTGATTGGACATATGCACAGGAATTATCCTTATTAGGTTACTTTTGGGGAGAATAAGATTCTTTTTTCTACTTCATCCGTTCTTGTACAAAAGGGTGCTACTTCTGCTTCTGGCTCCGTTACTGGTCGAAACCGTCTGTACGCTCTCTCCACTGGGCAAGATTTAGAGGTATCCCCTAATTTTTTACTAGTTTACTTAAACTCTTCTCTCGTGATGTATAATGTGTACTTGATCCTGGGTCTACCCTCTCTTATGTGACCCCTTATGTGTCTATTCATTTTGGTTTTGGTCCTGAGTGTATTACGTATCCTTATTCTATGTCCGCCCCTATGGGTGACTACAATGTGTCTAGAAGAGTTTATAGAGGTTGTGGGATGTCGGTCTATTGTAGAGATCCCTTAGTATATCTGATAGAGTTTGACATGCTAGACTTTGATGTTATTTTGGGGGTGGATTGGTTTTATTCGTGCTATGGGTCTTAAGCTTGTCGGACTCGAAGGGTCAGTTTCCATTTCCTTAATGCGCCAGTGATCAAGTGGGAAGGTAGTTACCTAGTGTCTACGAGTATGGTTTATCTCGTATCTTAGAGACCAAAAATTGGTTTCTAAAGGGTGCCTCTATCACTTAGTGCATATTAAGGATTCTAGAGCCAAAGGTTCTTCTTTGCAGACTATCCCCGTGGTCTGCGAATTCCCTGAGGTGTTCTCTAATGATCTTCCTAGTATTCCTCCTGATAGGGAAATTGATTCTAGGATTGATCTTCTATCACAAACAAAACCAGGGCTTGGCCGTGACGGGTATCTCAAGTCCCACATATACCAGAGATCACCCCGTGTACCTAACCAAATCAAGCACAACATCGCCCAATGTCGGATATATTTTGAACATATAACAAGATAGCATGCAACAAGCTTAAGTAAAGTCAAAACATGTCTATAATCGACAACTGATGACCGAACAAACAATCGACCCACACCACCCAATATCATAGTAGTCCAAACAAAGCCTTCTAAATAAATAACCTAAACCAGTCTTGGTCGGGAAATGTCCCCGACTCTGACAGATGACAATAAGAATGAAAACAATAATGTTTATTATAATGAAAATATCTATCAACTCAAATCTAAGAATGAAATACCTAAGACTTTCGAGGGATTAAATCTCACTACTTTACCACAACGCAATGAACCGAGATGACCGACCTGACTTTGCGTAGGAAAAGTAGAAGTAGTTCTGGTGTTTGTATTGCGTAGGTATACAACATCAGGAGGCGGTTAGTGGGGTGATCACTACCATATAACTTGGTATAAGGATAACATAATTCCATCTTCAATGGTTCAAAACATTCAAAGCCAATTCACATAATAAAATGCATACACACACAAACACACACACACATATACATATATATATCACATCTCGGAATAGGGAACAAGGCTTAATATGCGCTTTGAAACTTTAACCTGGATTATGTAGCTCAACCGTTATAACATACGAAGGTGCCCACGGGATATATGGGCCCATCTCCCCCTAGCTTGTAGGCCCCCAATACATGTGGCCGCATAAACAAGATAATATACATAAGCGCTATGGGGGACTCAAACCTCCCGACAAATCAAGGTGACACGAGCAAGGTAACACGAGCACCAAATCATGAAATAAGATGTGAGGGACTAGAACCATCCAATCAACTGATAATAATAAGGGGGACTCGAACCACTCAATCATATAGACCCTTGCTTCGGCAATATCGGTTTCCATTATTGGTTCGTCAAGACATTCACTTTCCCAACTCAGCTACACAACCCTCATTAAAGCCCAATTAAAACAAGTTTCAATTATTCCCTTTCATTAAACCACATTACAGATTAAGGAATACATTGTTGGTATCGTCATACCAACTGCACTTGCAAGGTGACAACAACATGCAAAAAAATAAATTACTTGGGGAATTCACAACCCCATTGGTTCAATTATACATTAGCTTGGGGAATTAGACAATTCGATAAGGTTCAATTCAAAATCATAATTCAATAGTTCAAGAATAATTCAAATTCTCCCATTTCTCATAACTAAAAACCAATTTTTACCAGATGGGGTTGGGGTCATAACCACTTCAAAAGTCACAAGTTTGGGAAAAGTCACAATTCCCAAGTTCATTCACCATACCCATACAACCACAATTTCAAAACCATAATTAAAGAATGAATAATAATATGTAAGCCATGGGAAAACATTGTTCAACAATAAGCACTCAAAACCCTCAACCCTTCATTTAATACCAAAATAAATATCTTATGATCAATACATTAAACCATATCTTTTTAACATATTAACAATGAGGGAAAAGTAACATGCCTGAAATACCAAGTTTCACAAAATAATTTAACCTTTGAGCCCTTAGATGACCTACTTCTTGGAAACCCTAAGTGTGGCTGCTTGAGAGAATTTGAGAGAGCCTTTGAAGTGTTTGAGTACGTTAAGGATGAAATATAACCCCTTAACTGCTTTATGGATGTGGGATTTTAATTGGGTAAGGATAGAATTGTCCAAATTGCCCTGAATTTTAAAACTAAAATTTTGTCATCAGTGACTTTGGGTCACTATACGACTTGCAAGGATACATTACGACTCATCACAAAGGGCCGTACCCAAGATAGAACCGCCAAGGCCCCATACTAGTCTGACTATGACTCATACCACTAACTCATAACACACTTAATGACTCGTAACTATTTCTCATACTCAAGACTGAAACAAATTTGGTATGACACATTGGACACCTTACGATGGGGACATATCATCATGAGTATTTATGACTCGTGGCCTCAAGTCTTAATGAAGACAGTATCTTGGGACAAACTTTTTGGATACTTCACGACTTAGTCCTTACGACCCGTAAGAAGTCTTAATGACTAGTTGAGAGCCACTTACACTCAGAGCAAAATACTGAGCGACTTGTTCTAATTAAGTCACAACCAAATCCCTATTACCCATCATGACTCCCAATGACATGTTAGGGAAGTCGTATTCAAGATTGTAAGGATAAAATTTTAGAAAATTTTCAAGGACCAGAACTTGAATATGCATTGAAAGGGTACAGTAGGATTGAGTACGGTCCACTTGTACTCAGTATGTATCATAGGCTAATTGAGAAAAGTAGAAGATAGAACATACAAAATACAAACTAAGGGCACGTCACATATAATAAGAAAATATACTGCAATGGTAGCCCACAGTTCTATAATATCCATATATAACACAACAAAACACTAAAAATGAATACAAGTATATATTTATACCACATATAAGCAAGAAAAAGAGAAAACATATATGGGAACATTAGGTTCAAGTAAGAAAAGATAGACCAAAGGATAAGTGACAAGTCAAACAGAATATACAACCATATCACAAACATATAAAGTAAATACAATAAGAATGATGGTGATGATGATGATGTAGTGCACGAAGTTGTCACACAACCTCCGAGACCCTTGCACAGTCTCTATATACACCTATAGAGATAAAGATACAAGACGTACGACCCATGGGGGTTTTCAACCTGTATACAATACATACATATATATATATATATTCATATCTCCACCCCGGCACATCCCTTGGGGAGGGTTTTATAAGATGCCATATTTTTTGTCAAAAAACGGTGTTGCTAGTGATTCGCAGTATTTCCATGGTGGTACCAATGTTTGATGAAAGAGTATGAGGGCATAATGGTCACAACCAACAACAATAAGTATTTTCACAATGTCACGACCTAAAATCCAAGGGGCATGATGGAACTCGTCATGACAAATGTTAACGAGTAAGCCTATCACACAAATTGATACACAAAAGGGAAAAGACAAAAAAAACCGCAAGGGTATGGAGCCAAACCATATAAGTATAATAAATTCGGAAAGAATATAATCAACAAAATAGCCATAACTCCGAAAACCTGGTGTCAACAATATAAGAACATATATAGTAAAACTCAAATCCAAAGGATATACATAAGATGTCCAAATACAAGAGAAACTTTGTCTCTGAAATTAAAATAAAGACATAGTGTATAAGAAAGGTAGTGGAATACATCCGGATGCCTGAAAGTCAACCATTACTTTGACAGCACCCAATATCATCGGAATCAACCAAGTTGGGGTATACTCAAACTATGACCTGCACCGAAAGAATGCAGTAGGCATAAGTACGGTCCACTTGTACTTAGTAGGTATCATAGGCCGACCAAGAAAAGTAGATAATAAAGCATACAAAATATACACTAAGGGAACATCACCTGCAATCAGAAATTTTTCTATAATGGTAGCCCCCACTGCTTGCACTAACAGTTCTAATATACATATCTCATATATTGCAACAACACAATCAAGTAGAGCATAATTATACATTACATCACATTCAAGTAGGTACAAGGAAGGGCATTATATATACAAGATCAGTGAGCACAAGTATAAGAAGTTAGAACAATTAGATAGGTATTAAGTCAAAGCAGAAGTACAATCACATCACAACCATAATTATGTAAATACAATAAAAATGATGATGATGATGATGATGATGAAAATATTGATAATTATAAATAGGGTGAAGCACGATGTTATCGAACAACCTCCTTATACACCTATGTAGGCAAGTCTCAAGACGTAGGACCCATGGGGGTTTGTCAATGCATATACTACCATTTATACACCTACAGAGGCAAGCTTCCTAATGTAGAACCCATGGAGGGTTTGTCAAACCATATATAACTAATATCCATGACACTTCTCCGACATATCTTTTGGAGAAGGACTATAAAAGTCTGAGGTTCCTAGTATTTCTGGTGTTTCCCATATTTCCAAAATTTTAGTACAACTAATATCCATGACTCATCTCTAGCAAAACCCTTGTAGAAGGTATATAGAATCCAATGTACCCAGCATTTTAAAATTTCAAGGACACATACATAACATAAGACACAAACCAAATACAACATAAAATAAAAACAAGTATATATAGCACATTTAAAAAACAAGTGCAAATTATGAGTATGATACCATGAGGATGATGATACAATATTCATAATCAACTGCAAAAAGTATTTCCACAACCAACCACAATGAGTATTTCCATAACGAACCAATATACCAATCATGCGAGATAATTATTAACTCATTATTTCCAACCATCCATGAATTTCCATATGTCTCATATGCCAACAAGTATAAATATACAACAATACTCCAATGGTACCACATTAGGCATTTTAAACAACACAATATAATTATTTACATGTAATCAAGACTATCCATATCACGTAGGACCCCACACGGTCACACATATCACGTAAGTTCTCAAATTCAATAATTACATCACATATAGGCTTCCACATAGACATAACACATAAATAGCCATTTTTCAAGACGAGTTTCCACCCTTAACATGCTTTGTATACAAATTAACTACCCAGCTTAGTATAAATAAGTTAAGTCATAAACTACCTCAAGGTCGAAACTGGTCCGCAACACTTCAACCCTCGACGCTACTTCTCATAAAGAATCCCAAAATCAACTAAAACTAAAAAATATAGAATCTACTCATCAAAACAACGCTAATGATACTCATATTACTTACTTTTGGTTCGGGGTCAAAATGAACCCTCAAAAAGGGTTTTCGAAAAGGATGTTCAAATCATAATTTTTTTCAGAAACGTGTTCCCCATACCTTTGAGAACCTACAACTGAAAATCCAAGTAAAATAAAGTTCAAAATGAGGTTAAAATTGAAGAAAAATAATTCTTAAACTTTATTGGGAAAAACCCTTGGAATCCATTTTAAAATCAAGAATCAAAGTTGTATTAAAGATGAAACTGAGGAAAAACAAGTAATTATGGTATTAGGAATATTATTCAAGTGAAAAGGAATTAAATTCGGATTTAAAATCAAGCCCTAAGGCTTTGGGGTTTTGTAACACCCCGAATTTTAGCCTCTGAAAAGTTCTTGACTTTTTCCAGGTAATGAAACTCCTAACAAGTTGGGAAGACTCATTATGAGTCCTAGGTCTCAAGTCGTAGGCAAACCAACAAGGAGTGCTCAAATTTTTATCCAGAGTATGACTGGACCCTTAGGACTCATAAGGTGAGGTCACGAGTCGTAGGGTGTGACTCGTGACCAAACCTGTGAAAGGAGGTCTAAGAATGTGCCATGACTATGATTCTAGGAAATGAATCCTACCGAGACATCATAAGTCATGACTTGACCCATAGCGACTGGG
Organism: Capsicum pubescens; assembly: GCA_030864215.1. Classification (NCBI taxonomy): domain Eukaryota; kingdom Viridiplantae; phylum Streptophyta; class Magnoliopsida; order Solanales; family Solanaceae; genus Capsicum; species Capsicum pubescens. Next base: position 198,097,237 of record CM061541.1, read on the forward strand.
GATAGTTTTTCCAACATGTTCTTATTAAGGGAGAATTGGTCTTTTCTCCTATCCAACTTCTATTCCATGACTTAAATTGTAGCCCTATGATCATAAGATTATGTTATTACTGGAACCAAAGATTGTCCATGATAGGCATCTCAAGTTCACCAAAGATCGAAGACCACCCCTATTTTTTCCTAGCCAAACAGAACACAAAATAACTAGCAGTGGATAAATTTTGAACATCTAATAAGATAGAGTGAGTGTAAGCTCAAACAAGTCTAAGAATATCAACAACAATACCCAGTCCACAGTAATCCATAAAGCTTCTACGACTAAACTAAATAAAATCTTTGTCGGGACATGCCCTCAACGATAGCCAAAGAAACCATATGAATAGTCTATGACATAAGAGAATAGCAAAACCATGAAATTACGATCTTTTAGAGAATGCAAGCTTACCACCTCAAGCTAACTGCTGATACCTCAAAATCTTATCACTGTGCAGGAAAACTAGAAGTATCTGTGGTTCCTATCTCGTGTGGGGATACAATATCTAGAGATAGTTAGAAGTTTGAGCGCTAGCATGTAACTCAAGATAAGGATAAAGTAGTTCCAGTCAATGTACCTGTTCACGTTCATTCATAAATATATATATATATATATATATATATATATATATATATATATATATAATAGATGTTGGGGTAGGGAACAAGATTTAGTATGATTGTAAATCATTAGCCTAGACTATGTAGCTCAACCATCATAAATAGGCACCTACGGGCTATATGGGTTCAGCTCCCCCAGTTGAAATGGCCCCAGTGCGTGTTAGCCATCGAACTAAAGGTATCAAGGAAGACCAGAGAATGCCCGACCCTATGTCAATCCTAGATACAAGTATATCAATAGTGTGAACCATGCACACGGTTATTAAAACCAATCCTCACATCACCAAACATGAGTTTTCAATATCAGTCATTAAAGATTCACACCTTTATGGCTTAGCTACAAACCCCCCCCATTAAGCCTAATTAAAAACAAGTTTCACATAACCCATTCATTAACCAAGGAATTATACCTCAAGGCATACCATAGGTATCATCATACCATTTAGCTTGCAATCTCATAATTATGACATCACAATTCTATTAAATTAGAGGAATTCCTTGACTCTTTTTGTTTAATGAATCAAATTAGAGGAATTCCTCGACCTCCTTTAGTTTATCCAATAAACTTGGGGGAATGCCTCAACCCACTTTGTTTATTAAATCAAAACATAGACAACAAGGCCTATAAAATCTATGTTTATTCTTTAACCATTTATGCAATGCAATAGTATAGATGAGTAAGTCAAACCAAGTGATAATTCTACAATTCAAATCCATTTATAGAAGTGGATTGAGGGAACACAATTATTTAAAACCAATTTCCAAGTCCAAAATATCAATTTGGGAGATTACCTCGACCCCTATTCTAATTACCATACCCATGCACCTAATTAGGTCAAAAACATTTAATTCAAAGCATGAACAACTCATGAAAACCATAGGAAAAGTATTAAAGGATCAACCATTCCAAAACCCTCAACCAATATCAAAACCCACATTTAAATCCATACATATAAACCAATTAAAACACATGTTTTTATTATAATAAGATTTGGGAAAGAGTAACATGCCTTAACTACTAAGGAATTTGAAGAAGAAATAACCCTCAGATCCCTAGATGACCAATTTCTTAAATCCCCAGCCTTGTCTTTGAGTGGGGAATTTGAGAGAGAAGAGATGTGTTGGATAGGTTAAGGAGTCAAAAATAACCCCTTTTTGGTGTTTTTTTGTATGTGGTGTCTAAGTAGGGACAGACGGAAATGTCCAAAGACCCTTAATAAAATATGGAAAAACTATCGTTTAGTTATTACGGGTGACTTGATAACTCATAGGGTCACCCTACGACTCATGAAATTTTTTCGTAGGATAGACAGTATCCATGGACATACATACTTCTCTAACTATGATTTGTTTCTTACGACTCATATTCTGACCTCATGACTCATTAGGTCAAATCATAGGCAAGACTGAAATATTGGCCCCCTTTACTATTTAGGCTACAAGAACCACTATACGACTCGTACTTGGTCTTGATGTCTCGCTAGGTGCCAATCATGACCAACACAAAGATTTATACAAACACAATGGTATGGCTATGATTAGAGTCCTACAACTCGTAGTTATACCCTATGACTCATATGATGAATCATAGTCTGGGCAGTGAGCTCAGAGGTCAAGAAATTTTCAAGGGCTAACATCTGGGGTGTTTCATTATCTCACCCTTAGGATCATTTTTCCTTGAATGACAATTCATGGGATCCATTAACATGATTTGAACACAAAACACAACCATAGTCTCTTCTAAGAAAGATAGAAAACAAGGATAGTAAGGAATACTACCTTAAGCACGATTATCCAATGCGGGAAACAAGAATGGATATTTGGACTTCGTGTCCTCTTTAGCCTCCCAAGAAGCTCTTCCACCCCAAATAATACACCTAACAACCCTTAAATATAACCATACTTCACCACTATACTTTCATCTATAAATTCAACACACCACAATTTCAATCTCATAATTCCTCTATGAGACCGATGCATAACTACTAGAGTCTGAGTATAACTGTATATTTCTTCCATGTTAAAGCCTAACTCAAAGTTACAGGTGCTAGCGTAAGCTATAGGACCTTATACTTTACATTCTTTCATTAACACTAATCAATGTCATCACTACAATCAAACATCCTCCAATCTTAAATCAAGGATTACTAATCACATAACTCCATGGTTTGTGTATCTATCAATCACATCATCTACACCTATATTTCTACAACTAATTCATGGATTTCCAAAATTTAACCTCTATCACAAAGGTTTCACCACATCTACCCTTCTTAACTATTTCACTTAACGAGAGTTCATATCACTCTTCAACCTTCATCTATGTCCCTCGCCCGAGAAATTACCCCCAAAAATTTCCAGATCAAGAACATCAACTCCCTTATTTATAGAATTTTTTCACTTCCAAAGTCACTACCATACTACCAAAAGAAGGGTCACTAAGGAACTAGAGTTAAAGCATCAAGAATGGGAGGGTTACTTCTAAATTATGTCACCTACCAGGTGTACTACTTAGAGTGTAACCCATGAAAGGAGACATGGAACAATGGGCATATAATACTTCATAAAAACTACCTAAATCATAAATAAAGGGTAGTTCAGGCATAATCATAAGATATCATGAGTTTTTCAGATTGGCATTGTGAAAAACCCGAGTGCATATATCATGTGTCATAAAACATAAAGTTGAGACATATATATTAAAGAAATAAGACAACTGATTGAAAATACTGCCTCTTATTCTAAGGACTATGAATGGTCGTGAGCTTACATATACAACATCACTTTAGGATAAAAAAATACATAAAATAAATCGGTAGTAAGTAGAGCAAATAGTTCGTTAGAGCCAAGCATAAAATGAGACATGAGTTTATAGGTTCATGAGTGTCATAACATAGAACATGGATATTTGGGAACTTTGATTTATGAGAACCGCTTTTACATCTAGTTAAGAGGTTAAAGCATGGACATACATGGTACAGAGAATGAAGACCTTAGGCATAGGCACTATAGAATACGTACGACAATTGAAGAATGCCCAATTAACCAAAATAGAAGAGAATCGCTAGAATAGGTGTAGATTTTCCACGACTCTTCCCTGGAACTCAACATCATAAGAAAATTCAAGATTAGCCTTATATAACCATCCTATCCTTGAGGATTTACTCTCTTATTGAACCTATAAGCATAACACTTCGCACCACAGGGTATCGCCGTGTACATGAACTAGGTACACGGGGAACTTAAATACTTAAAACCTCATTTAACGAGATACTACCTAGGGCCAACATATTCTTATAAACCTAATGCTCTTGTTCACCAAATAACTTGACTCTAATTCATTGCTCTAACACTAAACATTTAGTATAAATCACAATTACCCACTCCAACATTTTCTAAGTTATCAACCTAACCTCTTCAACACATACCATCAAGCCTACCAATTTTCTCCCGCAATTCTCGCATCACTAGCATTAAGAAAACATTCCTCTCTCTTTCAATTAACATTAAAAGTTCAAACCTAGGCTCTAGAAAAAATCATACACAACTATGAAGTACCCCACTAATATACTAGTCCACCCCATAAAGATGTCCCCCTAAATTCCTTATTCAACTGTTGATAACCTATTATTATCCACCAAGAGAATAGGAGAACCCCACGGACAAACACTAGAGCAGATAAAACCTTTATCAAGAAGGACCTTCAATTGATCCTTAAGTTCTTTCAACCCAGCCGAAGCTACTTTACAGAGAGGGATAGAGGTATAATAGGTATCTAGAGGAAAACTAATCCCAAAATCAATTTCCCTATCGGGAGATCTTCAGAAAAACTTTGAGAAACTCATTGACTATAAGGACAGACTATAAAGAAGGGCCCTTAGAATTTGAATTCTTATCTTAAACTAGATGATATAGACATCACATGGAAATCAATTTCTGGGTTCTAAGATACAAAATAAACCTTCCCTTAGACATTAGGGAACTCTCTTCCCACTCAATCATAAGTTTATTTAGGAATTTGAAACTAACCCTTCAGGTCCCACAATCAAGAGATGCATAGCATGAATGATCTAATCTATTCCTAAAATAAAATCAAAGTCTAACATATATATCTGCATCAAATCTACCAATGTCTCCCTGCCACAGATAGATACCCTGCAACCCCTATAAATTTTCTAGTCACAATAAAGTCACCCACTGGAGTATACACAAAAAATAGATAAGGAATACATTCAGGACTAAAACCAAAATTAATAGCCACATAAGGGGTTAGATAAGAAAAAGTAGGCCATGAATCAAGAAGAAAGTACACATTATGGGAGAAAAGTTTTAGTGTATCGGTAACAACCTAAGGAGAGGCCTTAGAGTCCTGACGATTGGCATGAGCATAAAGATGACTTCATCAAATGTTGGTACCAGGGGTAGCACCCATTGTTGTAAAAATAGAAAAGGTAGCAATCGAAATCTTATTGGCCCCAGTAGCGACGCTTGAAAAACACTCCTACTGCATGTGATAATGCTGACCATACCTATAACAATAATTCCTCTTCTCATAACACTGGCCACGGTATAACTGGACATAAATTCAACAAGAAGAATATAGTGGGGCTAACTGAGTTTTACTGGTTAAAAATTAGGCTCCTTATAATTTAAACCCACGGTTGACTCGAAAGCGATGATCACCAAAAGACCTACGGTAAGGAGTACTACTAGTGGCTTGGAAACTTTCTTAATTCCTTTTCATAGGCCACTACCTACCATCTTTACCACTTTTTAAAGTCCTGGAAAGGCCCCACATAGTTTGAGCCTTAGGGCGTGTCGAGTGAGGCGTGATTCCGGCCCTAAAAGATTGAGAAGTGTCTTACTAAGTTAGTATCATATTAACCATATAGAATTTCCCTAATTTTAAATTTCTATCATGTGGAAAATCTGATAAGCTTTCCATCTATATAAGATTTTCCCAAATCCAACACCCGGGTAAGATGTTATGGATAATTAAAGACCTAGTCGTAAAACTGTGTCATTTTAGTGCTTGGCGCATCGCGGAGAGGGTCGATTTGACAATTGTCAAATTCCAGTGGAACTCCATGATGTTGGCGCATCGCTCTAAGGTTCCAAGTCCCAACCAGTGGGAGAATATTATGGCTCCGCATCGCAGTGACTCCCATTTTGCCAATTGTCAATTTCCAGTGAGCCACTACGATAAGTGGTGCATCGCGGTGACCCCTTAAGTCGGGTCCCCAGTTTAATTTTTCCATCTTCGTACAAATGTTAAAAGGGGCATGTTGTACTTTTTCCAAGCCTATAAAACCGTGCAAACACTAAATCAAAGTCCTTTACAAGCATCCTTTGAGTTTTTTCTCAAGTTTTAAGTCATAAAAAATCCTAAGTATCCAAAACCACTTCCAAGAATCTCAAGAATCCACCATGGATTTTATAAATTGAGTCAAGATTCAAGGTTCCCAAATCAAGGGCCTCAAGAACCCTCATTCAAGAGTATGAATAGAGTTCCAAATGTGAAAGTTCCTCCAAAGCTTCTAATTCAAGGTATGTGGGGTTTTTAACAAGGGTAACCCTTTTACCCTTGTTCCCAAAAGGCTTATTTACATCATGAATTTCCTTAAATCTATGAGATTTTTACATAAATTTGAATTGGGGGTTTTCATCCATTATTATTGAATGCATTATCTTGATATTTCCCATGAATTAAGAGTCAAATGGCAAGATTTCTGCATGTTTTATTGAGAATTTACAGCTGGGTATAAAACCCATGATTTTACTCCTTGAGAAGCTAATATTTGAAATGTTGAGATATTGAAGCATATGCCTATATTGAGGTTTTGAGATAAATTGCTGAAATTCCCAGATTTCCACATGATTTATGAATCTATATGCTATATATTATGCTTTTGATGAGCTTTAACTTGAGATTGGACTATGGGTTAGTAATACCTCTTTGAGACTTGTGAATTTATGAACTCTTGTGCTATAAGTACCCATGATTTGAGTATTTTGAGATGATTGATAAATGAATTTACCTAATAGTCCGAAAGCTTTGAAATCCACTTCATCATATGAGATTATTGATTTGATTATTGGGTTCGTGGTGAATCATGAGATTATTATAAAAGTGGATTTTTATGAGATGTGCATAGATAATCTAAAGAGGGTAGTACTTAGCAATGAGTGGGTAAGTCACTACAGTTTCTTAATCCAAAACTACGTGCCACCGTAGGTTGTGCCTGAGGCTGAGTTTATGATGATTATGATTGGGCCCGAGGCCAAATTTTGTTTAGTGATCACTAGACCTAGGTTATACTCCCTGGCAAGAGTATTACGCTCCTCCCCAATGTGTGGTCTCCTCCTTAGGAGGACAAAATGTTGGAATCCATGTAGCTCGCATGGTTTATGTCGATTACGAGAACCTCCCTTGACCTTTAAAACTTTGAGATCAAATATTTATTTTTCTTTCCTATAGTCTACTTTCCTAAATGGTTGAAATGCAAAGATATTCCCAAACCAAGATATTTTCTTGATGAGAGTTATTTTCCTAAATGATAGCATCTTCCCTTGTTATGGTACTTTTCATAAAGCTTTGAGATAAGTTATTTCCTTAAGCTAGAATACTTTTCCATTTGAGATAGCATGATTTTACCTAAAGCTTGTAATGAGATAATTTCCAAAAGTGAATGAAATACCTTCAAGTATGTTTTTCGAGTCATATGATTTCGATTTCCAAGTATATGAGTTCTAAATAATTATGAAATGTTGAGAATTAAAGAGGTTTTAATCTCCATGAGACATATGCATGAGTTGAAAGTATTATTCAAAGTCCCTTATCCTTTGGGTATTGAGATTAAGAGAAGATTTTTTATTTTTAAAGTTAAAGAGCGATGACTCACGAGATTAGTATTGCATCCCTCATTATACATAATTTATGAGCTTTATATTTTATACTTGTTCAAGCCATGTGAGTCGTCTCATTTTGCATACATGATTTGATTGAAGAAGATCGACACTATTTTTATACATATGTATTCACCCCCGTATACTCAGTACATTCCAAAGTACTGATTCACATATATGTCTATGTGCTACATTGTCTTATAATGTAGGTTCAGGTTCTCAGTCCCAGCCTCATCCGTGATTCGTTGAGTACCGTGCCTACGTTTTTTGTAGTGGTGAGTTCTCATGGTTTAAGGACCGATCATCAGATATTTTCTGTATTTGAGATACTATGTTTTATCTTTAGTTCATTTTGAGTCAGTTGGGGATCTATCCCAACAACCCTCTTGTTTTCAATTCGTAGAGGTTTTGTATGACTAGTATCATACTTGTGATGTGTCGAGGGTTAGGTATTGTGGTTTTGTTGAGGTTTCTCTATATTATGGTCATATGGACTGAGTATCTTTCCCATATTTCCTTTCATGTGATATGACTATGCAAGTGTTGAGTTTATTTCATCTTGAATTGAGTGTTATTCATAGAAATCAGCTCTAAGGGTTAGCTTGGGGCTACTTGTAGCCTTAAGCACTGTGTGACATCCCGAGAGATGATTTTGGGTCGTTACAAACTTGGTATTAGAGCCTAAGGTTTCTAAGGAGTCCTAGGGAGTCAGAAAAGCCTCGTTGAGTAGAGTCTTGATCATCGGTGTGTAGCACGCCATATCTATGAGTAAGAGGCTACGAGGTGTTCTTGGAAAAGTTGTTTCTTCTTTCAAATTCTATCATGCCTAAAGTTGTCCCTCTTATTTAATGATCCGTGCTCTTCTATTTAAAAAAATCCTCCTCGAAGAGCGAATGTCTGTGAAAACAATGATGAGCAACCCTCACCTATTGATCCTTTGAATAAGACGGTGTCCTATGCTGAGTTTAGGGTGGCCTTTCAGGAGTTATCCCAAGTGGTCACCGAAAATGTTCGGGCCAATAACCAGGCCCCAATTTCTAATTAGTAGGATGGTTATGTAGCCACGGCTAGGATTCATGACTTTATGCGGATGAACCTACCTGAGTTCTATGGGTCCGAGGCAGACGAGGACCCCCAGTTGTACTTGGAAGAGTTAAGAAAGATCACTTATGTGATGCAGGTTTCAGAAGACGAAAGTGTTGTGTTAGTGTCCTATAGACTGAAGGACATTGCTTATGATTGGGTTGTATCGTGGAAGAAGGGTAGAGGTAAGAATGTCGCTCCTATGACTTGTCAAGTGTTTCAAGATGCTTTCTTGGACCAATTCTTTCCGCTTGAGATGAGGGAGGAAAAAATTGAGAAGTTTATGAACTTGAGGCAGGGCTCCATGACTGTTAAAGAGTACTATTTGAAGTTTAATCAGTTGGCTAAGTACGCTACTAATTTGAATTTTGACACTCGGGCTAGTAGGAGTAAGTTTGTGATCGTTATTTCTGAGATGGTACTGAAGGAGTGTAGGGCTACGATGTTGCATAAGGATATGGATCTATCTAGGTTGAAGATGCATTCCCAATATATAGAGATGGATAAGCTTAGAGAAAGAGATAAAATTAGGGGTAGCAAGAGGGCTAGATCTAAGCAGCATGAGTTTAGCCGACCTAGGTTTCATGGAGGGAATCGCCCCCAGTTTTAGAGATGACCATCTATTCCAGTGCCTTCATCAGCTAGTGCTCCCACGCCTAGAGGTACGCCTGAGCTAGGGAGCAGGTTTTTCATGTCTGGGTCGCAGAACAGTGTTGGTAACCGGCCTCATTATCCTCCTTGTGCTAAATGTGGTAGGAATTACCTTGGGGACTGTTTCAGAGATTTGAGGGGTTGTTTTGGTTGTGGTAAGCAGGGCCATAGACTTAAAGATTTTCCCTATGCTAGATAGGGAAACAGATATGCCCTACCTCAGGCACAGGCTGCTAGTGCACCAGCTCCATTACTCTGTCCCACCCCTGCTCAGGGCGATTCTTCTAGCACCCCTGGAGTTCAGCACCAAAAAAGGTTCTATGCCTTGCCACCCCATCGGGAGCATTAGGACTCTCCTGATGTTGTTACTGGTATGCTTCGTGTCTTTTGTCTTAATGTTTATGTGTTGTTGGATCCGGAGTCAAATCTCTTTTATGTGACCTTACTTGTAGCTGTGAATTTTAAAATGAGTCCCAAATAGATTCCCAAGCCTTTCCTTGTTTCTACTACAGTCAGAGAGTCAGTTGTTGCTAAACAAGTATATAGAGGTTTCCCTATTACTATTCTTCATAGAGTCGTACCCGCTGATTTGATAGAGTTAGACATGGTAGATTTTGACCTTATTCTGAGTATGGATTGGCTTCATTCTTGCTATGTATCTATAGATTTATGTAACTGTGTGATCAAGTTCCATTTTCCTGATGAACCAGTGATTGAGTGGTCCGGGAGTTTGGTATCTCCCAAGAGTCATTTTATCTCCTATATCAAAGCCATAAAACTAATATACAAAGGTTGCATTTACCACCTAGTTAGAGTCAAAGAAACTCAGTCTGAGGCTTCAACTATCCAGTCAGTCGATATTGTTAATGAGTTTCCAGATTTCTTTTCGGAAGATCACCCAGGGGTACCTTTAAATATAGAGATAGAGTTTAGAATTGACCTTCTTCCGACACTCGACCTATTTCTTTTCCCCTATACTGTATGGAACCTTCAGAGCTTAAGGAGTTAAAGGAGAAACTCAAAGATCTCTTAGATAAAGGTTTCATTAGGCCCAGTATTTATTCTTGGGGAGCACCTGTGTTGTTTGTGTGGAAGAAGGATGGATCTTTGCGTATGTACATTCATTACCATCAACTGAACAAGGTCACAGTCAAAAATAAATATCCTCTTCCAAGAATTAATGACCTGTTCAATCAGTTGCAAGGTGCAAGTCATTTCTCCAAGATAGACCTTAGATCCGGCTATCATCAACTTAAGGTGAGGGAATTGATATTCCAAAAATGGCCTTCCGAACCCGCTATGGTCACTTTGAGTTTCTAGTCATTTATTTCGGGCTAACCAATGCCCTAGCAGCCTTCATGGACCTCATGAATCGAATGTTCAAGCAATACCTTGATATGTTTGTCATTGTATTCATAGATGATATCCCTGTGTACTCCCGTGATGAAAATGACCCTACGAATCATCTTAGAATTGTCTTGAAAACTCTTAGAGATCACCAGTTGTTCACCAACTTTAGTAAGTATGAATTTTGGCTAAGGTCTGTAGCCTTTTTGGGTCATGTTATTTCGGCCGAACGTATTAGAGTCGATCCCATAAAGACAGAAGCTGTGAGAAATTGGCCGAGACCTATCTCTCCATTCGACATTAGGAGTTTCTTGGGTCTAGATGGCTATTACCATCATTTTGTTGAGATTTTCTCTTCCATTGCGTCTCCTATGATCCAGTTGACCCAAAATAAAGTTAAATTCCAGTGGTCTGATTCCTGTGAGAAGAGTTTTCAGGAGTTGAAGACTTGACTCACTTCAGCCCCTATGTTGACTTTGCCTGATGGTAATGATGGTTTTGTGGTGTATTGTGATGCCTCTAGAGCTGGTTTGGGTTGTGTGTTGATACAGATAGGTAAGGTTATAGGCTATGCCTCTAGAAAGTTGAAGCCTCATGAAAAGAACTACTCTACATATAACCTTGAGTTAGCTGCTGTGGTCTTTACTTTGAAAATCTAGAGACACTATATTTATGGTATCCGCATTGATGTGTTTACTGATCATAAGAGCCTGCAGTATGTGTTTACCCAGAAGGAGTTGAATCTTAGGCAGAGAAGGTAGTTGGAGTTGTTGAAAGATTATGATATGAGTGTGTTTTATCACCCGAGAAAGGCCAATGTAGGGGCAAACACCCTTAGAAGATTATCTATGGGTAGTGTTGCTCATATAGAGGAGGGTAAGAGAGAGTTAGCTTATGATGTGCATTGTCTGGCTAGGTTGGGAGTTAGATTGGTTGATTCAGCGGAGGGGAGTATGTTGGTGCAGAGTAGTTTTGAATCCTCTTTAGTTTCGGAAGTGAAGGAGAAACAAGATAGAGACCCTAGTTTGATCAAATTCAAGGAGTCAGTTAAGGACCAAAAGGTAGAGATTTTCTCCCGGGGGAGATGGTGTGTTGAGATTGTGTGGTAGGTTGTGTGTCCCATGTGTTGATGACTTGTGGCAGAGAATTATGGGTGAAGCACATGGAGCACGTAGTTCCATTCATCCTGGAACTACGAAGATGTACCGCAACTTGTGGAAAATCTATTAGTGGAACGGTATGAAGAAGGACATAGCCGAATTTGTAGCAAAGTGTGCAATGTATCAACAGGTTAAGGTAGAGCACCAAAGACCGGGTAGTATGATGCAAGAGTTTAGTATACCCACTTGGAAGTGGGATATGGTCAATATGGACTTCGTGACCGGATTGCGTCTTTCACTCCGTCATTATGATTCTATTTGTGTTGTTGCGGATAGGCTGACTAAGTTCGCACACTTTTGCCCTTACATACGTCTTATACAGCTGAGGATTATGCTAGATTGTATATCCAGGAGTTGGTCAGGCTGCATGGAGTTCCCTTGTCTATCATTTCGGATAGGGGTACTCAATTTACTTCTCAGTTTTGGAGGGCGTTTCAGCAGGGTCTTGGCACCCAAGTTCTTTTGAGCTCAACTTTTCACCCGCAGAAAGATGGTCAGGCTGAGAGGACCATTCAGACCCTAGAGGATATGTTGAGAGTGTGTGCCCTCTATTTCAAAGGTAGTTGGGATGAGCATTTGCCATTAATTGTGTTTACCTATAACAATAGTTTCCATGCTAGCATTGAGATGGCACCGTTCAAGGCCTTATATAGTAGGAGGTGTAGATCACCCATAGGTTGGTTTGAAGTGGGTGAAGCTATCTCAATTGGGCCCGATGCAATATTTGAAGCTATGGAGAAAGTTAAGTTGATTAGAGAGAGGTTGAAGACGGCTAATTTAAGACCTAGTCATAAAACTCTGTCATTTTAGTGCTTGGCGCATTGCGGAGAGGGTCGATTTAACAATTGTCAAATTCCAGTGGAACTCTGTGATATTGGTGCATCGCGCTAAGGTTCCAGGTCCCAACCAGTGGGAAAATATGATGGCTCCGCGTCACGGTGACTCCCATATTTCCAATTGTCAATTTCCAGTGAGCCACCGCGATAAGTGGCGTGTCGCGGTGACCCCTTAAATCGGGTTCCCAGTTCAATTTTTCCAGCTTTGTACAGATGTTAAAAGGGTCATTTTGGACTTCTTCCAAGCCTATAAAACCATGCAAACACCGAATCAAAGTCATTTGCAAGCATCCTATGAGGTTTTTCTCAAGTTTTCTCTCATAAAAAACCCTAAGTATCCAAATCCTCTTCCAAGAATCTCAAGAATCCACCATGGATTTTCTAAATTGAGCTAAGATTCAAGGTTCCCAAGTCAAGGGCCTCAAGAACCCTCATTCAAGAGTACGAATAGAGTTCCAAAAGTGAGAGTTCATCCAAAGATTCTAATTCAAGGTATGTGGGGTTTTGAAAAAGGGTAACCCTTTCACCCTTGTGCCCAAAAGACTTATTTACATCATGAATTTTCGGAAATCTATGAGATTTTTACATGAATTTGAATTGGGGTTTTTCACCCATTATTATTGAATGCATTATCTTGATATTTCCCATGAACTAAGAGTCAAATGACATGATTTCTGCATATTTTATTGAGAGTTTACAGCTGAGTATAAACCCCATGATTTTACTCTTTGAGAAGCTAATATTTACAATGTTGAGATATTGAAGCATATGACTATATTGAGGTTTTGAGATAAATTGCTGAAATTCCCAGATTTCCAAATGATTTATGAATCTATATGCTATATATTATACTTTTGATGAGCTTTAACTTGAGATTGGTCTATGGGTTAGTAAGCCTTATTTGAGACTTGTGAAATTATGAACTCTTGTACTATAAGCACCCATGATTTGAGTATTTTGAGATGATTGAGAAATGAATTGACCTAATGGTCTGAAAGCTTAGAAATCCACTTCATCATATGAGATTATCGATTTGATTATTGGGTTCATGGTGAATCATGATATTATTCTAAAAGTGGATTTTTATGAGATGAGCGCAGATTATCTAAAGGGAGCAGTACTTTGCACCGAGAGGGTAAGTCACTAGGATTTCTTACCCCAAAACTACGTGCCACCGTAGGTTGGGCCTGAGGCCGAGTTTATGATGATTATGATTGGGCTCGAGGTCGAGATTCGTTTAGTGATCACTAGACCTAGGTTATAATCCCTGGCAAGAGTATGACTCTCCTCCCTAACGTGGGGTCTGCTCCTTAAGAGGACTAAACGTTGGACTCCATGTAGCTCGCATGGTTTATATCGGTTACGAAACCTCCCTTGACCTCTAAAACTTTGAGATCAAATAATTATTTTCCTTTTCTATAGTCTACTTTCCTAATTGGTTGAAATGCAAAGATGTTCCCAACCCAAGATATTTTCTTGATTAAAGTTATTTTCCTAACTGATAGCATCTTCCCTTGTTATGATACTTTTCATAAAGCTTTGAGATAAGTTATTTCCTTAAGCTAGAATACTTTTCCATTTGAGATAGCATGATTTTACCTAAAGCTTGAAATGAGATAATTTCCTAAAGTGAATGAAATACCTTCAAGTATGTTTTTTGAGTCATATGATTCCAATTTCCAAGTATATGAGTTCTAAATAATTATGAAATGTTGAGCATTGAAGAGGTTTTACTCTCCATGAGACATATGCATGAGTTGAAAGTATTGTTCAAAGTCCCTTAGCCTTTTGGTATTGAGAATAAGAGAAGATTTATGATTTTTAAGGTTAAAGAGCAATGACTCACGAGATTTGTATTGCATGCTTGATTCTACATAATTTATGAGCTTTATATTTTATACCTGTTCAAGCCATGTGAGTCGTCTCATTTTGCGTATATGATTTGATTGAAGAAGATCAACACTATTTTTATACATATGCATTCACCCCCGCATACTCAGTACATTCCAAAGTACTGATTCATATATATTTCTATGTTCTACATTGTATTATAATGTATGTTCAGGTGCTCAGTCCCAACCTCATCCCTGATTCTTCAAGTGCCTTTCCTACGTTTTTTGCAGTGGTGAGTCCTCATAGTTCGAGGACCGATCTTCAGATATTTTCTGTATTTGAGAGACTATGTTTTATCTTCAGTTCATTTTGAGTCAGTTGGGGACCTGTCCCAACGACTCTTTAGTTTTTGATTCGTAGAAGTTTTGTCAGACTAGTATCATACTTTTGATATGTCAAGGGTTCAGTATTGTGATTTTATTGAGGTTTCTCTGTATTGTGATCATATGAACCTAGTATCTTTCCCGTATTTCTTTTAATGTGATATAACTATGCGAGTGTTGAGTCTATTTCATCTTAAATTGAGTGTTATTCATAGAAATCATCTCTAAGGGTTAGCTTGGGTCTACTTGTAGCCTTATGCACCGTGTGACGTCCAGGGAGATAATTTTGGGTTGTTACACACTATCTCTCTGACCCCTTCCCTACTCTGAATAACTAAACTTCTTGCTTTGCCTATCTCTTACCTTTGCTTGATTCATTCTTCCATTAACAAGACTTGATAGTCATGATAGAGAGACCACTATCTGGATTAATATATTAATGTAACAATAGAACTCAGTATTAGATTTATCTCTCTAAGTTAATTAAGCATGAGTATCACCCACTGAACAAGAATCAATTGGGACCGGTGGAACTCCATGAGGGAATTCAGAAGCATGGATCCTAGACTGGTTCTATACCCCATAAGTAGAATGAGTTCCATCCATATTGTCCTCAAGCGGGACTAAAAAGTCCCTACGAGCATTAGATTTTTAAGAAAGCATGATCTAAAATGCGATTAACTGAAAGTTAGAGAGTTTTCAAGACCTTAGACTCTATATCTCGAAAATAGATCAAGAGAAAGGGATACATTCCTAAATGCCTTGTAGCCTCTCCCTTATAAGTATAATGCGCTACACACCTATAAAAGAGACTATACCTAACATGATTTTATGGATACCCAATGATGCTAAACCTAGGCTCTGATATTAACTTTGTCATGACCCAAACTAGGTCCTAGCCATATTGGGCATCTCTAGTGAACCAAAGGTCGGACATCACCACCTTTTCGCTATTCAAATAGAACACAATACAACTAGTAGTGTATAAATTCTATACATATAATAAGATCTAATAAGTTTAAGCTCAAAGTAGTCTAAGAATATCAACATCAATACTAAGTCCACAGTAATCTACAAAGCCTCTATGATAAAATTGAATATAATCTAAGTTGGGTCATGCCCTTTATGATAGCCAAAGAAACCATATGAATATTCTATGAAATAGTACAACAACAAAACTATATAACAAGGCTATTCTAGTGAATGGAAACTTACCACTCACTATTGGAAAAAAGAATTATGGCGATGGTTCACATGCTGTCTTCATAGACACCTAAGTCATTCCCATAGATATATGATGAGGGTTACAACACCCAATAGAATTAAAGGTATTACATTAGATCAAACACAATTTTTTCTTGCAACGGTGATAAAAAAAGTCCCTATACTAAGATCTTTAGTGATGGTTTTCAAATTGTTGGGGCAGCTCCAAACTGCACCTATATACATATTTTAGGACCGTTACAAATATGATTTTATGATGGTTATTAATCAATCGGGATGACTTACAACCGTCCCGATAGACCTTATAGTGATGGTTAATGCTATGTTAGGACGGCTTCCAACCGTCCCTATATAACTTATTGGGATGGTTGTATATGCTATTGCAACTGTTTGATTTATGTTAGGACGGCTACCTATATATCCTATTGGGAAGGTTATAAATTTTACTGTTACATCTTTAAACTGTCCTAAAATGTTTATAAGATGGTTATTTGTAAGCTATTACGACAGTTAAACATGAGCTATAACAGCAGGTAATTTTTGACTTTTAGGACAACTATTTAGTTTTTTAGGACAGTTATTATAGTCTATTAGGACAATTATTATTAGACTATTCAACAATACTATATTATGTTATTGCAATGATTTTATAAAGCTAGAATAACACATAAAATATACATATATATTAATCATCAAGATTACTAGTAACTATTAATTCCCAATATATCAACCAAATAAGAAACCAAATATTTTTTGAACATACAAAAAAAATAAAACATACACAAGTTTTGAATGTTAAAAAATAAAAGATGTTTGAAACTACTCGGTCAAATTTTCCAATATCTAGTGTAACATGAAGCCAATGTGATCGATCTCTTAGGTTGGGTCTAGTTCATTAATTTTTTTCACACCATCTTCTATATCATGATTACCTACAACAATAAGAAAAATAAAATTAATGTTGACAAACAAGGTAAATAGTAAATTATGACGAACTAGGTAAAAAATAATGTATCTAACGAGATTCTAGGAAGGATGGTTGAGTATCTTGCCATTTTCAACTATTCTCTTATGAAATATACACCAAATATAGTCCAACAAAAACAAAAATATCAACCTCCAACCCAACAAATTAGAGTACAATTCTCAGTGACAACAACATTATCACCCAGCAACAATAATAGTAACTTGTTGTTCACCTTTACTGGAGTCATCAAAATCCAATATTCTTGTTGCTATGGCTAAGAAGGAGAAGAATAATGAATAAAATAACTAGAACAACTATGTTTTACAATAATGTATACTTATTTTGGAGGATTTATACAGCAAGTATCTAAACAACAGTACTAATAATGATAAAATATCACTAAGTTTGATTCTAGGTGTAGTGATGTGAGAACCATTTAGGGAAGCATAGGTCTTAAGGAGAGGCGGTCGTGCTGCTTGATAACCATACATTCAAATAGGGAAATCATCTTGCAGATTTTATTACTAAGCAAATTTTATGTTTTTCATGTTCACGGTGCTTAAGTTATAATATAACACAATATTTACCAAAGGCAAGCAAAAGTTATTTTAGAGACAGATAAGTCATAAGTACTAAGCCTAAAATCATGAAATTACAAAATGAAACTTTTACAGTATAGTCACAGTAAGATACACGACTAAGCCCATAGAGAACAACATGGATCTAAAAGAATAGTATACAAATTAAAATAGGTCTAGATAAAAGAACAATGAATTACTTGCAAGAAAAATGCAAATCCTTAAATAAAGTAGTAACAAAGAGATGCAAATTTAAAATAACTAGTCCAACCACATGGATGATCCTGGAAGAAAATCTCAGGATGCAACTTACACTTTGTTGGTGTAGATGATAAAAAAAATGGGATTGATGTTGAAACAAGTAGCCATTGCAAGAAAAGTCCCTAAAATATGATACTATATTAAGAAAATAGATTACCTTCAAATTTATGGTGTTAGAGAATTAGGACCTCTTGAATAAAATGATGTTACACGAGGAGCATATTGAGCTCCCAAAACAGTTTTAGCAGAGAGAATCCTTGCCATAGGGAAGTTGTTAATACAAAAGAGATTTGAAATTGGATTAGATGATTGGTAATAACAACAAAGAATAATAAAACTAATATCAATCCACTAAGATGGAAGTGAACAGTATATTATTAATGTAAGCTAGAATTTTGTTTCCAATCCTTTTCCCGACAGTTGCTACTGGAATGGTGAAGGGAATGGCCACACCCTTGTCTTCTTCATCAATAAGGATTATCCCAGATACACCAGCTTTTTTAACTATATTATTTTTCTCCATCTTTGCTTGAGCTTCCAGTACGTCGACATACAATGACCTTACCTTTGGCCATAGTTCGATTCAAAGAACTATCTAAACAATAACTAGTGTAAAATAGAAGAAGGAAAAAGTACTTCAAAATAATTGTCAACGCATAGATATCTAGATTTAACAAACAATGAAGGACATTCTGCTTTACCTGGATTTATATGCAGTGAAGTATCTAGGATAAGCTTTTGAAGAATGTATGATTTTTGCAAATCAATTTATTTGAGATGAGCTAAGACTTTCACCCTTTAAAATTTCTAAAACATAATACGACGAGATAGAAATTAAATATTACCTAACATGTAAACAATCGAAAAGTGGGATTACCATGACTCAAACTATATTGCCTAGTATGATATCAGATGTAAAATCTTTGTTAGTTGAACTGGTTACAATAGTGATCATCAAGAGAGCTAAGTTAGTGGCTGAACTAGTGGACTCCTTCATTTCCAACTGAGGCAACCACAAGTATCCTATGCTAACAACATGAAATGACCTCATAAAATATCATTATTAAAATAATATATTTGGGGAGCATCAAGTCCATAAGATAGGGAAATGAGATGAACCCCATCTGTAATTGCATCATCAAATTCAACCAACAAATCAACATCATAGAAACCAGAACTCCAAAAGGTTTTGTATGTTGCTATCCTGGCCATTGGGGCACCACCCCTGGCTCTTCTAAATACCAAATCTTTGTCATTCATATTAGCTGTTACTTATGCCCTACAACAGTTGAAGTTGTATGGATTCCATGACCCATACAATCACTCAGAGACTTGAATAACACTTTCTTTCCATCATATTCTTTAGCTGCATAGTCACTTATATAATATATGGCTACAATTATTTTCCTATATAAGAGGAAATTCTTATTGCACTCATCATCTGGTATATAAAAAAAAATTAAACTCCAAGAAATAATTGGAAAATAAAGGAAATCTATTGCATGTTGAGGTATTGAGTGCTTCCCCTGATCAGTTGGCACTGGAGGCATATTGGTGTCACTAAAACTTAGAGACTCAGGCCAAATTCTTGTTTCAGTAAATGTATTAAGAGATTAACCTCAAGATCTATTTAGTTCAAAAACCAACAGAATCAAGAAATCTAGGGACCAGGTTAAAGATAAACTGATAAGGTTGTGGACAGAGAGATGAATTTGCACTAAAACATATCACTCTAGTGGATAGGGGACCTTCGCAAAAAGTACATTCACAAGAAGTTCAACAAATGCAAAGAAGAAACTAGGAAGTTAAGAAATTGAATAAATATGGGCTAAATAAAATTGAAGAAAATAAATCCCATCATTGGCAAATGATTGAAACAAGAATAGATTTGTAAGCAATAAAACTTCTCCTACAGTAGATGAAAAGGAAATAGAATACTAAAGGAACTACTTTCTCCATGTTCAAGTTCAACCATATGTACCTATATGCCAAACTTAGCACTTTTTCAAAGTTATATTATTGTACAATTTTTAAGAAAAGTAACAAAGACAATAGCCTTTACGCGACGACTTGGTTTGTGCAATCCATAACTAATGACCATATCTTTCACAAAATAGGGAAAAAGATTGTTGCAAGTAAGATAACTTGAGATACTGGAACAAGAGAAATAACATGTATCAATTAAACCAATGATTACATTAACTTTGTTCTTGGTGGGAAAACCTGGAATTTCCATTGTTTCATCATCACTAAGCCCCATAAAATCCCATGAATGAGTTGTGTGCATATTTCTCTTAGTATTTATAAATAGAGATACCACTCCAAGCATTTTTGTTTTGTTTCAACATTAAAGACAAATTTTCTTTTCAATATCAAATAGTGGATTGAGTGCAAACTACCAAAGTAGGTAAACAAAAGGGCACCCCGATGGACTAAAGCTCCCACTATGCACGACATTCAGTGTAGAGCTTACTAGATATTTCAGAAGCCCGAGCCTCAGTCAACTTGGCTTCAAAGCCTTTAAAACCATGCCTATAACTGTATAAATGTGAAGTCTTGGCTTGTTCAATGCTGTAAAGATTACCACTTTAGTTTTTTGCCAAAAATTAACCAGTAAAAAAGGTTAAAACTCATAGCTAAAAGTTAAAAAAACTTACTTTCCTCCATGAATAGCAGTAAGAATTTGATGATTTTTCCTTTTGTCCTAAAAGAATAGTACAAAAAATAAAATATTATTCACAATAATATTTACTAAATGTCCTGTTTCTTTCTCTTTTGTTATGTTTTGAAGGACCTTGTTAATTCATATTTATACAAACTTGTATAAATTTATGATGGAATAAGTTAAATTGCAGAATGCTAAAAAGAAAAAATTCATAACAAAAGAGTCATCCAAAACAGTCAACATAAACTCCAAAAAAATAACTGATCCCAACAATCAAAATTAAACAAAATTATAGCATATGTTTTTAAATAGTCAACCCAAACATAGTTCATAATTTGCCACTCCACTATATATTATGTGTAAGTAATGGACAATTTGTGTCAGTATTTTGTATATATATTCAATACATACACTTGGAGGAAAATCCTTTCATCCAGTAGCAATTTCAATTTATTGCCTTGTTTCTACATAGGCCTAGCAGTTCTTAATGGAGCATTGAATTGGATCATGCACTCCGATTTAGAAATAAAAAGGACTTGCTACTCCTAATTCATGCATGAATAATGGAGTTATTATTTTTAGAATAGACTAGGAATAACTCCATGCTAAGCCTCATCCAGGAAATAGTATGTGCAATGCAAAATAGGAACATTAAATGATGGCTCTCTTAGCGAAGGAAAACTATTTATCTTTTTGTTATTTTGTTCACCCTTATAACTATGAACTGGATATATGGATCTTGGAGGACAATGAAAATTAGGTAACAAAAGGTATTAGTTCAGGGTTATCTCATAGAGAGGGAATACCTAAGTATTTTTTGATACATATTTACTACACCATGACGGTGAACTTATATTTTTCTTATGAGGTGAATATTATATCTATTTTTATAATTTAGATAATGAAACTATAAAGAAAATTGAACTGCCCCCAAAAACTAGACTACTTCCTTTTGAAGCTTATATCTCTTATCTAACAAAGAGCATGCTGCCAATAGATTAACACTGCCTTTCTTTTTTATTCTCATCCTTTACCTTTGTATGTTATCTATTTATGATTTTATTTGAATTGGAAATCTTCTACATAAAGTATGTTTAAGAATGTATAAATATCTTACTAGCAATAGCTTCACTCCTCTCATTTCTTTGTTGTTAATTTACTTTTTCAAATTTTTGTGTATTATTAATTATCAAAATGGATTTTTAGTTTAGTTGGTTGTGTTTTGCATAAAGAATGTATCATCTTGCATGCATCTTTTCCCACTGATTCCAAATGTTAAAATGTGATCATAAAGTAGATTGGATCCTCCTTCGTATAAGTGGCAAATTTTATCGTGTAAGTCAAGCTGAGGGCATACATGATTACCAAAGGGATATTGTTGGACAAGATGTTTAGAAGTTTCTCTAAAAATCTATTATACTTTTTGATATTATAGGTTTATAGTTTGGATATATTATGTCTCAACAATATCACTGCTACAAATATTTTTTTTAAAAGACAAGATCCTAGTAGCATGGATTAGTGCTACTTTGAAATAGTAGCAAAGTGATTAGTGCTACTATGAGATAGATAGCCTAGAAGTAGTTCAATATAATGAAATTAAATGAAATAACCCCATAACATGATATTACAAATTCAAAATGTCTGTAATAAAAAAATACCCTGGTTTCTGGACATTACAAAATTTCCAAGAATTTTGGTCTCTGGACCCAAAATGACTCAAGGTTATGAGTCGTATGTTGTGGTACGAACGGTATTTTCCATTCGTATGCTGACCAGTGTTGGTTGGTGGGATTAATTTTGATCATTTAAAAGGGTAAGACTTGTATGGTACGAGTCGTATGGTCGGATACAAATCATTTGGTTTCTTCACTTAAAATTAGACTTGATAACATAGGTTGGATCAGAGTACGAGTGGCTCACTGTAAGTCATAAACCAGTGTACAAGTCATATGAAGGACTCTTATGGTGGACAATGTTCAATCCCCTTAGTATTCGAGTCTGCGAGGGATTCAAGTGAAGGTTACAGATCATATATTTGAGTACAACTTGAGTTGGATGATTTACACCCTTGACATATTTAGGTCCAAGGGGTAGGCCAAGGGTACGAGTGGTGGTTACCCCTCGTACATGGAGGATACGACTCATAAGGGTCAATCGTATCCCTGTGATGAGATTTTTATGCAACTTAAGTTGGGGCAATCTGGACTATTCCAAAGTTTTCCTAATGAATCCCCATGAATTATTTTCCTATTAGGAGGTTATTTACCCTATTATTTTATTCATTAATGCTTAGAAACTCTTCCTAAACACTCATAATTCTTTTGAGAACTTTTGGCCAAGAAAGCTAGGGTTTCACTAGAGGACTAATTTGGGGATCTTGTTAGTGGTTTCTCTCCATCTACTTTATCAATTAAGACATGTCCTCTTCCCTCATTGTTAGTTCCAACTAAAGGCATGGTTTTATTTAATGTTTTCATGACTTAAATGTTGTATGATTTTGGGTTTTCCAATATGTTTTGAGGTTTTTGATTATGAATGCTTGGTTATGGTTTTATCATGTTTTAATTATGATTTTGTACGCATTAATGGTGGTTTTGGATAATTTGTTGCATTGGAATGGTTCTTTGGTAATAGACTTTGGTTTTGGAAATACTATGCCCCCAATCTTTTTGATAATGCCTTTAATAATGTTTTCACTATAATATTGGTTTTTCAATGGAAGTTATGCATGGTGTAAACTTGGTAATAGAATCCTAAGTGGTATGAATAGTTTAAATGGTTTTAAATGGATTATAAGGGCCTTGTTATCCATGGTTTTGATTAATTGGAAATCATGTGAGATACATGGAATCCCCTAAGGTTTGGCCAAGGATAATACTTTCGAGTTATTATTGGTTTAAGGATACCACTACTAATAGCCTCTGTTAATAAGAATGGAATAATGGTTTTGATAGAAAATGGTTTTAATTAGGTTTAAAGAAGAGAGATTTAGTAAATCCATGGAATGTGGTTGTCCTGAGGCGATCTAATCTGGAAACTCATTTTTGTCAATATAAGGATTGGTCTATGCGACTATATGCATGATGTCACACTATATTTAGGAGATGTACTAATCATCCCAGGTTTTCTTCCCTGGTCATGCAACTTCATCCACAGGGGACCTTTCAACAAGGGAAGCTAAACCCATATAGCTTGTAGGTGGTTTAGGACGACAAAGCTACATAGCCCATGTAAAAGTTTTATTAGCATGCTAAATGCAGTTCCCCTTTCCTTATATGGTTATATATATAAATATGTGTGATTGTGTGCATATGGATGGGTTTACTTGGTTTTATAAATGACATTATTTTATCATTGTCAGGAGTTCATGCTAGCAATCACTTGCTAACCAATCTTCGGGTGGCGGTATACACAAGTTATGCAGGAACTGGCTATTCTACTCGTCGTACATAGTGCTTGACTTGGGGATTGTTGTTGGATAGAAGTGGTATGCTCCAATCATTCTGGAATACTCTATTTCATGTAATGGATATTTTTAGACATTCATATTATTTATGAATGTTTTTTTTGGATATGGTTAGGGGCATGTCCCAATCGGATATTCTTACTCTTTTGGTTAGAGTCTTTGCAGTACTACTATGGGTTGGAATGGGTGGGATCGGTATTGGTTTCGACCTTAATATTGGCATTCCTATTGAGGCTGACATCATTGGACATAATTTCTCACTTTTCCATCATATTTCATTTTGGGATTAATCATATTATATTTTGGAACTTATTTGGTTATGGCCTAGTTTATGCCCTTATTTCGGTATTGGTATAGTTTGGTATGGTTGGACTCAGTTGGGACGGTCATGATTTTGATCATATCCCAGAGTTTTCATGTGAGCTATTACACTACCTTTTTATATGCTTGAAATTTAGCCAACTCAGGGCAGACGACTAGAGGTTGGGTTGGGTAATAGGGGTGGCCTCTGATCTCAGTCGTACCTAGGATGCCCATCACGATAAGGCCCCCAGTCGGATCATGTCAAGTTGGTGTTAGAGATTTAGGTTCATGGTAAATAGGGAGTCCACAAAGCCAGGTCTAGTAGAGTCTCTTTTAAGGGTGTATAATGTGACACACTTATAAGAGAGAGACTACAAGACATTTAGGAATGTTTTACTTACTTGATATTCTATTTTCAAGCTTGGAGTACAAGTCCTAGAATTCTTATCTAATCCTTGGTTTTTCACTTTTTAGATCATGCCTTGATGATCTAGAACACAAGAAAACTCTTCAATCCAATCTAGGAAAAATTTATATGGGATACGTCCTACATCTGAAGTACTTCTTCGATCTCAGGGTCCTATCCCTAATTGTTCTAGAGTTCCTCCGGTTGCTACTAGTCCTCCTCAAGGAGAGGTGAGTAATGTATAATTTTGTCAGTCTATTCATGTTATTGCTTAATTGGTTGCTGCTCAGGCTGAGTGTGATGCATTTGATGGGTTGTTTGCTGAGGCCACAAGGGTTGGATAGTTTATGAAAATGAATCCTCTTGCTTTTACTGGTGTAAAGGTGGATAAGGATCCTTAGGGTTTCTTGGATAAAATGGAGAAGATATTCAGGGTGATGCAGGCCACTAATGTGAAAGGTGCAAACTTTGAAGCTTATCAACGTAAGGAATTACATACCAATGGTATGAAGAGTGGGATAGTGACAGAGGAGATGTAGAGGATCCATCTTTATGGGATGGTTTTTCTTGAGCTTTTCTGGATCTTTTCTTTCCTCAGGAGATAGGGGATGTAAAGATGGAGAAAATTGTGAATCTTAGGCAAGGGAGAATGTCTGTCAAGGAATATACCTTGAAGTTTCATTAGTTTTCAAGGTATACTTATGATTTGGAGGATGACTTGAGAATAAGGATGAGAAAGTTTGCTTCAGAATTTAATCGGGATTCGATCATAGAAAGCATGATTGCTTTGCTGATTAAGGATAGGGAAATTTCTAGGTTAGTTGTCCACATACAACAAGTGGTGGATAAGAAGAGAAAACTGGCAGATTTTGGAGATAGGAAGGGTAAGAAGAGCGGGTTTTCTAATTAGGGAGGTGCTCTATCCCAATGTGGTTATGATAGAGGTAAATGGCTAAAAAAAAGTAGGGTAGTTTTGGTTCCTTTTCTACTGCTACCACTGCTTACCCGAGGTAGTATGGTGATAGGCATCAGTAGGGTGGTGATAATTTCTAGGATAGGGTGCTCAATATCAAGAGAGTGGGGGTCAATAAGTTTCTTTATGCCCTTCTTGTCGGTTCTGTAGTCATCTTTATCGGGTTTATTAGGATGAAGCAAGGGGTAACTATTTTAAATATGGCCAGCTAGGCCATATGCTCAAGAATTATCTAATTGGTAAGAGGGCTTCGAGAGTGGTCAAAGCTCTGATTTCTTCATCTTCTGCTCTTTTTACTAGTGTTATGACTTTGGTATCTACTCCTGCTTCCGATACCGACAATAGATGGAATAGGTTGTATGCTCTTGTATTTCAGTAAGAATCTGAGGCATCGCCTAATATTGCTTATGGTATGTTACAAATCTTTTCTCATGATCTGTATTTTTTGCATGATCCATTGTCCACTTATTCCTATATGACCCCATTTACAGTTGTATGTATTAGTTTTGATTCTGAGGTTTTTTCAGATCCTTTTTCTATTTCTACCCTTGTAGGTGAATCGGTTATTGCTACGAGAGTCTATTGGGGTGTTGTGGTACGTAGACTTTGGTTGATTTGTTTGAACTTGACAAGATGGATTTTGATTTTATTTTAGGAATGGATAGGTTATACTCTTGTTATGCGTCCTTGGATTGTCAGAATCATAAGGTTATCTTTAGGTTGCCTGGTGAACCGATTGTACAGTAGGAGGGTAGTTCCCTAACACCTAGGGAGAGGTTTATTTCATATCTTATTGCTTGGAGGTTAATCTCTAAGGGTTGTCTTTATAACTTAGTTCGATTAAAGATTCTAACTCGGAGGGTCTATTTTTTCTTTTGATTTTGATTGTAAATGAGTTTCATGAGGTTTTTTCAGGTGATCTTCCTGGTGTTCCTCTGAATAAGGTAATAGAGTTTGGTATTGACTTGGTTCAGGACACTCATGTAATATCTATTCCTCCTTATAGAATGGCTTCGGCTAAGTTTAGAGAACTCAAGGAGAAACTTAAGGATCATCCGGGTAAGGGGTTTATTCATCTTAGTATATCTCCATGGGGTGCACCGGTGTTGTCCGTAAGCAAAAAGTATGGTTCCCTTCGGATGTGAATTGACTATTGGAAGTTGAATAAGGTAAGGGTTAAGAACAAGTATCCTCTTCCAAGGAAAGATGACTTGTTTGATTAGTTACAAGGTGTCAAGTTCTTTTCTAAGATAGAACTTCGGTCTGGGTATCATCAGCTTAAGATTAGGGAGGAGGATATCTCTAAGATGGATTTTCGTACTCGGTATGGGCACTTTCAATTCTTAGTGATGTCATTTGGATTTACTAATTCCCCGACGACATTTATGGACTTGATGAAAAAGGTTTTCAGGCAGTTCTTGGATTTTTTTATCATTATGTTTATTGATGACATTCTGGTTTATTCTAAAAGTGAGGTGGATCATGCTAATCACCTCGTGTGGTATTACAGACCTTAAAAAAATAGTAGTTTATGCCATGTTCTCCAAGTGTGAGTTGTGTTGAACGCTGTGACTTTTCTTGGTCATATTATTTCTAGTGAGGGGATCATAGTGGATCCGCAAAAGGTGGATATGGTTAAAAGGTGGCCTAGACCCACAACTCCAATGATATTGGGTGCATCTTGGGTTTGGTTAGGTATTATCGGAAGTTTGTGGAGAAATTTTTGATGATAGCTTCTCCTTTGACTAAGTTGACTCAAAAAAAGGCAAAGTTTTCTTAGTCGAATTCTTGTAAGGGGAGTTTTGAGAAGTTTGAAAGATCAGCTAACTTTGGCTTGGGTTTTGACACTGCCTGAGGGTAGTGAGGGGTTTATGGTTTATTATGATGCATCTAGGTTAGGACTTGGTTGTGTTTTGATGCATCATGGGAAGGTGATTTCCTATTCTTCTAGGTAGTCGCAGCGGTTTTTGCCTTAAAAATATGGTGGCATAATCTATATGGAGTGAACGTAGACATCTTTTCTGATCATAAGAGTCTACAATATATGTTCACTAAGAAAGAGCTAAATCTTAGGCAAAGAAGATGGTTGGAGCCTCTTAAAGACTATGACATGAGTCTTCACTATCACCTTGGTAAGGCTAATGTGTTTGCTGATGCTCTTAGCAGGTTATCCATGGGGAGTTTGGCTTATGTGGAGGAAAGAAAGTTGAAATTTGTGAAAGATATTCACCACTTGGAAAATCTCAGAGTTTGTCTTTTGGATTCTAGGGTGGTGGGGTTATGGTACAGGAAGTGGTTCATTTGTCGCTTGGTGCAGAGATTAAGGAAAAGTAAGTGCTAGATCCTATCTTGATGAAAATCAAGAGTAATATTGGTATGCCAAAAATAATGGTCTTTGAGATCAGTGGTGACAGTACTTTACATTACCAAGGGAGGTTGTGAGTTCCTGATGTCGACTGTTTGCGCCAAGAATTTTTGCTGAGGCGCATGAATAGAGCTACATTATACATCCCAGCTCATCAAAGATTTATCATGATCTCAAGGAGATGTATTGGTGGCATGGTATAAAAAGGGACGTGGCTGATTTTTTGGCCAAGTGCTTGGTGTTTCAACAAATTAGAGTTAAGCACATGAGACCTAGTGGGTTGTATCAAGAGATTGTTTTACCTGAATGCAAATGGGAGGTAATCAATATGGACTTTGTTACTGGTCTTCCTCGTTCTCAAAATAAATATGATTCGATTTGGGTCATCTTTGATAAGATGACAAAGTTTGCTCACTTCATGCCAGCGAGGACTTCTTTCTCGGCCGAGGATTGTGCAAAGTTATATCTTCAGGAGATTGTGAAGCTGCATGGAATACCTGTTTTGATTATCTCTGATTGTTGCACATATTTATCATCCCATTTCTGGTGGTCTTTTCAAAGGGTATTAGGCACTAAGGTGAATCTGAGTATGACTTTTCATCCTTATACGGATAGAAAAGTGGAAAGAACTATTCAAACAATAGAGGACATGCTTCGGGCATGTGTGGTTGATTATGGTGGTATTTTGGTTGAGCATCTACCTTTGGTGGAGTTTTCTTGCAACAATAGCTATTATTCTAGTATTAGCATGGCCCTTTTTGAGGCATTGCATGGTAGAAAGTGTAGATCTCCTATTTGTTGGTTCGAGCATAGTAAGACGGACATGTTCGGTTGGAATTTGGTCTATCAGGCTATGGAAAAGGTGAAGGTGATTTGAAATAGGCTCAAGGCTACTTAAAGTTGCCAAAATTCCTATGAATATGTAAGGCATAGAAACTTAGAGTCTGAGGTTGGGAATAAGGTATTCCTCAAGGTATCTCCCACGGAGGGAGTAATACCATTTGGAAAAAGGGGAAGCTCAGTCCCCGATATATTTGTCCTTATGTGGTTTTGTGGAGGGTTGCAAATGTTGTTTAGGAATTGGAGTTTACTTTTAGTTTGAACTCCATTCATCTGATATTTCATGTCTCCATGTTAAGAAAGTGTCTTGGTGACCCTTTTTAAATTATTCCTTATGAAAGGTTGGGTATGTCGGACTCTCTGTCTTATGAAGAGGTCCCAGTTGAGATCTTAGATAGACAGGTTCATCGGTTGCTAAGTATCCACATCTATTTTCTTCTCTTGGGATTCGTAGAGAAGGTATGTGTCTTCAACAAATCTTTATTTTTTCAATTTCTTAAAGGAATGATTATGTAATACCTCGTACTTTTCCTAGCTTGAAATCATCTTAAGAATATTAGAACCTTTCTTTGAAAGATGAATCCACTTTTGTACATGTGGTATTTTTAAGATTTTCACCTTTGTCACTTGGAAAATTGAATTAGCTTTCCAATGATACCAATTTGGTCAAAATCCGATATCGGAGGAGAAAGTTGTGGTCAAAATATAGAAGGTAGTAAAAACCACCCAGGTGTGATGGTGGGGCCGATGGACGGTCGGACTAGAGATGGACTATCGCCCACGACCATCGCAAGGGAAACAATGAGGCCACCTTCTGGATAAGGTGCAATGGGAAGGTTGATGAACAATCAAACTTGCAATGAACCGTCGTCGAGACCGTCGCAACTTAGGCAGTAAGCCCCTTCCCTGGTCCACGTACAATGGTCGAAATGACTTACCATCGCATGAGCCATCGCAGGTCCCAATTCAGCAAATTAAAGCCATTTTAAAGGGGTATTTTGATCATTTACCAGCCACTTATATATATCAAATTATAATCAATTTCATCCATTTGGTTCATTATTACTTCACAACCAATATTAAGGTTTCTCTCTAACATTAATCTCCAAGAACAAAATCCAATCTTCTTTAAGAACTAAGGGATTTCCAATTCTTCAAGTTCAAGAACATCAAGAATATTAACCTAGGTATTCATAGTGTTCAGTCAGGGACTTCTTTCATCCATGAAGTCCAAGAATCTCTTTTCCAAATTCAAGTTATGGATTTTCTTTATGATTTCATGATTGGGATATTTTTGTCCACGTTGATAAATGAGAAATTGAATTTTACTCCATGTTGGGTGATAATTTCTATATGGGTTTAATTATTATAGATATAGATTCATGCAAACCTATGATTAAACCCTTGAATGATGAAATTAGAATGTGACCATGATGTTTAATTGTTGTACAATGATGTTTACATTTACCATGCCTACAATTTGTTTGATTTAATGTCTAAATAAAGGAAAAGTGCCTAACTAGCATGTTTTCATGAAATCCCCATGTATGTACAAGCTTATGCCTATCACATGTTTGATGAAATGCTTCAGTAAATGCATTATGGTGATTACTATTTATTCAAGCAAGTCATACTTTTGTCAGTTTCCTTCTATCGAGTCCTGGGGGTACTAGTACCCAAAACATTAGTTGTGTGTCTAGAGTCATGTCATGTTTTCATGATACTCTCAGTCAAGCTATGTTCCTTAGGCTTCAGACAGTCTTATGACTCAGGAAATCTCCATGATCTCATGAACTCAGTCAGTTATCAGATATTAGTAGTATTTTCATAAGTCAAGGAATTCAGTAACTCAGTCTAGTTAGTTTAGTTAATCATTTTCAGTGTCTATTAAGATGGGAGTAGGAATTAGCATCGAGTGAACCCAAGGATGGGAAATCACCTGTTATATGAGGGTGTGATTCTTAGAAGAAATTCTTGCATTCCAGAACTATGTAGCCCGCATAGGTTGAGACATCATAGCCTGCTATATGAGGTTAGATGAGGTGGCTTATCCAGTTATACAAGGGTTCCCACCATTCTCATTAGAGTTACCTGTTATATTAGGGCCACTCACATGTTGTCCTTACCAGTGGCACGGTATTAACACCCTTCCAATCAGGACATAAATTGGACCCCAATTAAGCTATAATGTATTATTTGGGGCATGTCGGTTAGATGACTACTTCCCATAGTTTCAGTATAAGTATCAGTTAAGAACTCAAATAGTTCTTCAGATTTTTGGACTGTCAGATATAGTAAACTCAGATACAGTATAGAACTCAGCTAGTTCCAATAGATTCTGGACTGTCAGATACAGTCACTCATGTTATCAATTATATCAGTTATCAGTATGACATGTTATTAGTATTCAGATTTAGTAATCACGTTATCACGGTATCAGTGTCAGTTTTTATGTCTCATACATTTACTCTCACGCTCATGATAGTCAGTTTGTTATTTTTATTGTTCATGCATATGAACCCCATGCATTCAGCTTACCTCACATGCATATCAGTACATTCAAAGTACTGATGCATTTACGCTATGGTGTATTATACCATAGGTTTAGAGATACGAGTTCTAGAGCATCAATAGATTCCAGTCTCAACAGTCAGAGTTAGAAGTGAGTCCTCATATTTTGAGGACACGATCTTCATTGTATTATCTCATTAATTATTTTATTAGTTGGAGTTAGTTGAGGACATGTCTTATCAACTCCTTATTCAGACAGTCATGTTTAGAGGCTTTTCAGACTATAGTATGTTTAGACAACTTATTTCAGTTTTGTTTTGGGTATTTCATACCCCATCCATATGTTATGATTTATCAGATCATATGTTATAGTTTTGAACTTTATGGACTTTCAGTTCATGTTTCCGCATTATACAGTATGTATGCAGTATACAGGTATAGATATCAGTCATGGGTTAGCTTGTGGTCCTACAGGTTCATGAGCACCGTGTAGCGTTTTGGGTACCAGATTTGGGGTGTTACAAACTTGGCATTAGAGCCTAAGGTTCAATAGAGTCATAGGAAGTATGAAAGCCATATCTAGTTGAGTCTTGTACATTGGTATGTTGCATGCCACATTTATGTACAAGAGGATATAAGATATTTTAGGAATAGTTTTCCTTCTTTCGGTATTCATGTCGTGCTAGTGAGCATAATTTAAAGTCAATATCTTAGTCTAATCTGTTTCCCCCTTTCTTTTACAGAACATGCCTCCTAAAAGAAGAAACGAAAACCAGTCAGCCCCTCAGCCCAAAGATCCTTTGGGCGATCATGTTTCTCATGCAGAATTTAAGGCTGCATTCACTACTCTTGCTCAGTTAGTTTCTACTCAGAATGAATGACCAGCAATCATTCCAGCCAACCCAGTAGCCAATTCAGCTGCATCTAGGATTAAAGACTTCACTCGAATGATTCCTCCATCCTTTCTTGGGTCTAAGACAGATGAGGACCCTCAGGAATTCCTAGATAGGTAAAGAAGGTTACAGACATAATGTGGGTTACGTCTAGAGAGAGTGTTGAGCTAGATGCATATCAGTTGCAGGATGTTTCTTACACTTGGTTCAAGAAGTGGAAATCAGAGAGGAAAGATGATGCCGGGCCAGTTGAGTTAGAGGAGTTTTCTTCAGTGTTCCTTGATAAATTATTTCCCCTAGAGCTTAGAGAAGATAAGGTGCTAGAGTTAATGAACCTAAGGCAAGGCAATATGGCAGTGGAAGTGTATTCTCTTAAGTTTACTCAATTAGCCAGATATGCCCCTCATATGGTTGCAGATAGCAGGGCAAGGATGAGTAAGTTTATTTCAGGGGTGAATGATAGTATGCTTAATGAGTATAGATCCTCCATACTGAATAGTGACATGAATTTAGCCAAGCTCATGACTCATGCTCAGTAGATAGAGGAGCAGTAGATTAAGATGAGGGAGAATTAGAATAAAAGAGCGAAGACAGGTAGTTTCAACTTTGCTCAGCCTAAGTCAGAAGGAGGAAACCGTTCTTAGTTTTGTCCTAAGTCATCAGTTCCAGATCCTTCTTCAACCAGTGCTCCAATTCCTAAGTTCAGAGAGGGTAACAAAGATAGAGCGCCAGGCTCTAAGCCCCAGTGTAGTGTTAGCAGTGCCCGTACCTATCTTTTTTTCCATACTTATAGAAAGTAACATCAGGGTATTTGTAGAACTGGCAGTGGTATTTGTTTTGGATGTGGCAAGCCAGGACACAGAGTCAGAGACTGTCCTCAGCCAGGTCCTCAGGTTCAACTGAATCACTCCTAAGCTCAGTCCGGTGGCCCAAATCAACAGGGTGCCACCTCCAGTGCTACTAATGGGCAATGCCCAAATCATCTCTATGCTCTTTATTCCCGATAAGATCAGGATAATTCTCCTGATACGGTTACCGGTATGTTACAAATCATTCATGTGCATGTTTATTCATTGCTAGATCCAGGAGCTTCTTTGTCTTTTGTCACTCCTTGTATAGCAGTCGATTTTAGAGCCAGTCCCAAAATTCTAGCAGAGCTCTTTTCAGTCTCTACCCCAGTGGGTAAAACCATCATAGACCGGCGGGTATACAGGAACTGCCCGGTTATGATATCTCAGAAAGTCACTTCAACAGACTTAGTTGAATTAGAGATGACTAGTTTTGATGTCATTATCGGTATGGATTGGATTCATTCCTACTATTCCACAGTCGACTGCAGAAATAGAATAGTCTAGTTTTAGTTACCGAATGAACCCATCCTTGAGTAGAAGAGTAGTACTTCCACGTTCAGAGGTCAGCCTGTTTCCTACCTTTTGGCATGGAAATGATATCAAGAGGATGTGTCTATCATCTTGTTCATGTTATGGATTCCTATTCCAAGACTCCCAATCTTGAATCATCCCAGTAGTGAATGAATATTCAGATGCCTTTCCCAAAGATCTTCTAGGAATTTCTCCCGAAAGGGAAATAGACTTCGGTATTGACCTTCTTCCAGATACTCAACCTATATATATTTTGCCATATAGAATGGCATAAGCAGATCTCAAAGAACTGAAAGAGCAGTTAAAAGATCTCTAAGATAAGGGATTCATCAGACCCAGTATTTCCCCGTGGGGAATACCAGTCTTATTCGTGCGCAAGAAAGATGGTTCTCTCAAAATGTGAATTGATTATCATCAACTTAATAAAGTCATGGTCAAGAACAAGTATCCTCTTCCCAGAATCGATGACTTGTTTGACCAACTTCTAGGTGCTAGCTATTTCTCCAAGATAGGCCTCATATCCAGCTATTATCAGCTCAGAGTCAATGAATGTGACATTCTGAAAATAGTTTTTCGTACTCGGTATGGTCTCTTCGAATTCTTAGTTAGGTCATTTGGTCTTACCAATTCCCCAGACACATTCATGGACTTGATGAATCGTGTGTTCAAGTTGTACCTGGACATGTTCGTCATAGTCTTCATAGATGATATTCTAGTCTATTCCTGCAGTGAGCGAGATCATACAGACCATCTTAGAATAGTACTTCAAACTCTCAGAGATCATCAGCTATTCTCCAAATTTAATAAGAGAAAATTTTGGCTAAGGTCAGTAGCATTCCTTGGTTATATCATTTTCGGTGATTGCATTAGAGTGGATCCTCAAAAGACCAAAGTAGTAAGAAACTGGCATCGCCCTTTCTCTCCATAAGATATTAGGAGTTTTGTAGGTTTAGCTAGCTATTACAGATGGTTTGTTGAGGGATTTTCTTCTATTGCATCCCCTATGTCCAGATTGACTCAGAAGAAAGTCAAGTTTCAGTGGTTAGATCCTTACAAGAAGCATTTTCAGGAGTTGAAGACTCGACTTACCTCAGCTCCAGTTCTAGCATTACCAGATGGTTCAGATGGTTTTGTAGTGTATTGTGATACATCAAGGGTGGGTTTAGGTTGTGTCCTCACACAGCATGGTAAGTTCATAGCCTACGCCTCCAGACAGCTTAAGCCCCGTAAGAAGAACTATACTACTCATGATCTTGAGTTAGCCGCCGTAGTATTTTCCATGAAGATTTGGAGGAACGGGGTTCTTGTAGATGTGTTCACGGATCATAAGAGCCTTCAGTATGTCTTTTCTCAGAAAGATCTGAATTTTCGTCAGAGAAGGTGGTTAGAGCTCTTGAAAGATTATAACATGAGCATCCTTTATCATCTGAGCAAGGACAACATAGTGGCCGACACTCTCAGTAGATTGTCTATGGGTAGTGTTGCTCATGTCGAAGACAGTAAGAAGAAGTTAGCTCAGGAAGTAAATCATCTTTCCAGAATAGACGTTCACTTAGTCGATGCAGATGAGGGTGATATATAGGTTCAGAGTAGTTCAGAATAATCTCTAGTTTTCGAGGTAAAAGAAAAGCAATATAGAGATCCCAGTTTTGTCAAGTTGAAAGAGTCAGTTCAGGATCAGAAAATAGAGGTTTTCTTCCAAGGAGGAGATGGTATTTTTTGTTGTCAGGTTCATCTCTGTGTTCCAACTATAGATGACTTAAGGCAGCGAATTCTTGCAGAAGCGCATGGTGCGCGCTACTTTATTCATCCAGGCGCCACAAAGATGTACCGTGACTTGAGGGAAGTCTATTGGTAGAGTAGGATGAAGAGAGATATTTTAGAGTTTGTGGCTAAGTTCTCTACATATCAACAAATTAAGATAGAGCATCAGAATCCTAGTGGGTCCATGCAGGAGTTCATTATTCCTACTTGGAAGTGGGAAGAAGTGAACATGGAATTTGTGATGGGTTACCTCGAACTTGTCATCAACATGATTCAGTTTGGTTCATCATAGACAGAATGACCAAATCAACCAATTTTCTTCCATTTTATATGTCACGACCTGAGCCTAGGCCCTATCCGTGACGAGCATCCCGAACCATGAAGGCCCGAAACACCCATTCTCTATCTGGTTATCATGCACAACATTCATAATCATAATAAAATGCGGAATTGAAACTGAGTACGGAAAACATGGTCAAGTCCTGCAATATTTCTGAATAATACTATCTGACATCAGTCTGCGAAATCTCTACTAAGAACATAAATCTTTGTCTGAAAAGAAGCTGGGACAAGGCCCCCAGTAAACCAAAAACATAATAAATAAGATAGTGTCTGACATAATTAGGCCTTCTGAATAATAGAAGGCTCACCACTGTGAGATCAAGTCTGCAAACCCGAGAATGTCTACTGAGTAGCTGGACCCCTAGACTGTGCCTCAGAATCTGGAAGGAAGGGGGGGGGGTCAGCACAAAAGTACTTGCACGTGAAGCAATCCAAAAGTAGTATAATGGAACATACATATATATATATATATTAAGGGAAAGCAATTTTTCATCAAGACATCATGTATAAAATTGTTTCTGAAAAACACATGGGCACTTTCTGAAAATATGCAACCTGTCTGTTCATTTCAAATCATGATCTGTGTTTTACTTCTGAGTTAGGTGGTATTCCCCTACAAGTCTGAATATTCCACGGGCTGTATAGAATCCACCATTGACTCGGTGGGGAAGCCCCCAACCCAAGTGTGCCGCAAGGGTTAGAGTGTCTGAGTCTGATACGCCACAGGACATTTAAGTCAGCGCATAATAGTATACCCGGGTCGACAAACCACGGTTGTAGGCAATGAGTTGTCTGAACTCCAACCTTCTTCAGGGAACCACCCAAGCTCTCTTTATGCCCTATTTTAGCCTTTTCTAAACATGTATCATTCTGAAATTTCTAAATCATGAAAGTCTGATAAAAATCAGATTTCTGAACTAGCCTGTGTCTGTTATGGCATTTGTCTGAGTTGGTATCGTCATACCAAGACTTGCAAGTCCTATTTCTGAGCCATAATGTATTAAGCAAGAGCTTTCATTCAAAACATAGTTTAGACCACCCAAACATGTAATTTGCATTAAAGATGTCCTGTTCCGAAACTCAAGTCAAATCCATGCAAAACATTCATCAAACATATGGTGGTCATGTGCATTTTTGGAAAAACCATGCATTCTTTCATTATATGCATATTCAACATTCACAACCCTCTCTTTTGTGTTCAAAACATTGTATATTACGTGAAACATGGAAAAATTTACATTATGAGAGAGGTTTCATGAAAATCATGCTCTAAATTCATATTTCAGAACAAATGCATATATATATATACATATAACTTTCAAATCACTTTGGGGGAAAGCCAAAAGGCCAAAACAATATCATTAAAGCTTCTGAAACATGAGTATGTACATGAATTCGAAATCTTAAAACATGATTTCTATGCCCATGAGATTTTAGGAAAACCCCACGTACCTTATTCTCCACGAATTTTTGGTGTCTATTGAAGCCTACATCGAGAGGATTCCGAATCTGTAATTTGTTTCACGAAGAAGTTTCGGAATGATCAGCTCTTCAAGCTTATTTTCTCAAACCCTAGTTGCTCCTTCTCTTAAGTTCTTGAAGGATTAGATTTTGGGATTTTATAGGAGGCTTCAATGTTGTTAATAGGCCCAAATCCGTTTAGGAGTGGGTAAGGACGATTTTGGGTTTTGGAAGGACTAACTTGCACTTAAAGTAACTCAAAACGGAGTGTTTTCATCACTTGAAACCATAAATATGCACCTCCCTTTGCATTGCCTAAATTTACATAGGCGCCGCCCTATGCATCACCTATATTTGCATAGGCGCCGCCCTATGCATCGCCTATATGTGCATAGGCGACACATTCAACTTTGAAAGGCCATAACTTCTTCACCGGGTGTCCGTTTTAGGCGAATTTTGTATCGTTGGAAAGATTATTTAATTATATACAATTTGGTATATAGTAGGCCACCCAGTTCATCATATAGAATGAGTAATGGTCAATATAATTTGACACAAATTACAACGTCCATTAAAACTTAATCGATCGAAATGGTTTTAACTCATCCTTGAGTTAAAGGACTTCTATGGTCTAAATTCATGCTCAAATGGATTCACATACTACAAAATTGATTAACATGCCAAAATGGTATAGGATTTAAGGCTCTGGGATTATCAACGAATCAGAGTCATATTTTTTATTCTAGCCCGAAATGCGGGGTGTTACATTATCTCCCCCTTGGGATCATTCGTCCTCGAATGATGGGTAGGAACTTGTTGAAGCCTTAAAGGTATGGAATAACGCAGGCACGACATGTATTCTAATAAAGAATACACTGATCTGAAACATGACCATATGGATGGAACTACTGATATTTTGAATTCTTATATCGGACATGCCTATCTAATGCATGGAATACACGACTAGAGCTACTCATAAGCTGAGTTCTCATAATGAACATGCATACCTAATGTATGGATTTGTTATTGAATTGTTCTCATGAACGCAGAACTGAATACACAGATAAGCTGAGCTTTTTCTATGGGACATGCATTTCTAATACATATCTGACTGAACTAACGTGTGAACGTATGCCCGAATACACAATGATAACTGGTGTGGATCTTGTAATAAAAATCTATGCATGCAACTGAATGGGGTATCTACCCCTTGGGACCCTATGTCCCTCCATGAATGCTCAATTCACAAAGATGCTCAGAAAACTGAGGCAATGCACTAGGCACCTACAAATTTAATCATATCTGAACATCTGGAATCTAAAACGAGCACATGATGCATGAATTAACCTATACTCACAAATACTAGTATACTATATCTTGGAGTAGTAACATATCTGAGATTTTGGGTAGCATGATTGAATGAAAACACGAGAAAACAAATCATGCGAATCTGATGGCTAAACTGATTTGCTGGCCACATAGAATGAACTACACTAGAGGCTTATACTCAATCTGTAGTACCTTATCAACACTCTTCCTTACGAAGTCCTGGTAGCATTAGATAGCAAAATATTTGGGCATGAGTCACACTAGACATCCGATTATAGGATCCCAACATTGACACTGTTCTATAGTATGGAACATAGGCATATATCTCATAAACTAGGGTAGAATTTTCAGGCCTTAGTCAATGCGACTTCTTACTTTCAAGCTTAGCACACTTCTCGAGTATCCCTTAACTATACTATTTCCTATAAATATCATATTCATTCAATTCAGCTTAAAATTCTCATATGAGCATTGACAAATTTTTTTCTACTAATGTCTAAAATAGCTTCATCCTTACACCGCGATCACGCCTAACTCTAAGTCACAAAAATACAACATGCTACACTACGCTATTATTCTAAACCATATGACGCCACCTTCTATATCTCTTTTAAAGATCACATCCTAAGCATAACATGTCTTACCACTTCAATGACTACTCTGAACTCTTAATATGAAGTCGCTAATGCATATTGCGACCTTCCACTACAATCCCAAAACGTCATTCAAGCCTAATTTATAACCGCATGTTAACTTCAAGGAAAACACCCATAAATACATACTTCACATAGTTTCTAAACTATTATCAATATAGCTCCCACGCGCTATCCTAAAAACATACACACACAAACTTTTCCACTAAACAACACATGTATCAAAGATTGGCCCAAAATCTCACTTCATACTTATGGCCTTATCTAAACAAGCATACTATGATCTTCTATCAACAAGAATATTTACATCAACACCACTATCATTGCATAGGAAGGGTCACTAAAAGGTTAAAACATAAGACCCTCAAGCGTGAAAAAGATCTTTATATGGGACTGAGCACACTATAATGAGTGAGTACATGCGTCATGAGTTGCATGACCTCTACTAGAGTTCATAACATAAGGAATGTGATTCCGACTACTTGAATGAACTAGAACTCATTATCTTGGAATTGGAAGAGTACGTGACTCTCTATCATATACCGGAATCATGAACTATTATCACGGAGCTGCATCGTAAGGCATGAGTAAGCATACGGATAACAAAAAAAAATATTGAGGTAGGAATGGGTTGAGATTCACCCTTACTTTCTAATGTTCTAAATCACACTGCATCACTACTAGAATCTGAGAGACTTACTTGGTTATTCGTTCTATCATCTCCCACTTAGCTTCAATTCATCATCTAGCGTTTGGGAGATCCCTTACCAGATTCTAACTGAACTACACTTACTGCACTCTAGGGTCTGAAAAAATTGACAATACATGCATATCATAGAACTCAACCCGAATGACTACCTTCTGGGATACACTCTATCTTTCCATAGCCACCAATAGTCAAAGTATAATGTTTGCACACTTATTTCTATCCGTTCAACCTTCAAAACTCAAACTTAGATTCTAACACTTAACATGGATATCACCAAGCCTTTGATGAACCATACCACTTCCGTCCTAGCATACCAATATTGCTACTCCAAACTTATATCTCTCTACCATGAGAATCGAGATCACATCAAAAGGCTCAACACTATCAATCAAGGCTCCTTAACTTGGCTATCTAGAACACCATATATCATCTAACTAGTCTTTTTCCAACTAGCAACTCCATGGTACCACTAGTCACACACAACATGTAATAGTCTTAGAGAAATGCCACAACTCCATATCGCCTTAGGCATACTTACACACCATACCCACAACATTATACTTCATTACGAATCAATTTAAACATAAGCCATTTCACACACCGTTCAAGCCTATTAGATCACTTTCATATAACTAACATCATTGATCAAGAAATCATCACATCCACCTTTATGAACATCAACTATTCAAACTTAATATCTAGTGCTATGCATGACTTACAACCCAACCTTACACAAATTTTTTACTTGGAAACTATAAGTAAACATCACGAAACACTAGTGCACTAGAACTTCATAACCACAATAATCAATCATGACCTAACGGTTTACCTTATCATCATTCCGTTAGCATGTACTATTTCAGCACCTCAAGCCTACTAAATTAATCCCACAAAATACGCATCAACAAACTCTTGCCACTATTTACCACCACACCATTTAAATTCTAGCCTATAGTTTAGTATCAATCATCTACCACCAATGAAGAATGCAACATAATATAAATACACTAATCCATCAAATTGGGATATTCTACCCAAATATCTCAAAAATCTACTACATAACTTCTCACAAGTAGCACTAGTTTACAACTACCAATGAAAAGAGGGTCAAGGGGGTTAAAGCCTCATAATAGACATGGTCAACCTTAATCTTATATTATAACCCCATACAATTGTATCTACTTATACGGATTTCTCACCTCATACTTACTCACTCATTCATATATTTAGACTGCCTTCAAATTCCTCAAACAACCATGAGTCTATAATCATAACTTACTCGCTAATATAGCCATTTCCACATTCAAGCAATCAACAAATCACCCTGACCAACAACTCCTTCTCTACCTTCAACTAATAACACACAAGGATGAATCACTTCATTATCAACTCTATCTCATGCAAACAGATTCAGCCATACATATATTAAACCAATGAAAGAACAATAAGTTGGACAACAAGTTGCTAGTGAATCGAAACAGGCCTCACATGGCTTCACTAGACTTTGGTTTTGTATTTTGAACAAGAAAATGAGATGGATGACTAGGAAACTATGCTAGTGAATCGAAAGAGCCCCACACGGCTTCACTAGACTTTAATTTTTTTTTTCAAAAACATCATGATAACAAGATTACATATTACAAGGGATAGAAAATTGACACCTAATATTTAATGGTCTAAGAATATACATATTATTCTGTATAAATAAAAATCTGAGTAAAACACTTCCTCCATCGACTACCATACAATCCACACATGCTGCTAGCTACCACATTAGTTTATCACTATAAAGAGGTAAATCATCCACAAACATCGATTATTC
This sequence comes from Capsicum pubescens, assembly GCA_030864215.1. NCBI lineage: Eukaryota > Viridiplantae > Streptophyta > Magnoliopsida > Solanales > Solanaceae > Capsicum > Capsicum pubescens. The sequence goes on from CM061541.1 coordinate 198,139,006, forward strand.
AACTGAAATATTCATTTACACAAAATCACCCTCACTCTGACTTCTAACTTTGTGACTTTACATCACCAACTTCTTTGTCCAATATCACTACCAATAGATCATGACAACAATACTTTAACTTATGCTGCTATTTGGGTAGAAATATAGTTCCAACATTCTGCTATACATTGTCCACAACTGTAACAAGATTTTGAGAGGGACAATATACACTTAATACCTTAATCTGGAATGCACGATTCCATCAGGATCAATATTTACATCAGAATCAACATATATTGATGCACTAACAGACTCCTATCGAGTTTTTCCATAATTTTTAAAATCTTATAGAACGTAATCGAAAAGGACTATATCATGTATACTCTAAACTTTTTGCACTTGAATCAACCCAATAATGGGACAGTTTAGACTCTGAAGCACGAACTAAATCACAAAGAAGGGAAACATTCCTAAACGCCTAGTAGCCTCCTGTTTATAAGTGTGGCGCGCTACACTCCCATAAACAGAACTCTACTCGATACGATTTCGTAAACACCCTGGGACCATGAACTATGCTCTGATACCAAGTTTTTCATGACCCGAGCCTAGGCCCTAGCCATGACGAGCATCCCGAACCATGAAGGCCCGGAACACCCATTCTCTATCTGGTTATCATGCACAACATTCATAATCATAATAAAATGCGGAATTGAAACTGAGTACGGAAAACATGGTCAAGTCCTGCAATATTTCTAAATAATACTATCTGACATCAGTCTGTGAAATCTCTACTAAGAACATAAACCTTTGTCTGAAAAGAAGCTGGGACAAGGCCCCCAGTAAACCAAAAACATAATAAATAAGATAGTGTCTGACATAATTAGGCCTTCCGAATAATAGAAGGCTCACCACTGTGAGATCAAGTCTGCAAACCCGAGAATGTCTACTGAGTAGCTGGACCCCTAGACTGTGCCTCAGAACCTGGAAGGAGGGGGGGGGGGTCAACAAAAAATTACTGGCATGCAAAGCAATCCAAAAGTAGTATAATGGAACATACATATATATATATATATATTAAGGTAAAGCAATTTTTCATCAAGACATCATGTATAAAACTGTTTCTGAAAAACACATGGGCACTTTCTGAAAACATGCAACCTGTCTGTTCATTTCAAATCATGATTTGTGTTTTACTTCTGAGTTAGGTGGTATTACCCTACAAGTCTGAATATTCCACGGGCTGTATGGAATCCACCATTGACTCGGTGGGGAAACCCCCAACCCAAGTGTGCCGCAAGGGTTGGAGTGTCTAAGTATGATATGCCATAGGACATTTAAGTCAGCGCATAATAGTATACCCGGGTCGGCAAACCACGGTTTTAGGCAATGAGTTGTCTGAACTCCCGCCTTCTTCAGGGAACCACCTAAGCTCTCTTTATGCCCTATTTTAGCCTTTTCTGAACATGTATCATTCTGAAATTTCTAAATCATGAAAGTCTGATAAAAATATGATTTCTGAACTAGTCTATGTCTGTTATGGCATTTGTCTGAGTTGGTATCGTCATACCAAGACTTGCAAGTCCTATTTCTGAGCCATAATGTATTAAGCAAGAGCTTTCATTCAAAACATAGTTTAGACCACCAAAACATGTAATTTGCATTAAAGATGTCATGTTCCGAAACTCAAGTCAAATCCATGCAAAACTTTCATCAAACATATGGTGGTCATGTGCATTTTTGGCAAAACCATGCATTTATTCATTACATGCATATTCAACATTCACAACCCTCTCTTTCGTGTTCAAAACATTGTATATTACGTGAAACATGGAAAAATTTACATTAAGAGAGAGGTTTCATGAAAATCATTCTCTAAATTCATATTTCAGGACAAACGCATATTTATATATACATATAACTTTCAAATTACTTTGGGGGAAAGCCAAAAGGCCAAAACAATATCATTAAAGCTTCTGAAACATGAGTATGTACATGAATTCGAAAACCCAATTCTTAAAACATGATTTCTACGCCCATGAGATTTTAGGAAAACCCCGCGTACCTTATTCTCCACGAATTTTTGGTGTCTATCGAAGCCTACGTTGAGAGGATTTCGAATCTGTAATTTGTTTCACGAAGAAGTTTTGGAATGATCGGTCTTTCAAGCTTATTTTCTCAAACCCTAGTTGCTACTTCTCTTAAGTTCTTGAAGGATTAGATTTTGGGATTTTATAGGAGGCTTTAATGTTGTTAATAGGCCCAAATCCATTTAGGAGTGGGTAAGGACGATTTTGGGTTTTGTAAGGACTAACTTGCACTTAAAGTAACTCAAAATGGAGTGTTTTCATCACCTGAAACCACAACTATGCGCCGCCCTTTGCATTGCCTAAATTTACATAGGCGCCGCCCTATGCATCGCCTATATTTGCATAGGCGCCACCCTATGCATCGCCTATATGTGCATAGGCGACACATTCAACTTTGAAAGGCCATAACTTCTTCACCGGGTGTCCGTTTTAGGAAAATTTTGTATCGTTGGAAAGCTTATTCAATTATCTACAATTTGGTATATATTAGGCCACCCATTTCATCATATACAATGAGTTATAGTCAATAGAATTTGACACAAATTACAACGTCCACTAAAACTTAATCGATCGAAATGGTTTTAACTCGTCCTTGAGTTGAAGGACTTCTATGGTCTAAATTCATGATTAAATGGATTCACATACTACAAAATTTATTAACATGCCAAATTGGTATAAGATTTAAGGCTCTGGGATTATCAACGCATCAGAGTCATATTTTTTATTCTAGCCCGAAATGCGGGGTGTTACATTATATTTCTTATTCAGCCGAGGATTATGCCATATTCTAAATTAGGGAGTTGGTCAGATTGCATAGTGTTCTGCTATCTATTATCTCAGACAAAGGTACCCATTTCACCTTTTATTTCTTGAAAGCATTCAAAAAGTGTCTTGGTACCCAAGTTCATCTTAGTACAACCTTTCATCCTCAGACAGATGGTCAAGAAAAAAGTACCATTTAGAATTTAGAAGATATACTACGGGCGTGTGAAATTGATTTCAAGGGTAGTTGGGATGACCACTTGCCTCTGATTGAATTTGTATACAACAACAACTATCATTCCAGTATTCAGATGGCTCCATTCAAAGATCTCTATGATAGGAGATGTAGATCTCCAATTGGTTAGTTCAAAGTTAGTGAGGCATCAGTCATAGGTCCTGACTTGGTATTCGACACCTTAGAAAAAGTCCAGTTGATTAGAGAAATACTCCGGGCTGCTCAGTGCCGATGGAAGTCTTATATAGATGTTCGTAGAAAAGATCTCAAGTTCGAGATTGGTGACTATGTCTATCTAAATATCTCTCCCATGAAGGGAGTAAAGCAGTTCAACAATAAAGGGAAGCTCAGTCCTCGATATGTCGGTCCCTTCCAGATTCTCAGTCGCTTTGGCAAGGTAGCTTATGAGCTCGAATTGCCTTCAGATCTATCCTCAGTTCATCCAGTCTTCCGTGTCTATTTTCTCAAGAAATGTATAGGTGACCCAGTAGTTGTAGTCCCTATTCAGATCATTGATGTTCAGAATAGCCTCTCTTACAAAGAGATTCTAGTTAAAATCCTAGACTATCAGACTCGTAGACTGAGGAACAAAAAAGTCCCTCTAATTTAAGTTCATTGGCGAAATCAGTCTGTTGAGGGAGCTACTTGGGAAAAAGAAGCATACATGTGTACCAAGTACCCTCACTTCTTCTTCGCCGACTTAGATCAAGCTTAAGGTAACAGTTCTCCGTAAACTTACTCAGTTTTATGTTCATTGTTCATCGCAAACTTGGTAACAAGTACCATTGCATATTCTATCTTACATTCATGTATCAGTTAAGTTATATAATTTTGCATCATACATGAATTCTCATCATGAAAAATTTATTTCCTCAGAACATCCAGTCATGCATTCATGAATCAGTTACACATGCATCAGATATGTATGTTCAGTAAGATATATTCAGTTATCAGTCATACCAGTCATAAGATCATTTTTCTATTATTCATGTTCAATATGTACGTCAGTTATCTTCTCTCCTCACTCTCAGTCTCATTCGAGGATGAATGTTCTCAAGGGGGAGATATTGTAATACCCCATACTTTTTCTAGCTTGAAATCATTTCAAGAATGTTAGAAGCTTTCTTTGAAAGATGAATCCACTTTTTTACATGTGGTATTTTTAAGATTTTCACTTTTTTCATGTGGTAAATTGAATAAGCTTTCCAATGATACCAATTTTGTCAAAATCCGACATCAGAAGAGAAAGTTATGGCCAAAATACAGAAGGCAGTAAAAATTGCCCAGGTGCGACGGTAAGGCCGACGGACCATCAGACTAGCCATGGAACATCGCCCACGACTTTCACAGGGGAAACAACGATCACCTTCTAGATAAGGTACGACGGATAGGTTGACGGACCTTCGAACTTGCGATGGATCGTCGCCCAGGCCGTTGCTACTTAGGCAGTAAGACCCTTCCCTAGTCCACGTTAGATGGTCAAAATAATGGACCGTCGCTCTAGCGATGGACCATAGCATGAGCCGTCATAGGTTCGGTTTCAGCAAATTAAAGTTGTTTTAAAAGGGTATTTTGGTTATTTACCACCCACTTATATATTCCGAATTGTATTCGATTTCAGCCATTTGGTTCTTTATTACTTCACAACCAATATTAGGGTTCCTCTCTAATATTAATCTCCAAGAAAACAATCCAATCTTCTTCAAGAACTAAGGAATTTCCAATTCTTCAAGTTCAAGAACATCAAGAATCTTAACCCAGGTATGCATAGTGTTCATTTATGGAATCTTTTCGTCCATGAAGTCCAAGAATCCCTTTTCCAACTTCAAGTTATGGATTTTATTTATGATTTCATGATTGGGCTGTTCTTGTCCACGTTGATAAATGATAAATTAAATTTTACTCCATGTTGGGTGATAATTTCTATGTGGGTTTAATTATTATAGATATAGATTCATGCAAACCTATGACTAAACCCTTGAATGATGAAATTAGAATGTGACCATGATGTTTAATTGTTGTACAATGATGTTTACATGTACCATGCCTACAATATGTTTGATTTAATGCCTAAATGAAGGAAAAGTGCCTAACTAGCATGTTGTCATTAAATCCCCATGTATGTACAAGCTTATGCCTATCACTTGTTTGATGAAATACTTTAGTAAATAAATTATGGTGATTATTATGTATTCGAGCAAGTCATGCTTTTGTCAGTTTCCTTCAATAAAGTCCTAGGCGTACATGTACCCAAAACATTAGCTGTGTGCCTAGAGTCATGTCATATTTTCACGATACTCTCAGTCAAGCTATGTTCCTTAGGCTTCAGGCAGTCTTATGACTCAAGAAATCTCCATGATCTCAAAAACTCAGTTAGTTATCAGATATCAGTAGTATTTTCGTAAGTCAACAGAATTCAGTAACTCAGTCCAGTCAGTTCAGTTAATCATGTTCAGTGTCTATTCAGATTGGACTAGGAATTAGTATCGAGTGAACCCAAGGATGTGAAATCACTTGTTATATGAGGGTGTGATTCTTAGAAGAAATCCTTGCATTCCAGAACTATGTAGCTAGCATAGGTTGAGACATCATAGCTTGCTATATGAGGGAAGATGAGGTGTCTTAACCTGTTATAGGAGGTTTTCACCATTCTTGTTAGAGTTACCTATTATATAAGGGTCACTCATATATTGTCCTTACCAGTGGTGCGGTATTGACACCCTTCCAATCAGGGCATAGATTGGACCCCAATTCATCTATAATACATCATTTAGGGCATGTCGGTTAGATGAATACTTCACACAATTTTAGTATCAATATCAGTAAAGAATTCAGATAGTTCTTCATATTTCAGGACTGTCATATACAGTCAACTCAGATACAGTACGGAACCCAGCTAGTTCCATCAGATTCAGGACTATCAAAATACAGTCACTCATGTTATCAGTTATATTAGTTATCTGTATGATATGTTATCAGTATTCAGACTCAGTAATTATGTTATCATGATATCAGTGTCAGTTTTTATGTCTCATGTATGTACTCTCATGCTCATGATAGTCAGTATGTTATTATTATTTTTCATGCATATGAATCCCATGCATTCAGCTTACCTCACATACTTTCCTATACATTCAAAGTACTGATGCATTTGTGCTATGGTGTCTTATACCATAGGTTCAGAGACATGAGTTCCAGAGCATCAGTAGATTCCAGTATCAGCAGTCAAAGTTAGAAGTGAGTCCTCATCTTTCGAGTACACGATCCTCATTGTATTAGCTCATTAAGTGGTTTGTTAGTTGCATTTAGTTGGGTACATGTCCCATCAAATCCTTATTCAGAAAGTCATGTTTAGAGGCTTTTCAGACTAAAGTATGTTCAGATAGCTTATTTCAGTTTGGTTTTGGGTATTTCATACCCCATCCATATGTTATGATTTATCAGATCTTATGTTACAGTTTTGAACCTTATGGAATTTCAGTTCATGTTTCCACATTATATAGTATGTATGTAGTATACAGGTACGGATATCAGTCATGGGTTAGCTTATGGTCCTTCGAGGTCATGAGCACCATGTAGCGTTTCGGGTATATGATTTGGGGCGTTATAGATTAATATATTTGCTTCTTTATTTTAAAACTTTGTTAAAGATTAGAAATAAATTTTATAAAGCTAATGACTCATGCGTATGGTTACCCTTACCTTACCCATCATTCGGGGATGAATGCTCCTTGAAGGGGAGACTGAAACACCCTGGTTTATCGACCTTAGAAAATTTCTTGGAATTCTGGTGTCTGGACGCAATACGACTCATGGTTACGAGCCATAAGTTGGTGTACAAACGGTATGTTCTAGTCACATGTTTACTAGTGTTGGTTGGTGGGATGGATTTTGGTCACTGGAATGGGCACGACTTGTATGGTATGAGTCGTATGGTCGGATATGGATTGTTTATTTTAATAAATTAACCTTAGACTTGGTTAAACTAGGTAGGATCTAAGTACGAGTGGTTCATTGTGAGCCATATGGTAGGGTACGAGTCGTACCCAAGACTCGTATGGTAGACAATGTTCAATCCTATTAGAATTATATTCTTCCAGGTTACGGATCGTGTATTTGGATACGACTTGAGTGGGATGAGTTATACCTTGGAAAACATTGGGTCCAAAGGGGAGGCGAAGGGTACGAGTGGTTGGTACCACTCGTACAAGGAGGATACGACTCGTAACACTGATTGGATTTTTGTACAACTTAAGTGGGGGCAATTTGGATATTTCCCAACACATCCAAATGAAATCCCATGACTTATATTGATATTAGGAGGTTATTTACCCTAATTTTCTATTCATTAATTGTAACGCCCCGAGTCTGTACCCTGAATGCTACACGATGCTCATAATCCCGAAAGACCACAAGCTAACCCATGATAGGTACCTACTGTAACAACTAAATAATAATACTGTAAATATACAGATATAGGCAGAAACTTGCAATAAGGTTCAATATTGAATAATACTGAATAATGATGAATAAGGTATCACAATACCCAAAACTAAAAATCAATACTGAAAAACTGAAAAACTGACAGAAAATACTCTTGTCTGGAAAGCCTCTAACTGTCTAAACTGTGGAGTTGATGGGACAAGTCCCCAACTAACTCCGACTACTAAAAATAATACTGAAAACAACCATGACCTTGAACTATGAGGACTCATCACTATGCTGACTACTGAAAATCTAAACTCTAAGGGTGCTTTGGAGCCCGCATGTCTGAACCTATGATATAAGACATCATAGCGCAAAAGAAAAGCATGTGTCAATACTTTGAATATACTGGTATGCTCAGTGAGGTAGGATGAAATGCATGGATTCGTATTCTTGAAAAATACTAGCTACATAACATGAGTATGACTGAATGAGAGTACATGCATGAATACGTCTAGGGTAACTGAGATCGTGATAATATTGAATACTAAATTGGAATACTAATTAACTGATGTCTGAGATTACTGATACTATATTACTGGTAACTGAATGACTGTATCTGAAAACCCTAATTCTGTGAAACTATACTGAGTTCCATACTGAGTTGAGTGACTATATCTAATAGTCCTCACTCTGTAGAATTGAACTGAGTTCTATTCTGATACTGAGACTAAAACTAAGACTGTGGGAGATAATTATCTAACCGAAATACCCCTCTCTGAATAGATTGGGGTCCAACCTGTAACCCCAGTTGGAAGGGTATCAATACCATGCCACGGGTAGAGACAAGCTGTGAGTTAGACCTCTCTGATAGGAAGCTCTTCTGTCAACCCTCACTGGTAGGAAAACTCTAATTAGATATATCAACCCTAGTTTTTCAGGGAGATATCTTAACCTATGCTAGCTACGTAGTTCTGGAATGCATGGATTTCTTTTAAAGACCACACCCTCTACTGGAAGGTGAGCCCCCATCCTTGGGTTCACTCGATGCTGAATCATACTCCCAACTAAATGGATGCTGAACTGATTTCTAGTGTGTACTAGACTGGACTGAATTATTACAGATATTACTATTTCACTGAACTAAACTGAGTTCATTGAGTTTTGTGTACCTATGTAATACTACTGAATTTTGTTACATGACTGAGCACAGAGTGCTACTAAGGTCTACACAGAGAACTGTGACTGAATTACGAACACTGCTGAGATTTCCTGGGTTTCTATAATTGGATGAATTTTATTGATCGAGTCATTACTGAGATTACTTCACAACTGATACTGGCTCTAAGTAAACAACTAAATTGTTTGGTATTAAACGCCCCCAGGACTCAATAGCATGAAAATAAAGCATTACATGATCTTGCTTAGCATAAGCATGCATATTGAATTCATAATACATATATAGAGACATCTTATTAAACTCTTGCATAGTATAACTTGCAAATAAGCTATCATGAAATGATTTATTTCACATATTAATTCACATGAACAATTCATCAAGAACTTGGTGAGCATACATATGCACATAACACTAAACAACAAGTAGAAATCATAATTCAAATCCCCATTAACAATTTCAAGGGTTTTACATAGATCCTCATGATCTTACTTACATATCAATTAACCTCACATGAAACATATCATAAAAAATGGATTATAATCCTAATTAATCATTATAACTATGAACATAATCAAACACAACATAGAATTCATGAAATTCATGAAATTCCTAAACTTGAAGTTTAAAAATAGTTTCTTGGACTCCTAGGGTGGAAGGGACCCTTGGATGAACATTTCACATACCTTAGTTGATGAATTTTTGAAAGTTAATGGTGATTTCTGGAGTTCTTGATTGAAATTTAAATGCACAGGGATCTTGTTCTTGAGAAATTTTGAGAATGAATGAGTATAATTGCTCTTAAAAGGGTTTAATTTCATTTTTTGGGGGCTGAAGGGCATGGGAAAAAGACCTAATTAACCCTGAGGATACGTCCTTTTAATGCCTGTAAACTATGTTACCTATGCGCAAGACGATGCACCGCGTCATTGGCATCGATGCGATAGCCAACGCACCATGTCGAGTCCGTGTCGGTTCACTAGTATTTGCACTAAAGCTAGGGAAAACTATATTATTGACGCGATGGTGGATGTGACACATCAAGATCATGTCGACCCACTATTTTGGGCACTCAAACCTGATCTAAACATGGTCCAAAAATTCTGAAACATGTCTGGAAACCTCTACTGACATTCCTGATCATGAATTAACTCAAATATCAACATTTAAAGGATGTAAAGGTCATGAAATAATATTGCCAACTTTCAAAGGTTAAAATTTTGCTAAGTATGAATAGTTAGTCAATATATTCTAAGTCTGGGACCCCTAACAAGCTTATAGGACATAATTAAGCTACGAATTTTGTGGGGTCTTATAATATCTCCCCCTTGGAAATATTCATCCTCGAATGAGCTGACTAAGCTAAGAATACTGGTAGACTGAACTTACTTACTGAACATGATTATCTGACTGACATTACCGACATACTGAATTTCATACTAAATATGCATAGCTGATGCATGAGTACATGACTAAATTGATTCATGAATGCATGACTAGGATTTTTGATAAGCTTAGTTTCTCATACTGAACATGCATATATGATACATAAATACATGGTTGAACTGACTCATGAGTGTATGACTGTATATGCTATGCTAACTGATACCAAGCTTGTAATAGAAAATCTGAGCATAAGACTGAATAAGCTTAAGGAAAAACTGTTACTTAAACTGCAAAATAATGATGAACCCAATATCATTTTCAGAGTATGCATGAATGGGAACATGAGAACATGACTGAGACTGGAACGTGATACATGAACTGAATATTGTGAATTGAATTGAGCCCCTTGAATACGTGGCTTACGATTGAGATTGGAACTTGAGGGTCAACTTATGAGTACCCACCACTCCAAATTGGATTCGTTACATGAAGAGAATTTGGAGATTTAGGACATGAAAGATCGGGGTTATAGTGCATATACCCCTTGGGAAATTATGTCCCCCGAAGAATACCGACTTGGTTGAGATACTAAGGAAAATTGGGGTGATGCACAAGGAACCTACGAACTGAATCGTGACTGAATATTTAGTGCCTGAAACTGAGACATGATACATGAACTGACCTGAACACGCAACTACCTATTTGGTCTATCTTAGAATAATTACATTCATGAGACTTTAGATAGTGCGACTAGATGAAAAAAAATAAAAACCACACTACATGAATTTGCCCGTCAGACTGCTAAACTGAATTACTGTCTTTACAAACTAACTCATACTAAAAACGTATTCTCAACTGGAGATTTTCTTTCACACTATTTAAACTACATTCTCTACCTCATTACAACACTTCACTTGGGACAACTGAAAAATATTTGCATGGGTGCTGCGCACGAATTCATAAGCATGCTAACTTATCTAATTTACTAAACAACTGATAGCTGAATACTAGCTCTGCAAGATTGAATTATACTTAGTCTGAATAATTGGACTGAAACTATATAATATCATGTATACGAGGTAAGGACTGATTGGGTAATATGAGATAACTGAGCATGAATTCGGGAAAAACTATATTATCTGAGAATGCAAGACCAAACATTTAACATGGTTCTGAAATATTCTTTAAGCTGAGTTACTGAAATACTAATAATTGTGTAACTGATAACTATACGCTATGGTCGAGAAAACCTGAAATCGAACTCAGTACTTGATCTTATTACTGGACTGAGACTGACTCTATAACTATGATTGTAACTGAGACTATGATTCAGATGGTAACTGGGACTAAACACACTATAAGGAATGAGTGTAGAAGTTATGAGCTGCATGACCTGAGTTTGGATTTTCCGTGTTCATGGAACATGATTCATACTACTGAGTGAACGGGAACTCCTCATACTAAGAAATGGAAACACACACGATTCTATGGAAAGTGCATGAATATAAACTGTGTTCATAGAGCTGAGACGTGAAGAATGCATAGGTATTGTGATGACTACAGTACAAAACTTTGAACTGGGATAAAAATGGGTTGGGCATCATTCCCACCCATTAATTTTCTACACATACTAATATTACTATTGAAATCTAGAAGACCGACTTCCTGAGCTATCATAACTGGACAGTTCCTGAATACCCACCGGGCTATGATAAACTGACCCACTAGGATGGAGCCTGAGAAAGGTTTTGTTAATATTTGGTCTGACTTTAAAGTTAACTGCTATGCAAAGAGTTATAAAAGACATAGAAGCTCCTGGATATAATGAGACATAAATATGTAAATGGACAACTTATAATGTACTAGTGACAACATAAGGAGAACATTCCTGATCCTGTCGGGACTGAAGATCATAGAGTTTGTTTGGACATTTCCCACAAATGGCACTGGAAGAGGCACCCTACTGATTTGGGAAACTGGACTGAGAAGAAGGATGACTTTTCTAACTTCGTAGACCAGCCTTAGGACAGGCTTAGACTCTGTGACCTGACTCGCCACATCCAAAACACACATCACTGCCAGATCTACACATACCCTTATGATTCTTACCACATTCTTTGCAAAGCATATTCGTATGAACACCGCCTGGTGCCTCATCATGACTGTCATTCCTGAACCTTGGTACTTATGCACTTTTTGAAGATAGAACTGGGGCTAAAAACTTTTGACTAAATCGAGAACGGTTACCACCATCTGACCTTGGCTGGGCAAAGCTAAAGCTACCTATTCTGGCTCTCTTATTTTCTCTCTCCTTCTTCTTAAGTTTCTATTCCTCAATCTATTGATCATGGACCATAAGACTAGATATGTTCATCTCCCTAATCAACATCACAGTCCCACACTCCTTAACCACTCTACCCGATACCCTAGACACAAACTTGCTCATTTTGGATCTATTGTCTGCTACTATATGGGGAGCATAACTGTATAACTAAGTAAACTTGATATAATATTCTTACACACTCATATTTCCTTGCCTAATATTGATGAACTCTAACACCTTAGTTTTTTTTAGCTTTGAGGGGAAGAATCTATTTAAGAAGGCCGTAGAAAACTCTTCCCATTCTATGGGCCCTGACTGCACCCCTGTATTTCTTCCACTACTTAAACCATGTATGGGATACATATTATAGATTATAGGTGGCTAACTCAAAACTCTCACAGGAATTCACTCCCATGATATCTGTGACTTTCTAAACCTGATCGAGGAACTCCCGTGGATCCTCTTCAGACGTAGAACCTAAAAATAAGGGAGGATTCATTCAGGTGAAGTCCCAAATTCTGGCTGCAGCAGTATTTACCACTGGGTTGGATGGAATAGCAGTTGGCCATTCATTCTGAGTTGCAACTTAATTGGCTAGAGTAGTGAATGCAACCCTGAATTCTGCATGAGAGATGGGCTCGTCCAGGGGATCTACTTGAACGGGATGAGGTGTTGATTGATTTTTTGTCCTTTTTTTGTCTGTCCTTTTGGGAGGCATATTTTGTAAGAGAAAGGAAGAAACAGATTAGACTGAGAGTTTTACTGGAGCTCATGCTCACTTGCACGACATGAATACTGAAAGATGGGAAACTGTTCCTCAAATACCTCATAGCATCTTGTCCATAAGTGTGGCACGCAACACACCCATGCAAAAGACTCTACTAGATGTGGCTTTTAGAATTCCTAGGAATCTCTTGAACCTTAGGCTCTGATACCAAGTTTGTAACGCCCCGAGTCTGTATCCCGAACGCTACACGATGCTCATAATCCTAAAGGATCACAAGCTAACCCATGACTGGTACCTACTGTAACAACTAAATAATAATACTGTAAATATCCAGAAATAGGCAAAAACTTTCCATAAGGTTAAATACTGAATAATACTGAATAATGATGAATAAGGTATCACAATACCTAAAACTAAAAATCAATACTAAAAAACTGAACAACTGACTATAAATACTCTAGTCTTGAAAACCTCTAAACTATCTGAACTGTGGAGTAGATGGGACAAGTCTCAAACTAACTCCGACTACTGAAAATAATACTAAAATATTGAAAACAACCATGTCCTCTAACTATGAGGACACACCAATACACTGACTGCTGAAAATCTGAACTGCTAAGGGTGCTCTGGAGCCCGTACATCTGAACCTATTATATAAGACACCATAGCATAAAAAAAAGCATATGTCAGTACTTTGAATATACTGGTATGCTCAGTGACGTAGGCTGAAATGCATGGGTTCATATACATGAAAAATACTAGCTGAATAATATGAGTATGACTGAATGAGAATACATGAATGAATACGTATACTATAACTGAGATCGTGAAAATACTGAGTACTGAATTGAAATACTGATTAACTGATGTCTAAGTGTACTGATACAATATTAATGGTAACTGAATGACTGTATCTGACAACCTTGATTTTATGGAACTATACTGAGTTCTGTACTGAGCTGAGTTACTATATATGATAGTCCTAAATCTGTAGAACTGAACTGAGTTCTATTCTGAGACTAAGACTGAAACTAAGATTGTGGGAGATAATCATCTAACAGTTATGCCCCTCTCTAAACTGATGGGTTCAAAACTGTAACCCCAGTTGGAAGGGTGTTAATACTATACCACAGGTAGAGACAAGTTGTGAGTTAGCCCTGTCTAACAAGAAGATCTTTCGTCAACCCTCGATGGTAGAAAAACTCAAATAATATATATCAACCCTAGTCTTGCAGGGAGCTATCTCAACCTACGCTGGCTATGTAGTTCTAGAATAAAAGGATTTCTTCTAAGGACTACACCCTTTACTTGAAGGTAAGCCCTCATCCTTGGGTTCACTCGATGCTGAACCCTACTCCCAACTAAACAGACACTGAACTGATTTCTAGTCTGTACTAGGATGAACTGAATTATAACAGATATTACTGTTTGACTGAACTAAACTGAGTTCACTAAGTTCTGTGTACTGATGGAATACTACAGAATTATGTTACATAATAGAGTTATTATTGGTATGATGATATCACTACTAATAGCCTTGGTTAATAATAATAGAATAATAGTTTAGATGGAAAATGATTTTAGTTGGGCTTAAAGGAGAGAGGTGTAGAAAAGACATAGAAGGTGGTGGTCCTGGGGAGATTTAAAATGAAAACTCATATTTTCTGATGTGAGGATTGGTCCAAGTGACCATGTACATGATGTCACACTATATTTTGGGGGATGTACTAGTCATCCCAAGTTTTCTTCCCTAGTTGTGCGGTTTTATGCACTAGGACCCTTTTAGCAAGGGGAGCTGACACTATATAGCCTATGGGTGGTTTAGGATGGAAAAGCTACACAACCCAGGTAAACATTTATATGACATGCTAAACTCGCTTCTCCTTCCCCGCTATGGTGTAATATATATATATATATATGTGTGTGTGTGTGTGTAATACCCCATACATCTACCAAGCTTAAAATTATCCCAAAAATGTTAAAGACTTTCTTAAAAGATAAATCCACTTCTAAACTTATGAGAAATGGAATAAGCCTTCCATTGATATCAAATATGCCCAAATCCGACACCCGAGCGAAGAGTTAGAGCCATTTTAGTAAGACAGTGTGCCACCTGAGCCATCAACACATCGCGGAGCATGGCAAAAATGGTAATCATCAAAATCCAGTGGGCCTCCGCGATTATGGCGCACCGCGCCAAGGATCAAATCCAATGTTGTCAAATTCCAGTGTCTCAGCGCGATACCACCACGTCGTGGCAAGATTCTAGGTCCCATCCAGTATTGCAACACAATTTCATCATGTCGCGCCATCATCCCAGTTCCCAATTGGAAATTTCCAGTGGCACAACGCGATAGTGCCGCGTTGCACCAGGTTCCCAAATTGGGTTTTCAGTGATGAAAAATAAAAACCTTCTAAGGGCAATTGGGTCTTTTTCCATGAACCAGATCAACCTTTAACCAGAAAATTATGCCCTAAAAACCATATTACATCACTTTTCCTCACTTTCTCTCAATAACAAAATCCTTCTCTCTCAAGAACAAGAACCTTAGCTCTCAAATTCAAGTGCTAAATCACAAGAACTCTCCATCAATCCTTCCAAATCCATTAACTCAGGTATACATAGTGTTCATTCATGGATTCCTTTCGTCCATGAAGCCCAAGAATCAAGTTTTAAACTATGAATTATGATATTCATACTATGTGTTGATCATGTTCATGTGGTTGTTGTTGTATGATTCCCAAGTTGGAATCTTTTTGTATTTTTATGAGAATATGTTAGCATGTGAGTTGAAAACCATGAATTTTAGTTTGTTATGACATGTTAATTTGATGAATTATGCCATGCCCTAAGTCATGCACCCTAAGTGTTTGACAAAATGCCTAAGAGTCATGAAATTATGTAATATAGATAAAGTGTGACTTAAGTGATGGATTCATGTTTTACCCTTATGTTCAAATTACTCCTATGCTATTAATGTGTAATATAGATGTTTGTTGAAATGCTCATGATGCTAGAATATGGAATTATCATACTATTATATGCATTCCTTCCATGTACAAGTTTATGATAACCATGTACTTCATGAAATCCCCAACTTATTGTATTATGAATTGTTGATATTAGTCATGTGTTCAAGAAGTGTCAAGTCTTATCAGTTTCATGCTATCGAGTCCTGGGGATACTTGTACCCGATAATTTAGTTGTGTGCCTAGAGCCAGTGTCAGTTTTCATGATACTCTCAGTCAAGCCACAATTAGTAAAATTCAGTCAGTCACATGACTCAGAAAAACTCAATAAATTTAGTATCAGTCCAGTACTCAGTAATCTCAGTAATCCAGTAATCTCAGTACTCAGAAATCTCAGAAATATCAGTCAATTATCAAATCTTAGTAGTATTACATTAGTCAACAAAATCCATTGAACTCAGTTCAGTTCAGTTAATCAGTACAATCAGTAATAGATCAGTCTAGTCCAATTCATTGTCTATTCAGATGGGAGTAGGATTCAGCACCGAGTGAACCCAAGGGTGGGAACACACACTGTCAGCAGAGGGTGTGATTCTTAGAAGTAATCCTTACTTTCAAGAACTATGTATCCATCATAGGTTAAGACATCAACACAATTAGTTGAGGGTTGATAAGGTGGATTAAAACTGTCAGATGAGGGTCCCACCGTTCTCTTTTGGGGACACTGTCAGAAGAGGGTCACTCATAGCTTGTCCTTACCAGTAGCGTAGTATTGGCACCCTTCCAAGTGGGGTTATAGATTAGACCCCAACTTAGCTATAATAGCTTAATAGGGGCATATCGGCTAGACGAATTCTCCAACAGTTTCAGTTACAGAATCAGGACTATCAGATACAGTCACTCAGTCTCAATAATAGAACTCAGATAGTTTTTTAGATTTCAGGACTATCAGATATAGTCACTCAGTCTCAATAATAGAACTCAGATAGTTCTTTAGAATTTAGGACTATCAGATACAGTCACTCCGTACAGTACAAAACTCATCTAGTTTCATCAGAATCTAGACTATCAGATACAGTGACTTAGTATCAGTTATCGCAATTATCAGTTGCTCATGTTATCAGTATTTAGACTTAGTAGTCAGTATTACCACGTATTCAGTTTCAGTTACATATTCATGCATGTATTCTCATGTTCATATTATTCAGTCAGTTAGTATTATTCATGCATATGAACCATTGCATTCAGCCACCTCACTTCCATACTAGTACATTAAATGTACTGACGCATTTTTGCTATGGTGTTTTGTACCATAGGTTTAGAAGCACGAGCTCCCAAGCGTCCTTACTAGATCAGACATTCAGCAGCCAGACTAGCATTGAGTTCTCATCATTCGAGGATAACATAATTATTTTATTACTTTATTATTTTAGTTTTTGGAAGTTAGTTAGGGACATGTCCCATCAAATCCACAGATTTAAAATAGTTTAGAGGCTTTCAAACTACAGCATGTTTCAGACTGTTTATTTCAGTTTTGGGTATTGTTATACCCCATTACAAACATTGTTTTATATTCAGTATTAGTTCATTTTTGAACCTTATGGCCTTATAGATTATATTCTGCATATTTATAATATATTATTCAGTGCTCAATTACAGATATCAGTCATGGGTTAGCTTGTGGTCCTTTAGGGTCATGAGCACCATGTAGCATTCTGGGTACCAGATTCGGGGCGTTACAGTATGGTTGTATGCATAGGGATGGTTTTACGTATTTTATCCTTATCCTGAGTTCATGTTAGATATCACTCACTAACCTATCTTTGAGCTGCTGTATACCCACACTATGTAAGAACCAACTATTTTACTTCTCTTACTTACATAGTGATTGACTCGGGGACAGCTGTTGGATTGAAGTATTAAGCTTTCATCTTTTTGAAAGGCTCCATTTTATGTTATGGATATTTTTAGACATTCTGATTTATGTATGGATATTGGCTTTGGCTAATAGTTGGGAGCATGTCCCAACCGAATATTCTTACTCCTTTGGTTAGAGGTTTTATTGTACTGCTATGGGTTGGAATGGCAAGATGAGTATTGGTGTCGTCCGTAATATTGGAATTAGTATTGAGACGGACATCACTGGAGATAATTTCTCACTGTTCCATTGTATTTTATTTTGGGATTAATCATATTATATTTTGGAACTTATTTGGTTATGGACTGGTTTATGACCCTTGTTTCGGTATAGGTTTCATTTGGTTGGACTTGTTTGGGTCGATCATGGTTGTGATCCTATCCCAAAGTCTTCATGTGAGCTGTTAGACTATCTTGTTATATGCTCAAAAATCAGACAACTCAGGGCTAGTAGCTGGAGGTTGGATTGGGTAACGGGATGGTCTCTGGTCCGGGTATGACCTGGGACGCCCATTACAACAAGGCCCCCAGTCGGGTCGGGTCAAATAAGTACTTATATTTTGTTAGTTTAATCAGCTTCATTTGAAAATGTAGAAATATTTCAAAACAAAGATCAATTACAAAGCAAAGTAATGAACAGAAAGAATAGGGGAACCTAAGGGTGTGATTACAGGACATGCTTTTGGCTTTTGTTTTGGTAAAACTTCCAAATGATCTATAGTTTTCAGTTTATTTCATTATATCCCTACTACAATCATCAATCATACTATGCAAACATCAATTATACACTTTCTAAATGCTTTCTGTTAGGACTTAGATTATTAGTACAATGGCCCTTGTATTGGGCTTAACAGTTGAAGGGCACACTGTGATGGACTCTTGCACAATCAATGCATATACAGGACAACTATTAAAAGGACTAATCAACAACCAACAAACCAATTCCCAATTCTGCATTTGCACCAAATTGGTTGTGACCAAGGACATTTGACTCAATAAATGTTATATTGCAAGAGGAGAGACCAGCTCGTACTCGAGTGTCGTAGCCTAAGCCTATTAAGCCTTGGGATATACCATAATCGATACTAAAAGGTCTCCCTTTCTCCTATCGTTTTGATATATAATTTGCCTAAGTTGTAACATACCCCTTCTTAGAAAGTTTGTCAACATAAATGCCTATTAATCATTCTCTTCAACCATTCCTTGTGGCCTCTCTTTTTCACAACGACACACTAAATCAACCATTTTGATTTTTATTGAAAAAAATAACGATTTGAATTTTAATCGATCAATTTTACATATTTACAATCTACTGATGCAAAGTAAAAGGTGTCAAAAACTAAACAAATTCGAGAAAAAAATAAAAAAACACAGACCTACAAAAATGAAAGAAGAGTAACACAAACAAATTGAAAGAACATTATCATGCTAGTACCTCAAAAATAAATATGAATGTCATATTTTTTCTTACAATTCTTAACAACTCAACAATGAAACAATATAAATCACAAACTAAACAAATTCAAGAAACAAAAACAATTCTCCACAGAATTGATCCATTAGCTATCTAATACTACAATCTTATCCTTCCACATACTTCCAAGAAACAAAATATTACTGACTAATTTCTAATTAGTCAACATTTTTGAAAGATTATTAACTTAAATTACATCAATGCACAAAATCAAAACCAACCCAAGAACTTTTTTTCCATTCAATTAGTACACTGACTTTTCCCTCCACTGAATTTAATTTGTAATCAAAAATTAAATCTACTCATGGACTTCTCATATTATTATCATATTAAATCTACTAATGGTAACAATAGATAAACATTCACAGGTAGAAAGTGGAATCTTTACCTTTATACAGTACTTTTATCAGTGGAAAGAGGAAAATGCAACAAAACTAATTCAGATAACAAAACACACTTAAAAGATTTTCAATTATGAAAAACGCACATTTAATGCAAATTACAAACAATTGGTTCATTATTATTACATCCAAACCCATAAACATAACTGGTAAACCCATAAACAAAAAAAAGACCTACCTGCGAAGAAGACCTTTCGCCGGAGAAGTAAAATTGGAGAAGAAGATCAAATAAGCAACATGACACTCTCTGCTTAATCGTGGAAACTACAGTATAGAAAAATACAAGTAGCAACACCAACTAATTTTCTAAACAATTCTCAAGATCAATAAGTAACAGGACAAGCTTTCTTAAACGTGACAACTACTGTGTAAGAAAATCCAAGTAGCAACCCTAAGTAATTCAAGATTGGTGAAAGGGAAAGAAGATGGAAGACTGCAATTGTTTGAGTATGTGCAGATAAAATGTATACTACTTTATAAATCAGATACCTCTCGAAGATTGGCTAAACTAGTTCAAGTGGGATTTGCAAAACCATCAGTTCTTTGCTTTCCCAGTCACAGAGGTACATCTACAATGAATGATTCAGAACAAATTAAATAGAGAAGACAAAATCTCATATAACGATTTTCTCTTGAACAGTTTTCTCACATGAAAAACTTAATTCCTTGAATAATTGATAAGTATTAAAGAAGAAGAATGAAGGTCATGAGTTGCGGTCTTTGATGAGTATCAAAGAAATGGGGCCTGTCTAAACCCTAAGACTAATTTTCACATGTTTTATTTTTTAATAAATTTAATTTTAAAAATGGGTAAATAAAATATTGGAGGGAAAATTCCCAAGAAATGTCATTTTTATCATAAAATAACCGTGGCTATAAATAGTCTATAGCAACGGTTTTTAAAACTATTACCATAGATTACTCTATTGAGATGGTTATATGTATTACATGACGGTTATATTTAACTTTTGTCCTAATAGAGTAGACAACTATATGCGATTGTTATAACCATCTCCATAGATTATTTATGGTAATGGTTCTTAAACCGTCACTATCTAAGTGTTCCCATAACACTTATTTCTAGTAGTGACTTCAATGTAACTGTTAACACCCTAAAATCCTATAACAACTTAGGAAATGTAGAAACATCTCTAGTGCCTACATCGCATGAGGATACAACATTCGAGGACGGTTAGAGGTTTGAGAGCTAAATGTAACTCACGATAAGAATAAAGTATTGCCAGTCAAAACTCAATTTCAAACTCAATGTACAAGTTCATATTCATTCATTCATAGATATATATATATATATAATAGATGCTAGGGAAGCAACCAAGGTTTAGAATGATATTAAAATATTAGCCTAGATTATGTAGCTCAACCGTCCTAAACACGCATCCATAAGCTATATAGGTTCAGCTCCCTATTTTGAAAGGGCCCCGGTGCGTGTTAGCTACACGAAATGGAGGTATCAAGGAAGGCCAATGAATTACCCAACCCCACGTCAATTCTAATTGCAAGTATATCAATAGTGTTAACCATGCACACGATCATTAAGTCCAATCCTTTCTTCGAAAAACATGAGTTTCCAGTATCAGTCATTCAAGATTCATACCTTCACGGCTTAGCTACATAACCCCCATTAGTCCCAATTAAAAACAAATTTCATAAAATCTATTCTTTAACAAAAGAATTATACCTTAAGGCACACAATAGATATCATCATACCATTTAGCTTGCAAGCTCATAATTATACCATGACAATTCCATTAACTTGGGGGAATGCCTCAACCCCCATTATTTATTAAATCAAATTAGAGGAATGTCTCGACCCCCTTTATTTATTAAATCAAATTAAAGGAATGCCTCAACCTTATTTAGTTTATCAAATTAACTTGGGGGAATGCCTCGACACCTTTTGCTCATTAAATCAAAATACAACTAATAAGGCCTATAAAATCATTATATAACCATTTATACAATGCAATAGTATAGGTAAGTAAGTCAAATCAAGTGACAATTCCACAATTCAAAGACATTTACACAAGTAGGCTGACGGAATGTAATTATTCAAAATAACTTACCAATTGTAAAACATCAATTTGGTGGAATACCTCGACCCCCCATTCCAATTCCCATACCCATGCACCCCATTTGTTCAAAATCATTGAATTCAAAGCATGAACAACTCATGAAAACCACAGGAAATTGATTTAACGATCAACCATTCCAAAACCCTCAACTAAAAAATCCACATTCAAATCCACACAAATAAACTATTTAAAACATAAGTTTTTCATAAAATAAGATTTGGAGAAGATTAACATGCCTTAATCACCAAGGAATTTGAAGAAAAAATTACCCTTAGAGCCATAGATGACAAATTTCTTAAAACCCTAGCCTTGTCTTTAAGTGGGTAATTTGTAAGAGAAGGGATGTATTGGATAGGTTAAAATATCAAAATAACCCCCTTTTTGGTGTTTTATGGATATGGGGAAGAAAGGAAATGACCAAAGAGCCCTTAATAAAAGACTAAAATATTATCACCCAACCATTATGGGCGACCTTAAGACTAGTACGGTCACCCTACAAGTTATGACATTTAGTCATAAGCTTCACAGTATCCATGGGCACCCATAATTATTTGACTACGATTCATTCCTTGCAACTTATATTCAGACCCCACGACTCATTAGGCCAAATCATAAGAAAGCTAGAAACATTAGAAACCATTACTATTTAGTCTACAAGAACCACTATACAACTCATAATGGGTCTTGATGATTCATTGGGTGCCAATCATTACTAACACATATACTTATCCAAACACTCTGGTCTAGCTATGATTAGAGTCCTACAACTCGTAGTGACACTTTACGACTCATATGATGAGTCGTAGTCTGGACAATGAGCTCAGAGGTCAAGAAATTTTCAAGGGCCAAAATTTAGGGTGTTTCAAATTATTATAACATAAATATTACTATCCTCTCAAAATTCTCCAATCAAGAACAAAGCTAGGGTTTTAAGGATTCGTTATCTAGGGCTCAAATTGGTATTTTTGGTCCATAATTCTTGATATCTCAGGCATGTATCTCTTCCCTAAAACTCATTTTGTTAAAAGCATATGTCTAATTGTTACCCATGTAAATTTAATTATTGATTTTGCAATTGGGTTGAGGGCTTGGTTGAATTGTTTTTGTTTTTCATGGATTACTCACGCTTTAAATTGATGGTTTTGAACTAATTGGGTACATAAGCATAGTGG
Source organism: Capsicum pubescens (assembly GCA_030864215.1). NCBI lineage: Eukaryota > Viridiplantae > Streptophyta > Magnoliopsida > Solanales > Solanaceae > Capsicum > Capsicum pubescens. Next base: position 198,162,134 of record CM061541.1, read on the forward strand.
ATTGGATTGAGGGTAATGACATTACCCCAAATTGATGATTTTGATTTGGAATTGGTATTAACCTCAAAAAAATTTTATGAATTGATTTTGAAATATTGATATATGTATATTGAAATGACTTTTGGTACTATTGCATTGCATTAATGACCAAATTCAATACAAATTGTTTTTGAAAGGCCTTGGTGGCCATGTTTTGATTTTAAAACTGAAACTAAGGGGGTCATGGCATTCCCTCAAGTTGATTTGATAAATTATGAGGTTCTTAGAATTCCCCCAAGATAATGGGATAACTAGAACAACATAATAATATTAGCTTTCAAGTGTAATTTTTATGATGATACCAATAGTATGTGCCTTAATAGACAATTCTTGGTTAAATTAAATGGGAATGAGTAAATGTTTTAATTAGTCTTAAAGGTGGTTTTGTAGGTTGCCGTGAAGGTGGAGGTCCAAGGAGACTTATACTGGAAACTTACATTTGCGACGTGGGGTTGGTCTTAATGGTTGTGTGCTTATGTCAAACCTTATATTTATCAATCATGGATTAGTGAAGGGTCATGAATTCTCTGAACTTCATTGATACCTCTGATTTATACAACTAATACGTATTAGGGTCCTTTCAGTAGGGAATGTTGGACACATATAGCTCGTGGGTGCCATTTATGATAGTTAAAGCTAGATTGTCTAGGTTAATGTTTTAACTCTCATACTAAACTTTGTTCCCTATCTCGGCATAATATATATATATATGTATATGATTGTGTGCATACGATTTTGTAATGATTGATCATGGCATTATTTTATCCCTTCTCTAAGTTATATGCTAGCGTTCACCCTATTAACCATCCCCGTACATTGTATTCCCACATAATGCAGGGTCGGAAGACACTTTTATTTCCTTGTACATCGATAGGTGATTTTTGGATTTTTCGTGAGTCAGCATTAAGTGGCGATCCTCCATTATCCGAAAGGACCTCAGTTCATGGTCTTTTCTTTACTTATATCTTAGAATATTTCGGTAGGTTCTTTTATTTGGCAATGGTCGGGGGCATGTCCTAACTTTGATTGATGTTTGGTTTCACAGAGAATTTTGTGGACAAAGTGTGGGTGGATTGTATTTTTGATTCTTAGATCCCTTTTCTTATTGATTTCCTATCTTGCTATATGTTCAAAATTCATCTCTAACTTATTAAAAGTTTGGAACTCAACTCTATCTAGTTATACGTTTGAAACTCATCTATATCTTGTTATATATTTGGAACTCATTCGCCGCTAGTTATATTATGTTCTAGTTTTCTAAGTTAATGAGGGTGGTCTCTGGTCCTTGGCGGACATGAGATACCTATCACGACTAGGCCCTATGCAACACCCCAGATTCTTTGTCCTTAAAAATTGCTTAAATTTTATCCTCACTACCCAGAATATGACTCCCCATACGAGTCATAGGGAGTCTTGGCGGGTCTTAAATACCCAATTATAGTCTGGACAGTATGTTGGCCTGTAGATTCTACTATGGCTACGACTATGGGATTCAAGTCGTAAAGTCTCAAAATGAGTCATATGGTGTCTTCCATAGTCTAACCAGTGTGATGTCTAACTGTTTATGCTTTGACAATGACTAGACCATTTGAGTCATAATGAATAAGTATGAGTCATATGGTATAACTTATAGGCAAGTCATGTTGGTGATCGTAGATGTTGTCCAAACTATGAGTGGTACCTTACGAGTCATAAGGTGACCCTATGAGTTACAAGGTCACTCGTAGCAATTGGTCGTTCAATTTTTAGTCTTTTCATTATAGGAATTCTATCAAATTCCCTTTTTCCCTTACTTAGACCCTACTTCTATAAAGCACTCAAGGGGGTTATTTCTCATTCATAACATAATCAAAACACACTCTCTTTATTCAAAACTCTCTAAGGTCAATATACTTAGTATTTCCAAGAAGTTGGTAATCTAAGGACTCAAGGGTTGATTTCTCTCCATAAAATTTAGGAATTTCAGGTATGTTACTCTACCCTAATTCTCAATTTATGAAAAACATGTGTTTTGTATGATTTAAATTTTATGGATTTGAATATGGATTTTGATGTGGTTGAGGGTTTGACATAGTTGATTCTTAAATTGTTATCCCATGATTTGCTATGCATTTTTTTACTTTATTGATTATTTTGAACTTCTGGGGTGCATGGGAATGGTGAATAAACATAGGGGCCATGGTTTTTCCAAAACTAAATTTTGAAATTAGAATTGTTTATGAAAAATTATGTTCCCTCAACCCACTTGTGCTAATGGCTTTGAATTGTGAACTTGTCACTTGGTTTGACTTACTCACTCATGTTATTGCATTGAATAAAGATTAAACAATGAACCTAGATTTTTAAGTCCTTGTTGGCAATGATTTTATTTAATGAACAAAAGGGGTCGAGGCATTCCCTAAGTTAATGTGATTGTTATGACATAGAGGTAACCTTGCAAGTTCAAGGGTATGACAATACCCATGGTGTTCCTTAATGGTTGATTCATTGGTTAATAAATGGGTTATGTGAAAGTTCTTTTAAATTGGGCTTAATAGGGGATCTATAGTGGAGACATAAAAGTATGGATCTTAGATGACTTGTACTGGAAACTCATATTTGCCGACATGAGGTTTGGTTTTGCTAACATGTGTGCCTAGATCACACTGTTGATATATTTGTATCTTGGATTAACGTGTGGTCGGGGCATTCCTAGTTCTTCTTTAATACCTCCCATTCTTGCGACCAACACACATTGGGCCCTTTCAGCAGGGGAAGATGAACCCATATAGCTCGTGGATGCCTATTTATGATGATGAGCTACATAGTCCAAGATAAATTTTACTTTATGCTAAGCCTTTTTTCCTATCCCAGTGTGACATGCTTATATATATATATAATTATGTGCATCGGTTTTGAATGAATTAAAATATGTATCATAGCATTATTTTTTCCTCTATCCATGAATTACATGTTAGTGCTCAACCACTAACCACCTCTATACATTGTATACCCATGTGATACCAGCATCAGAGACACTTCTACTTTTTCTGTGTAGTGTTACGAGGATCAACTCGGTTTGTCGGTCATTGGTGATGAAGTGGTGAGCTTCCATCCTCTAGAAGACTTGGTCATTTCATTAGTTTCCTTCCTTAGAGTAGAATTGAAGAGTTCACATTAACATTATTATTTTCATTATCATTGCCATTGTCAACATCAGGGGTATGTCCTGACTTAGATTGGTTTTTGGTATTGTTTAATGGCTTTATGGATATTGTTGTGCATTTGGGTGGTTTTGGTTATCCATTTTCTGATATTTAGTTATCTTTGAATTCCTTTGATCTTTTAAATCTTATCTTTTTATATGTTTGGAATTCATCCTCTGTTGGGTAATATATTCGGTTTGACTAGGCAATGAGGGTGGTCTCCTATCCTCGATGGACATGAGATACCTGTCATTGCTAGGACCTAGTTCTGGTCATGACAAAGTTGGTATCAAAGATTAGGTTTTGTGTCGTTGGGTGTCCACAAATAAATTTCAAGTAAAGTATCTTTTATGGGTGTGTAGCGCACCACACTTATAAGGGAGAGGTTGCATGACATTTAGGAATGATTCCCTTTCTTGTGATATACTATAGAGATGTAGTGTTAAAGGTCTTGAAGTCTTCTTTAATTTTCATTTGTTCGTTTTTCAGATCATGACTCCAAGAAGATCTGATGTTCGTGGAAACTCCTCTGTCTCTCTTATGAAAAATGTGGATGGGGATCGTCCTACTCAAGAAGTTAAGACCAAGTCTAGGGTCGTTGCTTTTGATTTCCCTAGTGGAGTTTCACCGACCCCTACTAATCTTTCTCCTGTTGGTAACATTCCTGCTTGGTCACCTCCTGGAGATATTTCCAATGCTGAATTTCATCATTCCATTCATCTACTGACCGAGTTGGTGATATCTCAGTCACGTTAGTCGGGTTATGTTTGTGTTGTTATGATTTCTTCTAAGGCCACCAGGGTTGGCCAGTTTATGAGGCTAAATCCTTCGACCTTTACTTATTCTAAGGTTTAGGAGGATCCTCAAGGGTTCATATATGAGATAGAGAAGATTCTTCATGTGATGCATGCTTCTAACTCTGGGGGTGTGGAATTCACTACATACCACTAAAAGATGTGGCATATCAGTGGTATGAGGAGTGGGATCAGTCTAAAGAGATGATTCAAAGTTTGCATTATGGGAGGATTTCTCAAGCATATTTCTTGACCACTTCTTACCTCAGAAGTTGAGGGAGGAAAAGGCTAAGGAGTTCGTGAATTTGAAGTAAGGCAAAATGATTGTGAATGAGTATGCCTTGAAGTTTCAGCAGTTGCCCTATTATGCTCATAGTCTAGTATCTACTATGAGGGCTAAGATAAGAAAATTTTCTTTGAGTTTGTCCTGAGACTTAGTGTTAGAGTGTAAGACCACTTTATTGAACAATGACATAGATATCTCTAATATTATGGTGTATATGAAACTGGTAGAAGATGCAAAGAAGAAATAAGTCAAAGTAGGGGAGAGGTAAAGTAAGAGATCTTGATTTTTTTAGCAAGATGGTCGCTAGTAGAATAGTGGCAAGAATAGCAGATAGTGGTCAAAGAAGAAGCAAAGGACTTTTGGTACATATTATACTGCTAGTGCTTCATATCCTATGTCATTTGGTGATCGCCATTTTCAGAGAAATAATAGATTTAAGGTACTGGATTCCAAATCTAAGGCCAGTGGGGCTCAATCAACTCTATCTTATCTTCCTTATTGTTTCTATGGTCAGGTGCATCATAGATTTTTTGATGATGTAAGGGATACGTTTTATAGATATGGTCAGCCTGGCCATATCCAGAGAAACAATTCTTTAGGCGATGTTTCTATGGGGGCTAATAATGTCCCGGTTGCTGATTTTTCTGCTTCCGCACCAAAGGGTGCTACTTCTGGCTCTGACACTGGTTGGAATCATCTGTATGCTCTTGACACTCATTAATATTCTAAGGCATCTCCTAATTTTGTTACTAGTATTCTACACTCTATTATGTGACCCCCTATATTGCTATTCATTTTGGTTTTGATCTTGAGTGTATTCTTGATACCTTTTATGTGTCTATCTGGGTGGGTGACTATATTATATCTAGAAGAGTCTATAGGAGTAGTGTGGTATCCATTTATGGTAGGGAGGTGTTAGTGGACCTAATTGAATTAGATATATTAGACTTTGATGTGATTTTGGGGATGGATTTGTTGCACTCATTCTATACAACTCTTGATTGTTGGACCCAAAGGTTCAATTTTTGATTCCCAAATGAGCCGGTGATTTAGTGGGAAGGTATTTCCCTAGTTACCTGGGGAAGGTTTATTTCTTATCTCATAGCTCGTAAGTTGGTTTCCTAGGGGTGTCTATACCATTTAGATAATGTTAAGGATTTTAGATCTGAAGGTCCCTTTATGCAATCGGTCCCTATGGTCCATGAGATTCCTAAGGTGCTTACTAGTGATCTTTTTGGTGTTCCTCTTGATAGGGAAATTAATTTACGAATTGATCTTCTTTTGAAAACTCATCCTATCTCCTTCTCTCCTTACTGAATGGCTCCTTCTAAGTTGAACGAACTTTAGGAGCAGTTGAAAGATGTTATAGATAAGAGTTTTATCCACCCAAGTATTTTTCCATGAGTTGCTCCAGTTTTTTTGTGTGTAAGAAAGATGGATCCCTTAGTATGTCTATAGATTAACGCTAGTTCAATAAGGTGAATGTGGATAATAAGTATCCTCTTCCTAGGATTAATGACCTATTTGATCAGTTTCAGGGAGCTAAGCACTTTTCTAAGATCGATCTTTGGTTAGGCTATCATCAATTGAAGATTAGGGAGGTGGATCTCCCAAAGACTTCATTATGAACCCAGTATAGTTATGTTGAGTTTTTGTTGATGACCTTTGATTTGACTAATGCCCCAATGACATTCATAGATCTTATGAATTGGGTATTCCACCAGTTCTTATATTTGTTTGTCATTGTATTCATTGATGAAATTTTGGTGTACTCTAAGAGTGAGGTAGATCATGACGATCACCACAGCCTTCAATTTCTAACTTTAAAAGATCAGTGGTTGTATGCGAGGTTCTCAAAGTGTGAGTTATGGATAAATGTTGTGACCTATTTGGGTCAAGTTTTTTTTATTGAAGGGATCATAGTGGATCAACAAAAAGTTACGATGGTTAATAATTGGCCTAAACCCACGACTCCAATTGATATTCGAAGCTTCTTAGGTTTAGCCAAATATTATAGAAGGTTTGTGGAGAGTTTCTTTTCCACTGTATACCCATTGACTAAGTTGACTCAAAAAAAGGTAAAGTTCATATGGTCTAATGCTTATGAGGAAAGTTTTGAGAAGTTAGATAATAAGTTGACTTTGGCTTCTATTTTGATATCCCCGAAGGTACCGATGGCTTTGCTGTTTATTATGATATATTCTGTGTGGACTAGGTTATGTGTTAATACAACATGGAAAGATGGTTGCTCATGATTCTAGGTAGTTGAAGGTGCGTAAGAAGAATTATCCAATGTGTGATTTGGAATTTTTTTTTGGTCTTTGCTTTAAAGATTTGGCGTCACTATTTGGATGGGATTCTTGTTGACATATTCTCTGACCATAAGAGTTTGTAGTATGTGTTCCCTAAGAAGGAGTTAAACCTAAGGCACAGGAGATGGATTGAGTTGCTTAAGGACTATGACATGAGTATTAATTATCATAAAGATAAAGCTAATGAGGTTACTGATGCTCTTTGCAGGTTATCCACGGGGAGCTAGTCTCATGTTGATGAGGAGACGTAAGGTCTGGTGAAGGATATTCAGTATTTTTTCCAATCTTGGACTTAAACTTTGGGACTCCGAGAATGGTGGTGTGTTTGTGTAAGAGGTTATGAAGTCATCTCTTTGTGTTGGGGTCAAAGAGAAGCAGGTCTTAGATCCTTTCTTGATGTGGGATGTAAGGTGTATTTATGCACTCTAGCGTTGCTATTCAATCCTATTTAGCCTTGTTTTGAGGAAAATTTGTGTACTTAATGAGTGAATTATGGTATAAATAAGCATTTAAGTGTTGATGTTGGGTGTATTTACACGCCTAAACACCATAATTTACCCATGTTATAGCTAAGTTTTGAGGATAAAATATATAATTTCTGCACTTTTAGTCCATTTTCTTGTAAGTGAGCTAACCTACGTGATTAGCATGTTTTCAGGTATTAATGATGAAGATTTCAGCACTTTGTGGACCTTTGGGCAGCAAAGGAAAACATCAAGTAAGAAGGAAGGCAGCTTTTGGAAGCTTGTGGACTAAATGTGATGCATGGAGAACTTGTCCCGGGCAAAATCAGTATTTCTAAATACTTAGGGATGCAACAGTATCTTAGTAGGACTAGGACAAGGGTGTTATAAAAACCTTATATGCTGAATTTTTCAGCATGCATTGATTGCTTTTCATAATTCAGTCGACAGTTTTAGTATTATTCACGTTAAAATTTCTGTAACTTTAGACAGAAAAAATGCTACAAGAACGGCTAGAGAGGAAATCACGTCATTCTCATAGTGACGCCAATACATACCCATCGTGAGATTGTTATCGTTTTGGTATGATGATGATGATGTCTTCGTTGTTTTCCTTTACAATCATGAGTAGCTAAACTTCTCTGTTAGGGTTATGGAAGCCTTTTGATATACTATCTATTACTATGAATTTGTGAATTTTTGATGTGTTATGCTACTTATATCATTACTCTCTTCGTTTTGATTGAATTCTTATGGTTGTAAACATAGAGAATACACCATTATAGGATTAACTTGTTCGAGATAAAAGTTACATGTTTGGAAAAGAGAGTGTGACAAGGAAATAAGGTTACCAACCCCTATTTACACGTTAATGCCTTAACCGGATTAACCTCTTGGAGAGTTCGTACCATTAGTTATACGATTTAAGCTCGAGCGAGTTAAAGTGAAATAATCCTTGATGGTTGAGAAACACTAGGATTTACCATTAGAATACGAATCTCTATAAGTGCATGCATGTCTGAATTCTGCATTACTCATAGTTAATAGATACGTAGAACTCATAAGGTGGACATAACCCTAATGTATTTTTCTCTATGATTAAATCTTACTACACAAAGCATTCCGTTCTTACTGTGATATTATTAATTCACGCCAAACCCAAAAAACCCCTTTTTCGTGGAATTTTCGACCAACAGTCTACTAACAATTGCAATACTTAGTGACCAAGTATTCCCTGTGGGATTCGACACCCAACCCAGTTGGGTTCTATATTTGACAGCGACCGCTTACACTTTCTAACGAGAACTGTAGTTTGGGCGTTATCAAATTTTGGCGCCGTTGCCGGGGAATACGGTTGTCAACTAAGTTTGTGATAGTTACTAGACCCTTTGGTCAAAGATTCTCGAATTTTACTTTTAGTTGTTGTTTTTGTTTTATTCAGGGTCTATTGAGTGCATGCCAAATACTCGTAGTTCTGGTCAGCCATTATTCCCCATAAATCCTGAACCTCAACTTATTGGCAGAATGGATGCATAGCGTGACATTGACAGAAGGGCGGCTCAAGAGGAGCAGGCTAGATTAGTTGCACTGGCAGCTGCTCAAGTACATCAATAGAATATTGATAACCCAGGGCGAGCAACAAATCCTGATGATGAGGACCTGGGTGATGATGAGTTACTGAATCCTAGGCGTACTGATGAGGTGGCGGCACCTATGCATAGGAGGGAACGTCAAGCTAGAATGAGACCTGACCGCCGAGCTGTGCAGGCTCCTTTTGATGATGATGATGACGATCTGGATGGAGCTGATGCCACAGGGGATATTATTCCTCCACCCTTGGCACCCGGAGCTAAGTTCAATATCAGTAGCACCATGATTCAGTTATTGCAGCTCAAGGGGTTATTTGGTGGACTCACAGGCGATGATCCGAATATGCATCTGATCAACTTTATTTCAGCATGCAAGTCATTTGACAATACAGGAGTTGGACAGAATGCAATTAGACTGCGCTTATATCCATTGTCTCTGTCTGGGGAGGCAACTCTATGGTTAAATGGGCTAACTCCTGATTCTATTACTAATTGGAGGCAACTGAAAGACGCTTTCCTAGAAAGATTCTTTCCGCCATCCAAGAGAGCCCAACTATGGGATGAGAGCAGAAATTTTCGACAGCTTCCAACTGAAGCTCTCCACAAAACATGGGAGAGGTTCAAGAAGAAGCTTATGCGGTGCCCAAACCATCAGATGACGAATATCCACTTGATGGAAATATTATATAGGGCTTTGAACTTGGTGACAAAGCCAGTGGTTGATAATGCTGTAGGAGGGTCATTCATGGACCTTACTTTTATTGAGGCGAGTGATATCGTATGACAAAGCAGAGTAGAGCTTGGCATACCAGGGATTCTGAGGTAGCGAGCTCTACTGTATCTATTGGCATGACTACAGAACAGAGACGAAGACAAGAGGAACGTGACCAGGATATGGCTCACATGAAAATGCAGATGGATCTTCTTACCAAACATTTATTATCAGGGAAGACCGAAAAAGTCAAGGCTGTTGTGTCACAGGGAAGAGATAAATCAGATTCTGAGGAGGAAGCAAATTATTTGAATAATCAGGGGGGTTTCCGAGGCAATGCCCAAGGAAACCAAGGTCGGAACTATTATGATAAATCTGGTTACAAGGACCGCGATCAAGGTGGTTGGAAGAATAAGACTGATAAGAGTGGTTTGTATGTTTCTCCTGGAAACCGTGAGGTTGTGGCGTCTGGCTCTGGGAAGATGTCCATGGAAGATATGATGGCTAAGCTGTTGAAAGGAGTGGAGGTGACCAACATGGGCATAACAGAGGTAAAGAATGATTTGTCATCAATAAATCAATTGGTTGATTCACATTCTACTGTGATAAAACAGCTGGAGCAACAATTGAGTCAACTATCAGTGGCATTCAATCAAAGAAAGGCTGGCACCTTACCTTGCGACACTGTGCAAAACCTAAGGAATGATGGATCATGTATGGCTATTACTACCAGGAGTGGTAAAGCATTGGAAAATCCATCCAAAGGAAAGCAGGTGGTTGATGATATAACAGATAATGTTATTGATGCAGAATGTGAAGATTTCGTAGAAGCTGAAGATAGTGTTCCTGACGTTACCCCTAGCCGTCTGCAGCCTGAAAAGATCGATAATCGGAAGAAAGATAAAAAGAAAGTGGTGGAGAAAACTATTCCCCTTCCACCACCACCTTTTCCTCAGAGACTGAAGAAGAAAGCTGATGACACCAGGTTCAGTAAATTCATGACTATGTTGATGCAACTGACTATTAATGTTCCTTTGGTGGAGGCGCTAGAGCAGATGCCCGGATACGCTAAATTCATGAAGGTCATTTTGACAAAGAAGCGGGCAGCAAGCTATGAGCTGGCAGATAATGTTCATCATTGCAGTGCAATCGCTACAAGATCGCTAGTTCAGAAGAACGCAGATCCTGGTGCTTTCACTATTCCTTGCACGGTTGGATCTTTGGATTTTGCTAAGGCATTGTGCGATTTGGGATCTAGCATTAATTTGATGCCACTATCTATTTACAGAAAGTTGGGGTTGGGTGATCCTGCACCAACCAATATGCGGCTCGTGATGGCAGATAGGTCGGTAAAACAACCTGTTGGTATCTTATATGATGTATTGGTGAAGGTTTCCACTTTCATTTTTCCTGCAGACTTTGTTATTTTGGATTGCGAGGTAGATTCTGAAGTTCCCATAATCTTGGGGCGTCCTTTCCTTGCAACAGGAAGTGTGCTTATTGATCTAAGAGCTAATGAGCTTTTATTTCGGATGAATGACGAAGTGTTCCGTTTTGATGTATGCAAATCAATGAAGCAGCCCAAAGATATGAATGTGTTCTCTGTAGCTGATGTTTATTATGATGATGAGAAAGAATTATTTATAGAGAAGCAGCTTATTGTTGATCCATTGGCTGCTGTGCTTATGAATTTTGAGCGTGAGGATGTTGAAGAGTATGAAGAAACTATTTGTGCTCTAACAGGAATTGGCTCCTATTCTCATGCTCCTAAGAAGCTAGATCTGGATCATAAAAATCGCCCTTCACCACCAGCAAAGCCATCCATTGAAGAACCACCAGTGCTATAATTGAAGGAGCTGCCCAGTCACCTGAAATATGCGTTTTTGGGAAGTGGTGATACACTTTCGGTTATTGTTGCGGCTGATTTAGGTAAGCAGCAGGTTGCAACGATTATTTCTGTTCTGAGGAGATACAAGAGAGCAATCGGTTGGACTATTACTGATATTATTGGTATCCCTCCTGGGATATGTATGCACAAGATTCAGCTCGAGGAAAATTGTGTGCCTACCATTGAGCATCAACGACGTTTGAATCCACCTATGCAGGAGGTGGTAAAGAAAGAAATTATTAAGTGGTTAGATGCTGGGGTAGTGTATCCAATCTCCGACAGTAAGTGGGTAAGTCCGGTACAGTGTGTGCCCAAGAAAGGGGGCATGACGGTAGTTGCGAATGAAAAGAATGAGTTGATTCCACTCAGACCTGTCACAGGGTGGAGAGTGTGTATGGACTACCGGAAGATGAATTCGTGGACGCTTAAGGATCACTTCCTAATTCCATTCATGGACCAAATGCTTGATCGGTTGGCAGGGAAGGGATGATTTTGTTTCTTAGATGGTTATTCCGGTTATAATCAGATTTGCATTGCTCCTGAGGATCAATAGAAGACCACTTTTACATGCCCATATGGTACGTTTGCCTTCAAACGTATGCCATTTGGGTTATGTAACACACCTTCCACTTTTCAGCGTTGTATGATGTCCATTTTTTCTAATATGGTTGAAGACACCTTGCAGGTGTTCATGGACGATTTTTCAGTTGTGGGTGAATCGTTTGAATCGTGCTTGGCGAATCTGAGTATGGCGTTGCAGAGATGTGTTGAGTTCAACTTGGTGCTAAACTGGGAGAAGTGAGATTTTATGGTTAAGGAAGGCATTGTTCTTGGGCACAAAGTCTCCGAAAGAGGAATTGAGGTTGATCGAGACAAAATTGAAGTTATCGAGAAACTACCACCTCTAATTTCTGTAAAGGGAGTTCGTAGTTTCCTCGATCATGCAGGTTTTTATCAAAGGTTTATTAAAGACTTCTCTAAGATTGCTAGTCCATTATGCAAACTCTTGGAGAAGGATGCAAAGTTCGACTTCGGTGAAGATTGCTTGAAGGCATTTGAATGCCTCAAAGGGAAGCTAGTTGAAGCTCTTATTATTGTAGCACCCGATTGGTCTCTACCGTTTGAAGTGATGTGTGATGCAAGTGGGGTAGCTTTGGGTGCTGTACTTGGTCAGAAATGAGAAAGGCTATTTCATCCAATATACTATGCGAGCAAGGCCTTGAATGGAGCCCAGAAAAACTATACAGTCACGGAACAAGAGCTTCTAGCAGTTGTTTATGCTTTTAAAAAGTTTCGTGCTTACTTGTTGGGAACCAAAGTGGTGGTTCATACAGATCATGCGGCTCTGAGATATTTAATGGCAAAGAAGGATGCTAAGCCAAGGCTAATTCGGTAGGTGTTATTTCTTCAAGAATTTGATTTCTAGGTAAAGGATAGAAAAGGTTGCAAAAAACAAGTAGCTGATCATCTATCTAGACTTGAGAGTGCGCACATAGCGCAACCCGACCTTGAGATTGATGATGCATTTCCTGACGAAGAGATCCTAGCCGCTATGGTGGAAGACTTACCGTGGTATGCAGACTTTGCAAACTACGCGGTAAGTAAAGTGATGCCTGAGAATCTCTCCTTTCATCAAAAGAAAAAGTTCATGCATGATGTGAAACACTACTTCTGGGATGAACCGTATCTTTTTCGACGATGTGCTGATGGTGTTATTAGGTGATGCATCTCTGATGTATAGGTTCCTAGCATCTTGGAAGCAAGTCATGCTTCCCAAGTTGGGGGTCACCCTGCAGGTGATCGGACAGCCAAGAAGGTATTGCAAAGAGGCTATTATTGGCCTTCATTATTCAAGGATGCTTACGATTTTGAGAGAAGATGTGATCAGTGTCAGAGGCAAGGCTCTATCTCGAAGCACCATGAGATGCCCATGTCTAAAATTCTTGAAGTGGATCTATTTGATGTATGGGGTATTGATTTCATAGGCCCATTTGTGAGTTCGTTTGGGATGAAATATATCCTAGTTACTGTGGATTATGTATCCAAATGGGTCAAAGCGGTAGCGCTGGCTGATAATGAAGGTAAGCGTGTTGTAGCATTCTTAAAGAGAAATATCTTCTCTCATTTTGGGGTACCACGTACCATCATAAGCGATGGAGGATCACACTTTTGTAACAAGCTGTTCAGAGCCGTATTGGTGAAATATGGGGTCAAGCAACATAAGGTAGCTACACCTTACCACCCACAAACTAGTGGGCAGGTAGAGGTTTCTAATCGGGAGATCAAGCTGATCCTTGCTAAGACTGTAAATGCTAGTAGGAAGGATTGGTCCCGAAAGCAGGATGATGCCTTATGGGCTTATAGGACTGCATTCAAGACACCAGTTGGCATATCCCCGTACCAACTAGTTTATGGGAAGGCTTTCCACTTGCCGATTGAGCTCGGACATAAAACATTGTGGGCGTTGAAGAGGCTTAACCTGAATTGGGATGATGCTATTAATCTGAGATTGGAACAGCTGAATGAGATGGATGAATTCCGTCTACATGCGTATGAAAGGGAAGACCTCTACAAGGAACGGATGAAAAAGTACCATGATCGGCGTATTATCAAAAGAAACTTTCAGAAGGGTGATATGGTACTTCTTTTCAACTCCAGACTGAAGCTATTTCCAGGTAAGTTAAAGTCTAAATGGTCTGGTCAGTTCAGAATTAGCCAAGTCTACTCCTCTGGAGTAGTAGAGTTAGAAGACAAAAATGGTAGTGTCTTCAAGGTGAATGGCCAATGTGTGAAGCCATATATCGGTCCTCTTGACTCGATAAAATACATGGCCACCATCTATCTCGACGAAGTCTAAGTAATCGAGGTAACTATGTCGTTTCGCGACAATAAATCAAGCGCTACATGGGAGGTAACTCATCATTTTTAGTCGTTTTGTTTTCCTAGGAGTTTGTTTTGTTAAATAAAAATCCAAAAAGAAGAGTCGAGCCACGACCAAAACTAAGGCGCTTGGTGGGAGGCAACCCATCTTTCTAATTGTTTTTGTTATTTTTGATTAAGTGTAGGGGAAGACGTATAAAGGAGGAGCTTGGTCTCAAATTTTGATTTGAAAGTGAGCAATGTTAAAGGTAGTAAGTGAGTAATGAAGGAGCAAAAGGCTTTCGGTTAGGCATTGCCTATACAAATCTAGGCAATGGACAAGGTAAGGCCTATGTAAATCTAGGCAACGGACAAGGCAAGGCCTATGCTATTGCCTTTGCTCTCTGAATCGACAATGCTATAGCATAGGCGCCGCCTATGCTCAACTAGGCAAAGCTAAAGGCACCGCCTATACCATTACCTTTGCTCTCTGAATCTACAATGCCATAGCATAGGTGTCGCCTATGCCCAACTAGGCCATAGCATAGGAGCCGCCTATGTTCAACTAGGCTTTGCTAAAGGCGCCGCCTATGCTAAGCATAGGCAAAGCATTAGGCGCCGCCTACTTATTCTTTTTGGTCTCCTAACCCGATTTTTCATGGGTCAAACCCGACCCAAGCCTTGGTCTATAAATAGAACTTCAACCTTAAGACAAAATCACATTGTTTGCTCAACCTAGGTGCCGCCTAACCTTCCCAAATCTCTCTAAACTTTTCTTTTTGTCCATCCAACCTTGCAAGATCATCTTCCAAATCCATCACCAAGTAAGTTCTTCTTTTATATTCCGTAGTTATTACAATACTACGCCTATAATGATTTGTTAAATCTTGAAGTGGTGTTGGTGATTTGAATGTGGTTGGTTTGCTATGATACATCTAGTTGAGTGAAAGAATACGTATGGGTGTTCTTGACTTTGTTTCGATTTGTATTTGATTGTTATACACTGTCATCTTTTTGCAGAATTGAAATGGTAAAGTTAATTACATAATCTTGTAAGTTTAAAGTTGGAATGTTTGAATGACTCGTTCATCGAGATAAAGATCATGATTGAATACAAGCATGAGATGTTGTGATTATTTCTATGCCATAACTTGATTCGATCTCTACGTAGTAGTCTTGTTCAAAAATTGCATTAATCCAAACCATAAAGTATGGTCAAGATTACATGAAATAGAGCTGAAAAGGATAGTTAAGATGACATGAAAGTAAGACTGCGCTGAATATATTGTTGGAACATAATGCCTAAATGGATGTCGATGAAGTCTGAGTAATCAACATTGTTCACTTAATTAGTTTGTGCCAACAAATTAAGTGTGGGGTGGTACCACTATTGTTTGTTTGTCGATCAAATCTTCCGAGATAAGCTAACATGACTTTATTTTAATCTCAGGTAGAATGGCACCAAAAGGTCGACCAGGAAATGAAAAAGCGTCCACCTTGCAGAAAGGTCAGAAAAGAGGAAGAAAAGATCAAGCTGAGTCCTCCTCGCTACAAATACCTCGACGCACTTTCGGGATAAAGTGGGTCCTAGAGGAGGAAGGAAAGGAGTGGTACAAGAACAACAAAGTGAAAAAATATGTTCACGTGGACTTGATACAAAAGGAGAGTCTAGCGAAGAGAGAGCCTCGCATTTTGGCTAAAATCATGGCGCTACATCTTGATTTCATTTTTTGAGATATGGGAGAATGCAATCTTGATCTAACACGAGAATTCTATGCCAATTGGTCCCGAAAGACTACCGGAAGTAAAGTGAAGATTCGGGGCCAAGTCTTGGAGCTGAATGCGGAGTTCTTCAACTCTTTTCTGGGTCTTCCATCTGTGGATCCATCACCGCTCAAGGAGCTTTATCACAGACCTCCATACAGGGAAATCAGACACACACTGTGCAGAACAAGATCAATGGCACGTTGGAGTCGTCACAAGGATACCGGTCGGCACAATACCTTCCCGTATGCTTCCTTGAACAGAGAAGCTTGGATATGGTTGAGGATAGTCAACTCTTGCCTGATTCCAGGGACACAGTACACAAAGATCACATGTGATAGAGTATTCTTGGTGTACGCTCTGATGACTAACATTCCCATCAACATTGGTGCGGTGATACGATCGTCAATGCGTAAGGCTAGGCTGCACAAGAGGTCCCACTTCAGCTTTGGCAATTTGTTGACTGCGATATTGAGGAAGGAGGACATTAAAGAGGAACCTGCAGATCATAAGCTTCCACACAACCCGAAAAAGGTTGATCTTACGAAGGTTAAGGATCCTGAAACTGGGCATGGCATCAACCTAACCACTGCAGAAAGACATGCTCGCGACGAAAGCTTCTTTCGCCATTTATATGGCATGACGAGGTTTACCATGATGATTGGGGGACGTGTTCCAACTGAGGTAGAGCTCCAGCAGTTGGATTATGACTACCCAATGAATGAGCATGCGCGGGCTATGTGTGGAGTAGGTGTACATTTTGAGGAACCTCTCGATGATGACGTACCGATAGACGATGATCGCCGATAACCAGACTCAGATGTAGAGGATAACTCTGATGAAGACGACGACTCTGATGATGATTCCGATGTAGGGGGTATGACCCCATACATAGATGAAGAGTCTGACTAATCAGGTTTTCCTTATTTATTTTCCATTGAGGATAGTGTGTCCCATCTAAGTGTGGGGTGCTGGTATTTGTATGCTGTATTGTACTTCTTTGCCTGCATTTATTCTTGTTTGTAGTTAAATTTTTAGATTTTTAAAAAAAAATTTAGATTTTGCATGAAATTGTTCTGATAGGCGGCATGGTATTATGACAAGAGTTTGTGCCAAAATCATTACTATTGAGACATTTAGGCTCTAAGTGTGACTCACTATGTGATAATTGTGTGGTTTAATTCATTCACCTGTTGGGTCAAGAGTCTATACTGCTCCCAATTAAGTTGACCATGTGTCTTGTGTGTGTGAGGTTATAGTATATTCTGTGTTGTGACTGATGCTAGAACTTGCCTGGTGTGTGTGTAAAGCGAAATAAAGAGTGTGAGTTTAGGATATGATTTAGGCATTTCTTTGGCAGCCTGTGATTGTTTACCTTCTTTTTACCTACCCTTATGCATTATCCTAGTTAACCCCCTTTGAGCCTTTAGCTATTTTCTTTGACAACCTCATATTTAGCCTAATCCATTTTTTTAAGACCATAATTTGATTCAAATTCCTAAGCATTTTAAATTGTAGAGTCATGTGACAAAATAAGAGGAAATTGGGTGAGAGTGATACTTCAGAATGTATTGGTACTTGAAATTGTTATGAAAAAAAGTGGCTATCATAGAGGTGTTTTATAAAAATAAAAAATAAAAAAAAATGAAAATAAAAATAAAAAGTTAGTTATGTTTATAATTGAATAACAAAATAGGTGAAAAGGGGTGGTAGATAAAAGAAAAGTAGAGGGGTTGTTTAAAAAAGAGTGTTAATGACATAATGTAGTGTATTAAAGCGCTTAGGGAACATAGTCACTATTTCTGGCAAAAATAGTCCTACCTGTCCCTTAGCCTACATTACAACCTGTAAAGACCTATTTGATCCTAAGCTTAGCATTCTGATATTAGTAGAGAATTACACTAAGGGCAAGCCTATGGTCATCAGTTGCAACATAAGAATTCTTTGTGAGAGTGAGAGCAAGGAGAATCTTATACCCATATTTCGAAAAATGCAAAACTTGTGAGTGATTATGGGTGATATCTTGTGTGAGACACACATGGTTGACGAGTTTTGGATAGTGTTATATGATTATTTGTGGATTAACTTGTGGATACGAATTAGCCATCATCACGAGTCTATGTTGGAGGTTGAATTGTTTCTAGTAGTGATCAAGAAAACTACTCTTTGTTACTAATTGTCGTGCATGTCTTGTTGAACATTTTGTGTTACTACTGTGAAATCCTAGTTAGATGTTTGCATGGACGTAATATTTTGTTCGAGGATGAACAAAGCTTTAAGTGTGGGGTGTTGATGTTGGGTGTATTTACACGCTTAAACACCATAATTTACCCATGTTATAGCTAAGTTTTGAGGATAAAATATACAATTTCTGCACTTTTAGTCCATTTTCCTGTAAGTGAGCTAACCTACGTGATTAGCATGTTTTCAGGTATTAATGATGAAGATTTCAGCACTTTGTGGACCTTTGGGCAGCAAAGGAAAACTTCAAGTAAGAAGGAAGGCAGCTTTTGGAAGCTTGTGGACTAAATGTGATGCATGGAGAACTTGTCCCGGGCAAAATTAGTATTTCTAAATACTTAGAGATGCAGCAGTAACTTTGTAGGACTAGGACAAGGGTGTTATAAAAACCTTATATGCTGAATTTTTTAGCATGCATTGATTGCTTTTCATAATTCAGTCGACACTTTTAGTATTATTCACGTTAAAATTTCTGTAACTTTAGACAGAAAAAACGCTACAAGAACGGCTAGAGAGGAAATCACGTCATTCTCATAGTGACGCCAATACATACCCATTTTGAGATTGTTATCGTTTTGGTATGATGATGATGATGTCTTCGTTGTTTTCCTTTACAAGCATGAGTAGCTAAACTTCTCTGTTAGGGTTATGGAAGCCTTTTGATATACTATCTATTACTATGAGTTTGTGAATTCTTGATGTGTTATGCTACTTATATCATTACTCTCTTCATTTTGATTGAATTCTTATGGTTGCAAACATAGAGAATACGCCATTATAGCATTAACTTGTTCGAGAGAAAAGTTACATGTTTGGAAAAGAGAGTGTGACAAGGAAATAGGGTTACCAACCCCTATTTACACGTTAATGCCTTAACCGGATTAACTTCTTGGAGAGTTCGAACCATTAGTTATACGTTTTAAGCTCGAGAGAGTTAAAGTGAAATAATCCTTGATGGTTGAGAAACACTAGGATTTACCATTAGAATACGAATCTCTATAAGTGCATGCATGTCTGAATTCCGCATTACTCATAGTTAATAGATATGTAGACCTCATAAGGTGGACATAACCCTAACGTATTTTTCTCTGTGATTAAATCTTACTACACAAAGCATTCCATTTTTACTGTGATATTATTAATTCACGCCAAACCCAAAAACCCCCTTTTTCGTGGAATTTTCGACCAATAGTCTACTAACAATTGCAACACTTAGTGACCAAGTATTCCCTGTGGGATTCGACACCCAACCCAGTTGGGTTCTATATTTGACAGCGACCGCTTACACTTTCTAACGAGAGTTGTATTTTGGGCGTTATCAAGTGTTCAAGTAGGTGATTATAATGTTTAAAAGTATTTTCAAACAAGTTTGGACTTAAATCGATCAATTAGAGTTTAGGCGAGAAAACTAATTTTACTAGCTTGACGTAGGTGTTGTTCTAGTTTATCGTGATGGATTCTAAGGTGTAAAATCAATTCCTAATGGTTTTACTGTGTAATATGTGAAAAAAAAATTTAATATGCAAAGTGTTATTTAGTCAACTCAAGAGCCAAAATAATAAGTCAAAGATCAAATGAGCAAGCCTAGTCTTAACTCGTGTTTCTTACTCGTCGTTGTGAATGTTATGTTGTGTTGAACTCTAATGTGTGGTGTTTGATTATTTAGGATACTTTTGGAGTTGATTTAGATGATATTTTGATGTTTAAAGTGCTGTAATTGAAGGAAAAATGACACCATAAGAAAGGATAGATGATGAACACTTAGACAAAATTTAGGAAGCAACTTCCAGTGTATGGAGGCGATTATCCTGCGGTGCCCTAGCCATTACAGTGCGCTAGAGCCCACTCAGCCTCCTTTATAGAGGTGGAATAGATCTTTCACAGCCCCCATTGGTGTGGTGCACAATAGTAGGCAACACCCCCTCCATTTACATGTCGGCCTAAACCCATTCAACTATAAATAGAACATGTTGCACACTTTGTTAATCATCTTGGAATGCCTTAGAAGAATTAAGAGGTTGTTGCACTTAGTTTTTAGGGTTTTTATTCTTTACCTTTATCTTTTTAATTGATTTTAGAATGTATTCAATTATTTGGATCATGATTGTGTCGATGAGTGGCTAAACGCTCCTTTTCTGGGGTTAAAGCCAAGGACATGATTTCTATCATTTTGAATTGATTTCGTTTGAACTTCTTATCATATTTGGTTTATTTTTCATCCTTGTTTTAATTATTGTAAGGAGTAGATAACCTTAGAATACATATATTGTCGACCTTGTGATCTCTATAGGGGGAATAGGAAGATAGAACGTGAGCATAGACAAAGTAAGGTTTGTATTCCTTTATGAAATAAGTAATTCAAATTAGCATCTAGGACAGGGAAGTACCTAAAATCCTAACTCGATTCACATGTAGGATGATAGCTTTAAGAACTTAATTGGATTATTACATACCCTCTCAGCGATGTAGTTGTAATTTTCAAGTTAGGTAAACGATTAGAGGTCGGGAGACCATGATCATGCGATAAACCCTACGAATCAACACCCAAGATAAGTGATTTAACGAATGAAGTTCAATAGTGTAGTATGATTGTTCGAAGTACTTTAACCCTGGGCTTTACTCTTTTGAGTGTATCAAGACATTTATTTTATGGATTGTTTACTTTAGAGTTAGTTATACAAATCTCAAAACTCTTTTTTATTACTCTGCATCAAGTCGATCTTATTAAGTGAACTAGAATTTGAATAGTTGTTGGAACTAGTCCCTGTGGGATTGATATTCGGATTTATTTAAGGCCACTATATTACTTGGTAGACCACGTACACTTGCCTGTGTGCTTGGGTTCTATCAAGTTTTTGGCGTCGTTGCTGGGGACTTGTAATTTGGCAACTGTTTTATTTTTAGTTTTGTTTTTTTCAATTACTTTGGTGCTTTATTCAATGTATTGGTTTTGTATTTGTATGAAATAGGTTTTCAAAGTAGTAGGCTAACAAAGGTTCCGGAATTGGTTGAACCAAGCCACGAACCTAAGCAACTCTACCATTGACAAAAGAGAGAAGTAATCCTTCTCCCCAGTATTCTGCAAATAGAAGAAGATCAAGATAATCCTTCTCTCATGGCTGAAGAACAAGCAACCCGCAGGACAGATAATGTAGTGGCAATCCTACTTCCAACAAATTTGACCTCCTCATTTCAAAAATGGGTTGTTGGATGTAATTTTGAGCTCAAACAGAATATGGTGCAGCTTCTGATCAGCTGTGGACAGTTTATTAGGTTTTCACATGAAGATCCATAAGTCCACTTATGGGAATTTATGGAGATTACTGACATATTCATACCTATGGGTGTTCCAACTGACTTTGTGAGATTTACACTATTTTCCTTTTCATTGTTAGGGGAAGCAAAGAAGTGGCCAAATATTGTGGGATGACTTAGCACGGAGATTCCTCATCTGATTTTTCCCGTATGGAAAGTCTGCAAGACTTCGCAGTGATATTGTATGCTTTAAATAGAAGCCAAATGAATATTTACATCATGATTGGGAGTGTTTCAAGGCTCTTCTATGGGACTGTCCACAACATGAATTGTCCAATGAGGTATTAGCTCATACTTTTGCTGAGGCACTTGACCATAACACAAAGATTTTGCTAGATTCAGCTGCAGGTGATCAAGCTTTGGAGATGATGTACGATAAGTTTTATACTTTATTTAACTAGATTGCACTAGGAAATCCAAAGTGGCATTCAGACTTAAAGAGTGCTACTAAAAAGGTTGCAGGTGTTTTGGAAGTGGATCAGTTTACTGCAATATCTTCTTAAATTGCTGCATTACAAAATTAGTTGACTACGTAGCTCAGCAATATGAAATTGGGTGCTACACAGCCTGCAGCCATAATAAAGGCAATTCAGTAGACAAGCACTTGGTGTGTGGTGTGTGGAAATAGTAGTCATTCTACAAATATATGTTCTGCAAATCCTAAGTCTGTGATGTTTGTGGGCATTGTTCAAAGGCCTAATTATGGAAAAACCTATAACATGAAGTGGCAGACTCAGCCACCAAATCCAGCATGGAATAATCAACATTAGCAGTTTTAGGAACCATAAGCTCAAGTAAATTGGACCACAAATAACAATTTGGAGGATATGATGAAATAGATTCTAGCTGTCCAATCAAAATTGGCAAAAGATATGAAGAATCAGCAGACTATTACGAGGAGCTTGGAGTTGCAGTTAGGTCAAATACAACAGGCACAAAATACCAGGCCTCAAGATGGGTTGCCAAGTGATACTGAAAATCCAAAACAAGTTATGGCAATTACTTTGAGGAGTGGTAAGGAGCTTGATAGAGAACCTCCAAAGAAAACTAAAGAGGTAGATGCTGATTTGAATCCTAAATAGGTAAATGACCAAGTTACTGAAAAGTTGAGGAAGTCTGAGTACTCAAAATAAAAAGTTTCCTAAGAAGTGAAGAAGATCCCACAACTACCTTTCATACAAAAGAATATAAAGAAAAAGGAGGATCCATGCTTCAAGAAGTTCTTTGACAAGTTCAGAGAGATACTCATTAACTTACCTCTCTTAGATGTTTTGTAGGGAATGACTTAGTATTCTAAGAAATTGAGGGATGTGGTTGCTAACAAAGCTAAGTTTCTAAATGTGGAGGCGATAACACTCATAAGGAGTGCAGCTTTATGGTGACTCAAAGATACCTGAAAAGCTTAAGGAACCTGGGAAGTTCACTCTCCCTATTCAAATTGGCAACAGTGAGGTGGTTCAGGAACTTAGTGATTTAGTGGAAAATATCAACTTGATTCCCCTATCTTTGTTCAACACATTGGTATTGGGGAAGCCTAGACCGAGCTCTGTACGACTGCAGCTGGCAAATGGGACCATAGCCCATCCTGAAAGAGTAATAGAGGATGTTCTCATAAAGGTTGGTAAATTTATTATTCCTGCTAACTTTATTATTTTATATTTTTAGGAAGATGAAAGATTACCAATCATCTTGGGACGTCCATTCTTAGAAACGGGGAGAAGCTTCAATTGATATGAGAGAGGACATGCTCACAATGAGGTTAGGGGATGAAGAGGTGGTTTTTAAAGTGTACAAACCGCTTAATACACTATACCATTACAAATACTTATGCATGATTACTATGATTGAAGGGGATAAGTGTGGGGTGGTTGAGCATATTCCACAAAAGACCTCTTGGAGACCCTTATTAAGTAGCCTAAGACAGAACTGCCTAAGCTCGACATGATGCAAATTGATGATCCTGAAAAGGTTATTGTTGAAAAATTTGTTGAGCATGAGAGTTCATACTCAAGAGGCCAGAAACAGATTAGAAGATGGCCTCCAAGTGTTAGGAAAAGGATGAAGGAATTTGGTTGAGTCGTATTGGGTCGTGCTGCGACACTAAATCAGGCGCTGCTTGGGAGGCAACCCAAGTTAATTAGGTGTGTTTAACTTTTAGTTTCTTACTTTACTATTTTTTGTTTTTGTTGAGTCATAAATTGATGGGAAGTCTGAGTACCAGAAAACCTGAGCTGAGGAGCATGGAGAACACTGAGTGTGGGGTCCTCGAACCCTCTTGATGTATAAAGATTCTACTAGCTAGGCCTAGAGTCCTCAGGGAGTATTTCTACCTCTCCCTTCAAAGTATACTTTGGGGACAAAGTAGATTTTTAAGTGTGGGGTGGGGAAATTCTAATTTTTAGGGTAAATTTAAAATTTTTGTGTTCGGAATAATTAAGATGTTCTTGTTGGTGCTATATTTGATTGCATGATGCAAAATGGGGTTGTATGAAAAAAACATATTGATTGTGTGAATGACTACTTTTGAGACTCCTAGGCTCTTCATTATGACTCTTATACTTATTGGGTTAAAGTTGAATTCATGTGATTGTTTGGTTAAGAGTATATGATGATCCTACTTGAAGTTGAGCATGTGCCATATGAGTGTGAGGTAGTTACATATTCCTTGTTGCGTGTGATGTCTAGAACTTGCTTGTTGT
Organism: Capsicum pubescens; assembly: GCA_030864215.1. Lineage (NCBI taxonomy): Eukaryota > Viridiplantae > Streptophyta > Magnoliopsida > Solanales > Solanaceae > Capsicum > Capsicum pubescens. The sequence continues at coordinate 198,186,281 of CM061541.1, forward strand.
GTCTGCAAAGCAAAATAAAGAATGTGGGCTTAGGAGATGATATAGGAATTTCTCTGATAGTCTTGGTTTATACCTTTTCTTGACCTACTCTTGGGCATAATCCTAGTTAAGACCTGTTAAGCCTTTAAAGTTTTCTTTGGTAGCTTCATGTGTAGACTAATTCCCTTCTTTGATAGACCTTAATTTTATCCAAAAGCTTCTAAGTGCTTTAGTGTAAATTAATTGAGTAAGGAGTTTGAATTTATGTAAGGAAAAGGTGAAATTAAAGCCCTTAAGTGTTAGTTATTGATGTTCAAAGAAAGTCATATGTGTTATGGTGGGAAGTGGAGTAATGAAATGAATAAAAATTTGTTAAAATTGAATGAGTTGTGCATATAATCTTCCCACCATAGTGTATATAAATAAGCTTAATAAGATGGGATGAAAATAAAAGATTGGGGTAGACAAAAATGGTGTGGTTTGGTTGTTAGAGTTCAATTGAATGTATAAAGTGATGTGTTAAAGTTCTTAGGGAAGATAGTCACTATTAAGAAAAAATAGTTCCTACCCATCCCTTATCCTATATTACAACCATGAAAGACTTATTTGATTCTAAGATTCTGATATTAGTGGAGAACTACACTAAGGGCAAACCTATGGTTCATTAAGTGTAATTTGTGAATTCCTTGTGAGAGTGAACATATCTTTATTCTTGTTTCCATTCTATTATAAATTGAATTTCTATAAGTGATTATGGGTAACTCTCTTGTTATGAGGGCACATGTTTGATGAATGTGGGTGATTTTTATGATGTTCTTGATTGAGCAATGTGCTTGGGTTTGACAACTAGGTGAGCCAATTCTTGAGTCTAGGATGTTTTGGAGCAGTGTTCTTGAGCTTTCAATTATGTATATAATAACATGCTTAGTGTAATACTAGCTTGAGTTCCTTACATGAAATAGAGGTGTAGAGTCTCCTCATCTTGTGATGCTTAGAGTTAAGAGTTGTTCGAGGACGAACAAGGCTTTAAATGTGGGGTGGTGATGTGGGGTGTATTTATGCACCCTAATGTTGCTATTCTAGCCTATTTATCCATTTTTAGGAATATTCGTTTACTTAATGAGTGAAATGATGGTATAAATAATCATTTAAGTGTTCAAGTAGGTGATTATAATGTTTAAAACACTACTAGAAAAATAGCCTATAAGGAAGGGAAATCTGGTCCCAAAAAGTCCAAATCTCGTCCCAATTGGTCATTTGGGACGGGAAAAAACCAATCGCGTCCCGTCCTAATAGGCTCCGCCGCTAAAGCTCAATAGCGACCACGCAACAAAGCCGGTCCCTAAATACCTTTTGTGACGACCAAAAATCTAGTCCTAGTTATCCTTTTGTGACGGTTTATCTTTTCCTAATCGACTAACTACCAGGTCGTAATTTTCCTTTTGCGACGATATATCTCGTCCCAAATATACTAACTACTTGGTCATAATTATCTTTTAACAATAGTATATTTTGTCCCAAATAGACTAACTACCTTGTCATAATTATCTTTTAGCGACGAAATATCTCTTCCCAAATAGACTAACTACTTGGTCATAATTATCTTTTAGCAATGAAATATCTCATCTCAAATAGAATAACTACCTAATCCTAAATTATCTTTCAGGTACAAGAAATAATTAGTCCTAAATTATTCTTTAGAAACAAGAAATACAAGAAATACACTCAATAGCAAAGGGAAAATTGGTCTCTAAAATTACCATTATTTGCTTTCCTATATACATATAAACACCATATATATACACACATTAGTCATGTCATTGTTTACACAAATACTTCATGGAAAAAAGAAAATTGACATTCTCTATTAACTAATACTATTAATATAGATGTCTTGTTGGCTTTATCCGACTACCTAGGCCCTTTGAGTTCAAACACCAATAATTTCTTTGTCTGAAATGTGCCAGGTCCAACTGCTATTTTGAGCAACCCACAATTCAGTTTGACTGAAGCCAATCGAGGAGAACTGATCTTCAAGGTGAGTGCGGAGTTATTGTACATGTTACTACAGTGAACATGATTGAAATTCTAGTGGTCAATTGATGAATCCCACTCATTCAAAATTGATAATATCACCCAGATCCTTGTAACCTGATTTATAGAAAGTAATTAAGAGTAGTTGCTTGTCATCTAGAAAACAACAAGGCTTACAGGAAACATGAATTATTTTATTAAACTTATAGATTCATGAACAAATGAGAATTCAATTGAATCAGTTAACCCTTTTATGTTCACCATGAAAACATAAATGGCTCATGTCATCAAGCTATAACTTTAAGAAGGGCCCATCAATATATGTATTTTGATTTCATGAGAATACTATTCGTATATAGCAAAGAAGATCAATTAGAGGGTATTACTGGCCTGAATTACAACAGAACATGGAAGCAAAATGTGAAACACAGGACCGGTTTCAGAGAAACTGAAATGGACCTTCCATCATGAAAAGGAAAATCATTTATCAAAAACTGTGAGAATTGCAAATATTTATGATATTAATGCATATACCTGAGGAGTGAAGATAGACCTTAGAAAGTCACTAAGAAAGAGGCTCCACATCAATAATTAATATTTATTTGGATACCTTTGGCTTTATAGCAGTTTTAACTTTTTTGACAAAAGAATTAAGGTATGGCACCACATCACTGTACTAACACACATCCACCTCTAGTAGTGCACCCGTAGACTTCAATTCTGGGTTCGCCTCTAGAGACAAGACAATATATATAAACAAGTAAATGAATTAAATAGTATCAAAGATGTAGATAACCTACTAAACTTAGCATATGCTGGGGGATTAGAAATAATTGCATCTGCTTTGAAAGGAACTCCTGTATCCATAACAACTTCTTTGTAGGCTGGAAGTAAAGAGTATATAATCTCCTTTATCTGATTTCTCTAAGTAGGGATTTTTGAAGGTTTGGAAGGTAAGAATCATTTATTTTTTACCACTTCTGTAGATGCAAGAAAAAGAAAACAGACATCATATGGTCGAACTATACACTTGATGACTGTAAGCATGAGGGATGCCTATACCAGATATACACTGCTAGATAGACCAGCATAAATGCAAGTATGAAATTATCTAGAAAATAATATATAGAATGAAGATGAATGATATACTATTCCTCAAATTAATGTCCAGGTGAAATCACAAAAAGAAAATCTGCAGGCACAACAAAGTAGGGGGCAAAAGACGCAATCGTTTAGTGCAGGGTACACAAAGTGACAAGTCCCACAGAACACATATGTAATGAGTTTAAGAAAAAGATAAAGTGAGTCTAAGAAACGCAATAAAATTCTTATCTGAATTAGAAAAATAATAAGTTGAAGTGCATGCTTATAATTAAATTCTCCTTGGGGATAATTTAATGTCAAGGTTCTCCTATAAGCATGTAAACCACGACAAAGCTGGTTCTCCTCCATTTATTTCTAGTTGAGCATAGTGGAAAAAGATCATGATGAACAAGCTACTCAATCTCACAATGTAGTTCAATTTTTAAAAAAATAGGAAACATCCATTGACAAATAAGCAGCGATCGCACAAAGGACAAGCAAGACAGGAGACAAGAAATACATTGCCAATCAGTTAGAGAACAAACAAGAACTTAGGAACATACATTCAGCCAAAAATTTTGGATCACCCCCAAGCGGATAGAATTCCAATCCAGCAGTCAAGACAAACTCTTTTAAATTTGCATGGGTTGCCAACCTCACTCGATGGCCAAAATCCCAAATCAACAGTTTTGTCAAGAAACTAACATAGACCACATCATACTCTTTCCACTATGACAAGGATTAAAAATCACTATGAGATCTTTTTTCATGAGAAGTTATCAAATCCAATTTCTACAACAAAATTCAGGTCAGACAACTAGGAGCAATGCAACAAGATTTGGAAAGGGTTGAGAGGGAGCAGGATGTTGAGTACCAAGATCTAGCGTTCAGAATGTTGGATCTTTATAAATTATTACTCTTGCAGCCAAAAGAAAAAAATGGAAACAAGGAAAAGAAAATGCGGCATGGACATGTTCTATTGCAGAACTTAATAAATAGAGAAACAGGCACACCTATCATAAAGATCTTCAAATCCGTTCTCACCAAATTGAGGTGCAAAGAGCACCTATATACGTTTTACAAATTAGACACACCCTTATCTTATACACTTACAATCTGTTTACCAAATGATTTTGAAGTACCTGCAGACGCTTGCCAATTGTAGTAAAGGGCTGCACATCACCACGTGTTCCTACAATAAGCATCACAATCTGCATAGGTGGAAAATATTGAAGTTCTGTTACATCAAGAGGTTCATCCTCAACTGCAGAATGAACACTTTTAGATCCAGTTCCAAGCACACTGGTGGTTTCAACATCATCCGAGATATCAAATTCCACAGTACCTTTATGTTTTACAGTATTTATTCTCTTCACCAAAGTGAGCTGCAGCACTTTTATGTGGTTAACACGTATCTCACACAGGTAAAAGAACATTCAATCCATCCTTTTTATGAGAAAACAAAAAAGGTGTATTATAAAATCAAGTAAATTTATCAGGAAACAACAGAGGATAGACAAACCAAATAATATAATGAGGCCATAAACATAAAAGATAGATAGCCATAAAGATATTCCATGTTGGATCTAAGATGTAATGATCTTTGTTGCTTTTGTAAGTAGCAATGTTCGATGAGAAATGTTTAACCTTATGGAAATTGAAAACCAAATCCAGCTCACAGACATTGTTGAAAAAGTGACCCAAAATTTCCACAAACAAGTGGATGGACTCCAAAAAGGCAACTCGTTGTCCGTGATATCAACACAAAGTAAGAAAAATAATCCTGCACATCTTCTGTATATTACCTTGTGGGTATGGAACTGTAAAGACGAGATCACAAGCAGGTGCTAGCCATTAGTGACATATTAAGGAACACATCTTCACAAAAAATGAAAAGAAGCAGACACTGAAAACTAATAGTGACAGCCATATATGTAAATCTCATGCAACCTATTACTGAAATAAGTAAAACATCTATATCATTAGTATAAACTTTATAGGGTTCACTTCTTTCATCAATTTTGTTCAGGTTTCAGCACAAAAGGTACTAATTTCCCTTTTATTATTCACATTCTATTGTTTTCTCTCTTATTTTACATAATATAATATACAAGTTCAATCCCTTTTTTTATGAAGAAGATTATACAAGTTCTAACTTTTTTTTTGTTGAAGTAGATAATACAAGTTCAAACTTCAAACCTCAAACCTCAAACCTATTTTCTCCCTTCCTTTGCTTTACCTCCCCCTTATAGTTCCAATCATAGATCACTTATTTAAGGAAAAAGAGATCTATTTCTTCCATCTTGCTTTGTAAATTTGTCACTGTGGGGTTTCCAAATAGTAGGTTATTGATCATGAAGCATCTTGATGATTACTCAACAAAGTTAAAATGCAATGCATCTTTCATTCCCTTTTGCAGGTTAAAGATTACTGATTCTTTAAGAAATCAGATCCTGGAATATAACTTCAATATTTAAGCCAAACTTAAGGCATAAAATGTAGTCAATAAATGATTCTTAATATATTATCTTATCATGCACAAGATAAAAGGAAAAGGCTTTTCTTTCTTGATCATTCCCTCCCCCACCAACCCTTTAATACACTCCCTTCTAACTTCTAAGTTTCTAAAGGCAAGAGATTGAACTAGGAAACACATTATATGGAGAAATTGCCTCAATTAAGAATTTTATACTCATCCATAACATAGGTTACTCTACAAAGAAGTTAGCAATTAAACAATAAACCATTCTTAACCCCCCCCCCAAACACACACATCCATTAAACCTTAAACAAAGTTATTCCTTTGATACCAGTGGAACAAGTATTTAAAATACAATGGTAAATGAAATAATAAAAACAAGATAAAAATGATAAATCCTCATAATACTACTTCACCAGAAATGTGAAGTATCACTATGCTAACATACAGACTTAGGATGGGAAAGCAAAGTAATATTCACCAAGAAGACATCATTCACTAAAACTATAAGATAGTTTCAGATTAATAGTTTTAGAAAATTAAAGATTAGCAAAAAAATTTATCCTTTGGCTTAGCACAATTGCAGCAAATTTGCTTATTATGAAGTTCTGTAGATTAAACAGAAAAAATAGAAACATTTTGGCCTTTTGCATTTCAAGCTAATCAAGTTAAACTCAATTCCATAGATATTAAAGTGCTTAAGGCAGAAAAATTGCAGCTTTAATCAAAGATTAACAATTCAAGACTTCATTAGCTCAACAAAGTTGGTGAATTTGGGATCTTTATTCACCACTAATCGATGAACCTACAGAGTCCAAATTAACTAAATAATCAAACCCCATAATCTTAAATTAACAAATTAACTTAATAATCAAACCCTATAATCTAAAATTGACAGATTAACTTAATAATCAAACCCCATAATCTATAATTAACAAATTAACTTAATAATCAAATGCCATAACCTAACTTACTCTAAATGTTACTTAATAATGTAGTTGATATCAAAATCTGATAATAGTTTAGCCAAATGACATAGTGAGGAACTAGATCTTGCAATTTATGAGACCCAGACTTTGTAATTTTGAGAGAAACAGATGAAATTGTTGGATTTCCAGCTTGAAATTTTGAGAGAAGCAGATGAAGCAGACCTTGTAATTTTTTTTTTTGGGGGGGGGGGGGGGTGAAATAAAGACGAGCCCTTAGCTTCTTTTCATTTCCAACAGTAATGTTAAAAGTAAAAAGAATGGCGCGTAAATAACATTTGACGTTTTATTTTTTCCCTCTCAAAGGTCCCAATTAACATTTGGGACTAGGCAAAACAAAATTAGGGACCGGATTTTTTACCTTCGTAAAAAAATATAATATTAAGGATCGTAATTTAATCTCATCCTAATAAGTATATTTTTAGAGACCTAATTATTGACTCATCCCTGAAAGTTGGTCTGAAATAAACCTTTTTCTTATAGTGAAAGGTTTTTCAAACAATTTTGGACTTAAATCGATCAATAAAAGTTTAGCGAGAAAACTAGTTTTACTAGCTTGAGCTAGGTATTGTTCTAGTCTATCGTGATGGATTGTAAGGTGTCAAATAAATTTCTAATTTTTTTAATGTGTAATATTATGTGGAACAACTTGTTTGTAATGTGCAAAGTGTAATTTAGTAAAGTCAATAGCCAAAATAATGTCAAAGATCAAGTAAGCAAGCCTAGTCTTAGCTCGTGTTTCGTACTCGTCGTTATGAATGTTATATTGTGTTGAACTCTAATATATGGTCTTTGATCATGTAGGATTTTTGTGGATTTGATGTAGATGATATTTTTATGTTGAACAATTTGGAATTGAAGGCAAAATAACATCATAAGGAAGGATGGATGATGAACACTTCGACAAAATTGAGGAAACAATTTCCAGTGTGTGGAGGCGATTAGCCTGCAGGGCCTTAGACTTTGCATTGAACTAGAGACTGTTAATCGTCCTTTACTATGGTTCACTAGAGTCGTGCATCCCCCATTAGTACAGTTCTTAATAGGAGGCGACGCCCCCTCCATTTACATGTCAGCCTAAACCCATTCAACTATAAATAGAACATGTTACACACATTGTAAATCATCTTGGAATGTCCTAGAAAAATTAAGGCATTGCTACATTTTTTTTTTAGGATTTTTATTCTTTAAATTTAGCTTTTTAATTTCTTTGATTATGTATTCAATTATTTAGATCATGATTGTGTCGATTAGTGGCTAAATGCCCCTTTTCAGGGGTTAAAGCCAAGAACATGACTTCTATCATTTTGAATTGATTTTGTTTGAATTGCTTATCATATTTGGTTACTTGTTAATCCTTGTTTTAATTATTTTAAGGAGTATCTAACCTTAGAATACATATATTGTCAACCTTATGATCTCGGGAAGGGGATTAAAAATATAGACGTGGGGATAAAAAAAGTAAGGTTCGTATTCCTTTATGAAATAAGAAATTTGAATTGGCATCTAGGATAGGGATGTACCTAGAAGCCTAACTTGATTCACATGTAGGATGATAGATTTATGCACTTAATTGGATTCATACATCCCCTCTCAATGATGTTGTTATAATGTCCAAGTTAGGTAACGAATAGAGGTAGGGAGACTATAATCATGCGATAAACCCTATGAATCAATAACCAAGTTAAGTGATTTAACGAATGAAGATCAATAGCATAGTATGATTGTTCAAAGTTCTTTAACCCTTGGATTTATTCTATTGAGTTTCTCAAGTCTTTTATTTTACGCATTGTTTACTTTATGGTTAGTTATACTAATCTCCAAGCTCTTTTTAATTACTTCGCATCAAGTTAATCTTAATATGTGAACTAGAATTTGAATAGTTGTTGGAACTAGTCCTCGTAGGATTGATATTCGGCTTTGTTTAAGGACACTATATTACTTGGTAGACCACGTACACTTGGGTGTGTGCTTGGGTGTTGTCATTGCGGATTAAGGAAGATGTGGTTCACTAGAAGGTGATGGCTTTTGAGATTAGTGGTGATGGTATCTTGAGGTACTAGGGTATATTATATGTTCCTGGTGTGGATGGACTGCAAAGGAGAATCTTGGCTAAGGCTCAGAGTATAGGTATACTGTTCATCCTAGTGCAACAAAGATGTACCATGACTTCAAGAAAATTTAGTAGTGGAATAATATAAAAAGGGATGTGGCAAATTTTGTGGCTAAGTGCATGGTGTGTCAACAAGTGAAAGCTGAGCACTTGAGTCCTGATGGTTTGTCTTAAGATATTAAGTTTCCCGTATGGAAATGCAAAGTGATTAATATGGATTTCCTTGCTGGTTTTCCACAGTCTAGCTATCAATTTGATTCTATTTGGGTCATCATGGATATGATGATTAAGTCTGCTCAACTCTTGCCAATGAAGACTAACTATTTGACAAACGATTATGCTAAGCTCTTCATTGAGGAGATCGTGAAGTTGCATGGTGCTCCTATTTCCATCATATCTTATCGAGGTACTCAGTTCTCATCTCACTTTTGGTATTTATTTCAGAGAGGTTTGGGAATTAAGGTAAACCTTTCCACTATTTTCCATCATGGGAAAGCAGAGAGAATGATATAAATTTCAAAGGATATGTTAAGATCTTGTGTGATCGATTTTGGTGGAAGTTGGGTTGATTATTTGCCTCTCATTGAGTTTGCATATAACAATAGATTTTATTCTAGTATTGGGATGACTTCTCTAGAAGATTTGTTTAGTAGGAGATATAGATCTAATATTGGGTGGTTTGAGGTTAGTAAGAATAGGTTGTATGGTCCCGACTTTGTTCTCCAAGCTATGGAAAAGGTGAAGGTAATTTGAGATATGCTTAAGACTGCCCAAAGTTGCCAAAAGTCCTGTGCAGACATAAGGTACCGGACTCAGTGTTTGATGTAGATGATTTAGTGTTCTTGAAGGTTTCTCCCATGAATAGAGTGATGCAGTTTGAAAAAAGAGGGAAGCACAATCCTCGTTATGTGGGTCCATATTATTTTTTTTGGAGAGTAAGCAATGTAGCTTATGAGTTGGAATTGTATTAGAGTATGGGTTTCCATTATTCGATCTTCCATGTTTCGATGTTGAGGAAGTGTGTTGGTGATCCATCCTTGGTATTTTTGTTGGAAAGTGTTGGTATTTTGGATTCCTTGTCTTATGAGAAAGTCCTAGTGGAAATCTTGGTTCGGCAAGTACGTCGGTTATGGACTAAGGATGTGGCTTCAGTAAAAGTTCTGTGGAGGAACCATAAGGTGGAAGAGGCCACTTAGGAAGCCGAAGACGACATGAAGTCCAAGTTCCCATTCTTGTTTCCTTTTTTTGATAATCGTGCTTAGATATATGTATTCTTTAGCATCTTTGTTTTCTGACTTTGTTATAGGAAATTGTGAATTCCTTGATATCTTTGTCTTTGTTAAAGGTAAGTGTGGTTGTGTTTGAAGTCAAATCGTGCTAATAAATACGTTGTCCTATTATTCAAGGATGAATGATCCTAAGGGGGTGTATACAACACACCGGATTCTTGGTCCTTAAAAAATGCTAAAATTTTATCCTCAATGCCCAGACTACGACTCTACATACAAGTCTTAGGGAGTCTTGGTGGGTCTTAAGAACCCAATCATAGCATGTCTAGTATGTTGGCCTGGAGATTATTTTATGGATACAACTAGGGGATTCGAGTCGTATAAACTCAAAATGAGTCATATGGTGTCTTTCATAGCCTAACCAGTGTATGCCCAATTGCTTCTGCTTTGACAATGACTAGACCATACGATTTGTAATGACTGAGTACGAGTCATATGATATGACTCATAGCCATGTCAATATTTGTGTTGTGGACACTGTTCAGACTACGAGTGGGACCTTACGAGTTGTAAGGTAAACCTATGAGCCGCAAGGTCATTCATAGCGACTAGGGGATCAATTTTCAGTCTTTTCGCTAAGGGAGTTTTTGCCAATTAACCTTTTCCCTTACTTAGATCCCACATCCATAAAGCACTCAAATGGGTTAGTTTTTATTCATAACACAATAAAAATACACTTTCTTTTCTCAAAACTCTCCAAGGTCAAGATACTTAGGGTTTCTAAGAAGTTGGTCTAAGGACTCAAGGGTTGATTTCTCTCTATAAAATTTTGGTATTTCAAGCATGTTACTCTTCCCCAATTCTCAATTTATGAAAAACATGTGTTGTACATAGTTTAAATTACATGGATTTGAATGTGGATTTTTATGTGGTTAAGGGTTTGACATGGTTGTTACTTAAATTGTTATCCCGTGATTTATTATGCATTGTTTATGCTTTATTAATAGTTTTGAACTTGTGGGGTGCATGCGAATGGTGAATTAACTTAGGGGCCATGGTTTTCCCCAAATTGAAGTTTTGAAATTAGAATTGGTTATGAAATATTGTGTTCCCTCAACCCCCTTATGCTAATGGCTTTGTATTGTGAACTTGTCACTTGGTTTGACTTACTCACCCATGTTATTGCATTGCATAAATGAATAAACAATGAAATGAATTTTTAAAATCTATGTTAGCTATGATTTGATTTAATAAACAAAGGGGGTCAAGGCATTCCCCCAAGTTAAAGTGATTGTTATGGCATAGAGGTAATTTTGCAAGTGTATGGGTATGACGATACCCATGGTGTGCCTTAACTGTTGGTTCATTGGTTAATAAATGGGTTATTTGAAACTTGTTTTGAATTGGGTTTAATGGGGGTTATGTTGCAGAACCGTGAATTTGTGGGTTTTAGATGACTTGTACAAGAAACTCATGTATGCCAACATAAGGTTTGGTCTTGATGACCAGTATACCTAGTTCACACTATTGATATATTTGTACTTGGATTAACGTAAGGTCGAGGAATTGCCTCGTCTTTCTTGATACCTTCGATCCGTGAGGCCAACACGTACTAGGGACCCTTTCAGCAAGGGGATCTAAACCCGTATAGCCTGTGGGTACCTATTTATGATGGTTGAGATACATAGTCCAAGATAAATTTTACTTTATGTTAAGCCTTGTTCCCTATCCCATCATAACATGCTTATATTATATATATATATATATGTCTATGTGTATTGGTTTTGAATAAATTGTAACATGGATTATGGAATTATTTTATCCTCTATCCCTGAGTATCATACTATTTCTCAACCCACTAACCTTCTCTGAACGTTATATGCCCATGTGATGTAGGCACCGAAGATACTTCTACTTTTCCTATGCAGTGTTAGGAGAATCGGCTCAGTTCGTCAGTCATTGGTGGTAACATAGTGAGATTCCATCCATTGGAAGATTTGTTTATTTCATTAGTTTCCTTTCATATACTAGAATTTAAGAGTTCACATGAACATTATTATTGTCATTTTTATTGTCAGTGTCGGAGGCATGTCCCGGATTTGAATGGCTTTCGGTATTCCTTAGAGGCTTTTGGGATATTGTTATGGACTTGGGTGGTTTTGGTTATTGGTTATTGGATATTTAGTTATCTATGAATTCCTTTGAACTTTTATATATTATCTTTTTATATCTTTGGAATTCAACCTCTTTTGGGAATTGTATTCAGTTTGACTAGGCGATGGGGGGTGATCTCCACTCCTCGGTGGACTTGATATACCCGTAACGGCTCGGACCTGGTTTGGGTCATGACACCCTAGTTGGGGATGTGACATACTTTGTATCAGAGTGTTGGTTTAGGGTCATTAGGTGTCCACAGAGCCATCTCAAGTAGAGTCTCTTTTATAGGTATGTAGTGCGCCACACTTATAAGGGAGAGGCTATGGGGCATTTAGGAATATCTCAATTTCTTGTGATCTATTTATCGATCTATAGACTCTAAGGTCTTGAAAGTTCCTCTAATCTCAATTTATTCACATTTTAGATCATACCTTATTAAAGATATGAAGCTCATAGAAATTCTTCTATCCAACTTGAGGAATATGTGGATGAAAATCTCATTGTTTATGGAGTTCAGACCCAGTCTAGGGTCCCTACTCCTAACTGTACTACCTCTCATGGAGTTCCACCGATCCCTACTAGCCCTCCTCGAGCTTCACAAGCTGATGATGTTCATGCCTCACCATCCAAAGGAGACATATCTAATGTTGAGTTCCTTTGAATTTGTTTTGAAGATAAAATTGAGGAAAAGTTGATAATTATGAGGTTAGAAACTCATCCAAGTGAAAAGAGTAGAAATTGGGGTCAAAATTTGAGAATTACAATTTTTAGGCCTTACGAGCCAAAATTTCCAAATTTCATACTTCATTCAAGTTTAAAACAAGAATTAGACAATAAAGATTGAAGAAAATAATTGAAATGGGTGTTATGGAGCCTACCCAAGCATATAAGTGGAAGAAATAGCTCAAAATCATGAAACCCTAAGCTCCAAGTCTCAAAAATGGTAAAAATGGTGAAAACCAAATATTTATACACCTAGGCTTCGCGATCGCGGTCCAGGGTCGCGATTGTAATACATAGCCTGTCAAAGGTATCACAATTGTACAAAGGGTATCACAGCTGCAACACTCCTACTGCAGGCCCAATCGCGATTGGAACAGGAGCATCGCAATCGCGGATGCACTAGCTGGGGACTTGGTGCATACCAAGTCTCCGTAGGCCCCTCAGAATTTATTCAGAATCCCGTGAATGCAAACAAACTATGCCAACATATAAAGTTCTATGCTCCTGACTCAATGGAGATATTATATTTTTGAAAAAATGTCATATTCATAAAGTTGACCCCCGAAACCAAAAATTACAACTTTCCAAACCGAGGGCCAAAATGAGAATTGAAAGCCATAAAACCACACACCAACAATGTTGCCACCCTAAAATTGATGTTTCAGATCTAATAGCGTAGTACGTTGCACGGATAAAAATATATCAAAAAAATCAACTAGGAGGAACCTAAAGCTGCCAAAAACCACAAAACCACATAAATGACACCAAAATGCATTGGAAACCACTCCAATCATCTCCACACTCCAAAAATACCACAACATAGCCACAGGGAGAGGTAAAGAGGTCAAATCATACAGAAATACATATTGCACATATTTTATCAAAATTTAGGTTCTTACATCATCCACCACTAAAAATCTAGTTCATCCTCAATCTAAAGACAAGAGAAATACCTGAATCAACAAAAAGCTGGGGATAAGAACTATGCATATTAGACTCGACCTCCCACATAGCCTCATCTAGAAGTCGATGCTTCTGTTAGACCTTAACCACCGTAATGACTCTAGGGAGAAACTTTATAACATTCCTAGCCAATCTGGAGATTGGCTCCTCAACAAAAGAAACCTTTCATCTAACTGAACCGACTTCCAACAAATGATATGAGCTAGTTCAAAATGTAATGGTAAAGCATGGAAACATGAAAAACTGGATGAACAGCTATCGAAATTGTGGCAAACCAAAATCATAAGTCACATCATCAATAGTTTGAAGAATCTCAAATGGTCCAATATACTTGGCCCTAAGCTTACCCCTCTTTCCAAATTTCATAAGACCCTTCATGTGTGAAACTAGAAGGAAACAGGATCACCAACACCAAATCTCAAGGAACAATAACACTTCTGCCTACTCTGAGATGCAGGAAGCCTATCCTGAATGATTTAAAATTTATCCAAAGACTCATAAAGAAATCTTGTACTTCAAGGCTTAACCTCAGAAACCTCAAACCAACCCATCGAAGTATGACAATGCCTACCATATAAAGCCTCAAAATGAGCCATATCAATACTAGAATTGTTGATATTGTTATATGTAAACTCTACCAAGGGTAAAAATTGCTTCCACTATCTACTAAAATTCATCATATAAGTGTTGAGCATATCCTTCGAAACCTGGATAGTCCACTCTAACTAACCGTAAGTATGGGGGTGAAATATTGTTCTAAGATCAACCGAGTACCCAACTCATCATAAAAAGTCTTCCAAAAGAGATATGTGAACACAAAACCCTGATATAAAATAATAGACACTAGTACCACATGAAGACATACAATCTCACAAATGTAGATACAGACCAACCTCTCAGCACTGAAATAGACCTGCACTGAAAAAAATAATCACCTTGGTCAATAGATCCACGATGACCAAAACACTATCAGAACCATGAGAATTGTGATGAAATACAATTATGAAGTCTATATTGATTCTTTATATTTCTACTTGAGAATGGGTAACCTCTGAAATAGTCCACCAGGCCTCAAATGCTCATCCTTTACCTGTGAGCAACATAGGTAATGAGCTACAAAGTCCACTGCATCCTTCCTCATACCACCCCACCAGTAATGCTACCTCAATTCACGATACATCTTAGTCACTCTCGAATAGATAGAAAACCTGGAACAATAGGACTCTTCCAAAATTAATCTAATCCAATCACACACTCTTGCTACATAAACTTAGCCCCCAAACCTTAAAACACCATCAGAATCGAGTCAGGCTTCCTTAGCCTCACCACTCAACATCTTTTCCTAAAATAAATCATAATCCTGCATCATCAAGCTGATGAGCTCAAATCTGCTCTAATAAAAAATACATAGCCTCCACAAATACCAAAACATGTCAAGCTTTCAAAATACCAAGCCTCACCATCTGGTTAGCTAAAGACAAAACCTCTAAGTCCAAGGTCCTCTCCTAGGTCAAATGATTCTCCAAGATATTTTGTCACGACCTGATTTATCATGTTATTATGGCACCTACATTAACCCAATACTAGGCAAGCCAAGCCATTGCCCAGAATAATAGGTAATGCGCTAATAGATAGAAATAAAAAAATCACTTACAATGATAGTTGTACTAATAACAAGTGATAAATAAAATGAAAACATACATACTCTATGAAAATAAGAGAAGGGAAAAGGACCTAAAATTTAAAAGGAATCTCCCAAGATGTGGTAAGGTCGGTACTAAAGCCACTTCTAAAAGATACCAGAGTACTAGACGTAATACAAAATATACACAACCTATATAGGCAGTCTTGAGTATAAAAGACTAAACTGGAATAGATAGAGGAGGATCAGCCTTGGACGACAGTAAGATTACCCTACTCCAAATTAGTATGGAAAGGTAAGAACCATATCAACGCCAATAACTAGTATCCAAATCTGTGTCAGGAAAAAGATGCAGAAGTGTAGTATGAGTACAAAAGCAACGGGTACTCAGTAGGAATCATCGATCAACTAAGCTCAATATAGAAAAAGTATAACTACAATGTGATGGTGTAATCAATGTCAACAATAAATTTCTATAGAAAGGTAAATAACTACAAAGCTACGCTAATGCATTAAAGGAATAAACCTAAGAGATACCAAAAGTAAATAATGCAGTAATAATAGACAACTCAAATAGAACCTAACTGGGGCCCCATAAGCCCGCTAGGCATATTGACAAAACAATCAACCAAACCGTACACCCATAAGCTAGTTGGACACACAAGAAGTCATTAAATAAAATAAATATAAATAATTTGTACCTGAGATGATCCCAAGAAATCATAATAGTCATCCGTATAGGCATTGAACATGAGCCGACACAAATGGGTAATAAAAAAAGACCAAATGCTAGGTTTGAACCAGTAGTAATGGATAATAACAAGAGGCCATATCGATTCAAATTGGAAATAATGGGTAATAAAGAGAGGCCATATATATGATATACAACAGAACTCATAATCAAACCCCGGACTCAAACCAAAACTTAGTGAAAACACAACACCCAAAACAACCATAATCGGTACCAGAACTACCAAACCATCATAACCAGATGTCGAGCTCAAACCAGAAATATAATTCTAAAATTCAAACCATACCATAACTAATGCCAAAGTAGTACCAAAATTCACAATCAATGATACAAATAAAGTATATATTGAACCTGAACTAGAACTAAGATACATTTAATTAACTATACACACATCTTAATTAAAGAGAAGAACAATCCAAGGTTTTGAATCTTAAGTCTACATCCAAAAGTGCTAGATGTTATATCAAACTGAAAGAGAAAATACCAAAATTTTCTAGAATGGGGTCCTAACCGAATAGATATGGCATGTTATATATATATATAATAGTACCCAACTATAACTATTTATCTAAAACTAGCATAACCAAACACAATTTGAATAACTAAGCTTAATCTAAAGGTAGGATAAGTCTAGCCTACCTGGCTGCCAAAGCTGAAATATCTTTCCACGAAACCTCCGGATAGTGTCCCACTAGAACTTGAGCTTGAACAACTTGATACAAATAATTGATTTATTCCTTAATGATAAAATTTTGTATCAAGATATATTTCTCCAACTGTAACACCCTACATTTTTTATCTTGACATTGAATCATCGTTCCTACCTATGTAAACTCTAATCCTATGATTTAATTTTGAATACATATGTCATGATCATTATCCTAGTGTGTGAAGTGCTATATTGGAGAAAAATATTTGTAGGAATCAGTTAGAGAAAAGTTGAGCTAAGATCCTTTTATTCAGCCAAACTTTGGTATTCAATTCTACAAAGGTCAACTTTGAATGTGTACAACTTTTTATTTATGAGGATTTTTCAGTTCAAGACCTACCAAAATATATATATATTTGAATTAACTTTCAAACAATACCAATTTTCCCTTAATATGATGCCCGAGCAAAAAGTTATGACCATTTTTATGAGAAACAGTAAGGGCTCGCGATACGCTCGCCTTGTAGGGCTATTCCATAGGACTAGGGGTTGCATCATGGGGGATACTCCCACGGACTAGGGGTGTGCCACATGGGATATTCCCCCATTGTTTCAGCTTCCTATGGGCCAAGGGGTAATTTAGTCCTTTCCCCTCAACCCCAGAAGTCCAAAGAAAAGTTTAGAACAATAAAAAGGGAATTATTTGCCCATCTTCCTCAAAACAACTCACGCAAAAGCCCTTCTCTTTCCCAAGAAAAATAATTCAAACTTCTTCTCTCAAGAACACAAGGATTAAAGCTTCAATTTCTAAATTTCTTCAAGAATTCTTTCAAATAAGGCATGTGGATATTCATCAATGGGTCCCTTTCACCCATTGAGTCCAAAAGCCCTATTTTTACTTACAAGTATAGATATTATTCTACTTTATGAATTTCATGCTAAATTGATTTAAAAGGTATGTCTATAAGTGTTTCCAAGTGTATTACGCTATTTTGGGTTTTGAATTGCTAGTTTCTATGTCATAGTCCAGTGATTTCATGTTAAATACCTGAATTACAAATTGAGTCATGTAATCATGTTGTTTTCTCAAGTTTAAGATATTTCCATGTTCACGTTCATGCTTCTCACTTATTTTGGTAAAATATTCATGTTTTAGGTCTTTGAACCATGATTCTATACTACAATTTTAATCTTTGATAACATATTTATAATTATTCAGTGCTTGTAGGTTATGAACACCCGATACCTATGTGTTTCACATAATTTCAAATTTTCAAGTAATAATTCTGTTAAGCCATGAACATTATCATTACACTCATATATTTATGATCATGTTAGCACTATCAGAAATAATGTCTAGTTAAACTTAGTTCAGTTCAGTACCAGTGACATTTAGTTAAGAATACGATTTAGCACTGAGAGAACCTAGGGATGAGGGCTCACCCACCAGTTAGGACTAGGTACTTAGTAGCAGTACCTAAGTTCTAGAACTACATAGCCATCATAGGATTATGAGATATCACCTGCCAGTTTAGGACTGACACTCTCTTAGGGGTCACACACCAGTTTAGGATTGACACCTAAGTCCTTCGGGATATCAGATTAGTGGATACACATAGTCAGTGTTAGTACCCATGGCATGGTACTGACACCCTTCTTACTAGGGTTACATGTTGGACCCCGATTAGCTTATATTGGGGCATGTCAGTTATATGATACCTCCCACAGTTTTAGTACAGTTATTCAAACTAAGTATAGTTCATTTTACATGATCAATATTCAAATATTAGTTAATCAGTATACAGTTATCAGATAATCAATATACAAATACCAGCTAATCAGTATTCAGATATTAGTAAATTAGTATCCAAATATTAGTTACTCAACATTCAATTATTGGTTATTCAGTATTCAGATATTCGTTAGTCGTTATTCATATATCAGCTACTTAGTATACAAATATTAGTTATCCATTTACTTAGATTTTAGTCATTCAGTCACACAAACATCAGCTAATCAGTTAGTTAGATTTGTTTAGTATATGTTATGTTTTGTTTGTATGCTTATTCATTCATGCTCAATATATTTGTATATTCAGATCCTTGAGTTATGTTAGTTTCCACCACATAGTTTCAGACCCTGTATTTATACATCATCCTCAGAATAGTATTTATAGAATATTTATCCTTACAAGAGATTGGCATACAACATTCTTATTTCTACGTTTTCTAGCTTACAATATTGTCTTCATCTCATGATTTATAAATTTCACTATGATTTTATAGTTTTCACGCATAGCAATGTTGCAAATGTATGTTTCAGAAAATAACTTAAATGCTCATTTCTAAAGTATGTGTTCAAGATTCCCATAACTTAGTGCATATCTCCATATACTCGGTACATTCCAAAGTACTGATCCATATATACCTCTATTTTCTATATTTTCTTAAATGTAGACACCAGTTGTAGCCTACACATTATATTCGACAATTTGCAGCTTCCAACCAGCAGGTGATGAGTTCTCCTATTTTGGGCACTCTAGTGAGTTGCATTTTATATTTCATCTTGTTATTATTCATATGTATTGATTAGTTGTAGTTGGAGGCATGTTCTTGCTATCTATAGTTAGTATAGTAGAGGCTTCATAGATAGTTAGTCAGAGTCATTACATGTAATTCAAGTTTCTTTTTTCAGTTTTATCATGATGTAAGCTTATAGTATTATACTTATTCAGATTTACTTATGATCATGTTTCTTCTCAGCAAATTTAGTTTATATACAATTTAGAATCAGTTTCTCAAGCAGTATGTCAGTTTATGGGTTAGTTTTGGATCACCTGTGGTTCCTAGCACTGTGTTACGACTAGGGGTAGTTTTGGGTCATGACAAACTTAGTACTAGAGAACAGAGTTCAATTGTCCTAGGGTGTCTATAAAGTTGTGTCTAATAGAGTCTTGTGGAATGATACGAAAATGTCTTTACTTTTCTTCGAAAGGCTATAGGGAATTTAAAAAATGTTTCCCTTCATTTAAATCTCAAATCGTGTTGTATAAAGGGTCTCTAAGAAACTTATACAGTTTCTCTTCAAACTCCATTGATGTCAACTCTGCCTTATTTTCAAGGTAATAGAATCAATGACTCTTAAATTCGTATTGATGGAGCTTTCTCAGAAAGTCCCCGCAGATAGTTATGGAATTATATGATGGCTCAAAAAGTATCCCACCAGTGCCCTTATCTTCCAAACTTTGAAAGTGTTTATTCTTATTAATAAAAAATCATGCATTGAGTTGAAGTTAGATGTGCTCATAAAACCTTTCTCAGAATCCTATGATAGCATATGATCTAGAGTTAGAAGCATGAACCTAGAAGTTTAGCAATAGTAAAGTAGGGATAATGTTTGCCTAGATTTAGTAGACCTTGCATCCGTGGGGATATTTGTATGAAAGATGAAATAATGTATGCATGAATTTAAGTTTGATGATTCAAAATTAAGTATGGTGGTGTGGGTGTGATTTAGAGGTGGTACAAGTCAAATGGGTGTCAACACTTTTGATCACACAACTCGAGGCTAACATAAGGATTTCTAAGCCTTGATCGCCCTAAGGATCCAAGAATATGCTTGGAGGACCTTCTCCAAGCTCCTAATCAAGCAATGTCATGTTTGAAAGATAGCTTGGAGTCGAGGAAAGCCATGGCGCAAGAATAAATAGAGCCCTTGTGGGTTATTTTTGAAATAGACACTTTTGGGCTATTTTTGTAATAGGCTAGTTGTGCAAAGGCAACTACTATAAATAGGTGCCTTAGACATTTCATTAGTTAGTTTTTATTTAATGTTGATGATGAATTCATGAAACTCCATTGTGAGTGTTGAGTGCTTGGAAAATCTAAGGTTGAACCTTGTTTAGAAACGGTGGTTGTGAGGGAGATCTGATCCCCATTTTGGTCAACGTAAGATATAGGTTCTCATAGGTAATCAATAAGGGAGGTATTTTGGTTTGATACACCCTTTGGTTTCCCTTTTGTTACCTTCTTGTGTCTATCTTTCTATCATTTATCCTTTTAATTTATTAACTTTTTGTTTGTTAATTTCTTTGTTGCTTTTGTGTTTGTGTTTGTTCTCATTGTTGTAGAATACTTGTATATCATTTGGTATTAGATCTGATCTTGATGTCATTCCTCCGGAGTCAATATTGGGTTTGTTTTCATAAAAATCAACAAAAAAGAAGTGTCAAAAATTGAATATCTCAAAAAAAGTCACTATTCATGTTTTTGTTCTTAGGTCAAATTTTGAGTTTTTGATTTTGTATTTTCTTTGTTTTTATAGTGTTAGTTTTGTGTTGTCTAACACTATATGAGTCTATAAATAAAATTTGAGCTAAATCAGATTAAAATTAAGCCTTCTACTATTATTGGAAGCGTGGGTCGAAGAAGTTTGAAGTGAATTGAAAAACTGAATATTTTAGTGAATAATTTGTGCAAATTTATGATTGGAATGAGTTTAGAAGGCTAAGAACTACCTGCGTCTAAAATTTCAACTCATTCCGAGCTGAGAAAAAGATAGAATAGTTGGTGTTCTTGCAGTATTGTTATCTTCAACTTGAAAGTTCATCCTAAATTGGTTGTTTAATCCAAAAAGAAGTAAGATAAAGAGCGTAAAAGTTTTTTTATTAATGTATCTCAAAAGTATTCCAAGCATATTCTAAGAGAAAGTGCAAAGAGGACCACAAGAAGGGCATTTTTGGCCATTTAGCAAGCAAGGGGAGGCCAACTTGCCTTGGACCTGCACCCAGCCTGCCTTGTAGCTATGTTTGATCTGCTTCATCATGTCAAGGAAGTATCCAAAATACTCACTTATGCCCAAAATGTGTTGTACATGCGCCCAAGGTGCTCCAGAAGGTCAAGGTAGCCCTCTCATGAGTTGGACATGCATTTGAGGTGCACCCAAGGTATGTTACTCATCTCAAACACATCTCAATCCTTCCCAACATCTAGTTCAATTTCCAAATATATTATAACACTTCTAAACTCCAATTTTCTTAGGCTTGATTACATAGTTTCATTCCTTGATTCCTAAATTCAACTCTTGATGATTAAAACTATCAACAACTAGTAATTCACCTACTAAGTTGGATGATGAGTTCTTGAGTCTTATTTCTTCTACGTTCCTTTTACTTCAAGTCTTTCTAGTTTTTAAGTTATCATAGCTTCTTGAATCAAGTTTGTACATTTTTTTCTTTGAGTTGTTTCAAACAAGAATCCACTCTTGCCGCAAAGTAGAGATTGGCACCTTATTGTCCACCGGAGTATATGCAACTTTCAACATTCGCTGCTCCAATTGTGATTATCACAAATGTGAGATTATTATGATTGTTGGTAAGGAGCTTTACTACTAATCTTGTTTGTTCATTTTTTTGGTACATGGTGATATAAGGAATCATGTCTTGTATAGACTCTGACAATTATGACTACGACATAGGAGACTATGATTATGATGAAGATATTTATGTCTACAATGAAGAGAGAGATTATAGGGTCTATGAATATAGCCATGATCAAGAGTTGTGTAGGAATGATGGATACTATTCTAAAAAAAATATGAGATGAATGGTTACCATAATTCTTGTAGTGAATATAGAGATGATGAAGAGCCTTGTAAGGGTTCTTGTGAAGTAGATAGGTAGAGTGAGGAGTATTACACTTCACACTCCAAACATCACGACAATATAAATTATAGCCTTTTCTCTTATGTACCTTCAAAGATTCATGGTGAGAGTGCAAAAGTGGAGTATGAAGATTCATATTTCTCACTTTGTAATGCTTCTTATTAATGTCAAAGTGGTGTGAATAGTTATACTAGCTATAATAGAGGTTTCTCTATGGGACTAAGTACATGTGCATCTCCAAAGACTAGGGATATTATATATAAAGTTTTTTATTCCAGCGCCAAAACGTGTGGAAGCGGGAACCATGGTAGAAATAGAGGGTATAGTAGAAGTCAATGTCTTCCTACTCTATCCATCCTTAAAGGATAATGGGATCCTAAAGTCTACCTTGATTGGGAATGGCAATGCGAAAGGACCTTCGAGGATTATTTTATGAGCGGAGCCGAACAAGATACATATTCTCTTAAGTACATTCAAGGTCCGACCTTAGGATTGTGTACACTTGCAAGAAGTCCCACTCAAACATAGGGGGCCTTTAAAGAGTTCTTGAGGTTAATCTATATACCTAGGGGTTACATAAATCTTTATAATAGTGATCTAAGAAGATAAATTTATTCAAGATGGGTAGACATTTATGGAGTTCCGAGATGTGTTCTTATCCTTGATGATTGGTGTCATGGAAAATTACATCACCCCTTCTATGGTTGACTATCTAGGGATACCTAAAAAATCCTTATCCTTCCTATATTGCTTGGATGGTTATAGGGTTTTCAAGAGAGTGAAGGTTTCCTAAACCCGAGATGGATACTATGAAGAGGTTTGGTATGCCATCTTCCAATTGGAATAAGGACAACTGTGCTTAGGTACTAATTGGATTGTAAGGCATAGAGTTCCAAATGTTCAAAATTGGACTAAGATTATATTGGACAAATAGAGAAACCATCTCTTTCCACCTACCCTTCCCAAATCTCAAGGAAAGATGCCCACTTACTCCATGCCTTATGAAAATGAGAGATAAAAGATTGAGAGGAGTAAGTGAGTTCTAGGTGGAAACCTAAGAGAGAAAAAAGGAGAGGTAGCAAGGAGTGAAGTAAGGGGGTTTCCACAAACCAAATCTAACATTGTTTGTCCTTCTTTTAATAAAGACGTTTGTGTACCAACATGGCAACCGTAGGAGAACAAGTGTCAAAAGAAAAGATTCCCTTTGAAGATTTGATGATGGTAATATTATATGTTTCCAAAGCTTGTAGAGGACCTTTACACCAAGGTGAAAAAGAATATGCTCAAGAACTTCAAGGTAAAATAGCTATGCTCAAGAACTTTAAGGTAAAATAGCTAACTCTTACACTCTTATGCATGAGAATGATGATTCTGTGGCTAGTAACCCATTAAGTGTGAGTAGTAGCTTACCTAAATATGAGTGTAATGATTCTTTACCTCTTGACGATGATGAACATGTTGTGAGTGTAGATATACTATTTGATCCTATTAATGACTGAATTGACTATTCTGGTAAGATCATTTTGTGTCCACCTAGTGTTGAATCGATTGTGTCGAATGACAGTACATCATCTTGTGAAAATAATATTTATCAAATTGTGAGCAAAACTTTACCACTAATTGAGGATGTGGGTGATATGATTAATGGACCTCAAATAAGTGATGATATTGAAAATATTGATCAAGTAAATAGGAGTGACCCTTTGACCATGTCCTCTAGTGAAGATCTTAATATTAGTTAGGCTTATGGGAAAAATCATGTGTTTGCAACATCTTTGATGCTTGCTAATTTTATTTTAGAGAGTGAACTTGCATGTTCTACATCCTCTTCATGTATAAACCCTTCACTCTTTAAGAACAATATCTTGTTTGAGCATGACAAAATTGCTCCTAGTGAATTACCTAGTGGTATGGATAACATTCATAATATAGCTCATCTTGAGAGCTATATATTATATGACAACCCACTATGGTGTGACAATATTCCTCCTAAAGATGGAAATCTCTTTTTGGAAATTGAGAGTACTCTTAAGGGAAAGGAGAGTGAAGTCTTGGAAAGGAATAATCAATTAAGTGATGATAACTTTAATTTTCTTGAATATTTGAGAAAACCAATTAATGAATCCTCCTATAAAAATGCTTGTGGTTGTGATCCTTTGTACAACACCCCACCTTTGTTTTATAATTATGAGTATGCATTTCTTGCTTCTTTTGAAGACTTAAGAAATAATTCCTTTGAAGTTATTGGTGGTATAAGTCTACTTAAGGATTCTTCCTTTGAAAGAGAAAGTATCAATTCTTTAGAAATCGGTTCTTTTTTTACTTTTTGTGCTCCTATTGTTGAGAATACTCTTGGCGATGATTTTGAATATAATAGTGAGTACATACATGAGGACAACTTAGTTGAAGTTGACTTGAGTGAAACCTTTCTCTACTCTTTCTTTGTTTTTTTTGATACTTATGCTAATTTCAAGAGTATATCTTTTAGTTTTGGTGAAGCCTATAGGGAAAAAGATTGTTTTCTAAACATGTGTCTATGTCCACTCTATCCATTTGACCCTACTACAAAATTTGGATATGGTGATTTTAGCTCATCTATCTTGTTACTTAGTCTCTATGACAAGCAAAGTTTGTGTGAGGATGTTGGTATCCTTCCGTATGATGGAAAGTCTTTCTTGGGGATTTATGATCCACTTGATGGACCAACATTGTGTAAGGGAAAGATCTCTAATAAATATGAGAGATTTTTAAATAAGAGGAATAGTGAAAAGCTCCAAGAGAGTTCACCATTGTGTGTTTCCACTCTTGACCAAGGTTCCACTACTTGTACTCCAAGAAGAGAGTTTTCTCTTGTAACTACTTTGGATGAATTCCAATTATGTGATACCCTTCTTCAATACTTGAGTGGAATTGATGACCTCCTTCTCAAAGGTGGTATTATTCTTGAGAACCTGAGGGAAAATGTGTCATTGTCTCCTTTGGGTATTACTAATAAACTTGCATTCTTGATTGAGACATTTGTGCTTAAATTGTGTTATCCGTAACTTGTAAATGCCAAGTTGATTATTTTCCTGAAAGAAAAAAGTCCTATGGGGTTAAGAATCTTAACTCCATTATTGTGCGCATCATGTGCTAAGTATTTAGATCTAAATGAAATTCTCATAGATAATAGCACCTTGGATGATATTTCTACACTTGTTTCCTTTCTATACTACATCTTTTACTATGATGATATCCATGACAGTCTTGGATGCATTTTATATAAAGGTTGGAAAATTGTTGGTTCGTCCACTTGTTTGAGTGACAATGCTATATAGTTCATGTGGAATTTAGAACTAATTAAGGCACCACCATTAGTACGGTCTCTTAAAGAGATAATAATGCAATTGTTTCTTATAGCTCATAAGGTGAAGGTACTCCTACCTTTTAGATTATTTGATGCCATTAGGACCTTTGTAGTTTTTTTATCTCTTGCTAATTTCCCTAACCAAATCCTTTGTGCATTTTTCAATGAGTTTCTAATATTTAAGTTGACGGATCCTTGGTTATATCTTAAATATGTACAACCTTAGCAAGATGCTATGATTGATTGTGCTAAATCTAACCTTCATGGCCTGAGGATATCATTTTTTTGTCCTTCCATTAGTTTTGCAAGGTTTGTATTCGAGGTCGAATCATTTTCAAGAAAGGAAGGATGATACAAGTCAAATTGGTGTCAATGTATTTGATCACACAACTCGAGGCCAACATAAGGAGGTCTAAGACTTGATCACCGTAAGGATCCAAGAATGTTCTTGGAGTCCCTTCTTCGATCTCCTAATCAAGCAATGTCATGTTTCGAAGATATCTTGGAGCCAAAGAAAGCCATGGCGCAAGAAATAAAGAGAGCCCTTGTGGGTTATTTCCAAAATAGCCACTTTTGAGTTATTTTTGTAATAGACTAGTTGTACAAAGAAAACTACTATAAATAGGTGCCTTAGCCATTTCATTAGTTAGTTTTTATTTAATGATGATAATGAATTCCTGAAACTCCATTGGGAGTGTTGAGTGTTTAGAAAAGATAATATTAAACCTTATTTAGAAATGGTGGTTGTTAGGGAGATCTAATCCCCATTTTGGTCAACATAAGAGCTAGGTTCTTGTAGGTAATCAATAAAGGAGGTCTTTGGGATTGATAAACCCTTTGGTTTCCCTTTCCATATCTTCTTGTGTTTATCTTTATTTTATATATCCTTTTAATCCTTTTACTTTCCATTTGTTAATTTCATTATTTCTTATGTATTTGTGTTTGCTCTCGTTGTCATAGACTACTCTCGTATCAAGGATTGTGCCCAATGTGATAATAGATTGTAGTATTTCTATGTTTTTAAAGTGTGTGTGCTTAGATAGTACCGTTGAGTTGATAAGTGTAAATGAGTCCAGTAATGTAGCATGTGATATTCTTACCAGCTAAGTTATGGGTTATAGGTTGTTGATGTCGTATGTTCAAGTGTTATGGTAATTCTCATGGTTTAGGGAAAAATATAAGTTTAGTGATGGGATATTAGTAGGCTATGAAGGAAGTTAGTATGGTTCTTTAAAAGTTTGGGAATATCCAAGTTAAGTGTTAGAATCTAAGTTTGATTCTTGGAGGATTGAGCTAATAGAAAGAAGAGTTTAAATTCTAGTACTCCTGAAGATTATAAGTCAATAAGTGTTAAAGTTATTACATGATTACTATTAGGGATATAAAAAGTTAAGAGTTGTATCTAAAAAGGAAGTACTAGCAGTGGGCTTTACATTTTCAGGTGTAGTCTTTCAGGATGAATCTATTATTGATGTGTATTATTATTTCCCAGACTCTAGAGTAGAGTGGTTGCAGTTAAGTTTAGAGTTTACTAAAGGGGTCCACAAACTTAGAATGTTGTCTTAAATCTAATTGGGAGATGATAGAACAAGGAGCCAAGTCAGACTCTTAGATTCTAGTAGTGATGCCAGTATGTTGTAAACAGTAGTAAGGGGGGTGATACCCAACCCATTCTCATCTCAATACAAAGTTTTGTACCTCAGTCATCATAATATCTACTCATACCTTACATGTCAGCTCCATGATCATGGTTCATGTTCATGAACATAATAGATAATCATGTACTCTCCTATTTCCTAGTATGAGGAGTTCCAGTTCACTCAGCAGTAAGAATCATATTCCCTGAAATTATGAACTCTGAACTCAAGCCATGCAACTCATGACTTATTTACTCATGATTTACAGCATGCTCAATTTCCATAACTCATGGTGCACTCTTAATGACCAGTGAAATTCAGATTATGACATGTATGTCCTCAGTTTTGCTCTCTGAAATGAATTCATGACATTGATACTCTATTCCTTAGGCCTCAGTTTTGTTTCATGTTATGCATAGTATACTTTCATCCTTCAGGTCCTCGTATTCTAACCTTTTCTGTGACCTCTCCTTATGAAATGATAGTGGTGAGGAACAATTATTTATATGGGAGAGAGTAAATGTTTCATGTTGAGTAAAGATTGTTGTAAGCTTGTTCTAGCTAAGGCTATAAATGTGAAGAAAAAATTGAGGCAAAGATTTTGGTGTATGCCTTGGTTAGTTGAGAATTTCATGTGTGTCTTCTTAAGAATAGTGCAAGAAAGTTTTTATTGACAAGAGGAGTTAGAGAATGTGGTAAAATTTCAAAGTGATTTGGTTGACCAAAAGTTTATATGTGGGTATAATGATAGGCGTTAATGTTATGCTGGTATATAAGTAGATGGATTCATCGTGTGCTAGTGAATTTCTAGTAATAGGTTTAGTTGTTGAAGTGGTAAGAGGAATTATTCTTGAGATGAAAGATATGAAACACGCATGAGTATGAATTCATAGTTTATACTAGTATTATGGTTTTATGTGGTGTACCTTGTTATTTCAAGTGAGGCTTGAACATGTCAAGAGTATGTAGTTCAACTCAACATTTGGCTAGATTAGTTATATGTACCCATGTAAGGATTATAAGTTCAATCAAATGAGCCTAGTATTTAAGAGAAAAATTATAGTGGAGAGAGTATTTGAGAAGTGTGGCTAAGCTTGAAAGTTAGCACTTGCATTGCCTAATGCCTAGTAATTCTATCCTAGCTTATGTTTCATACGCCTATATTCCATATTATAGAGTTATAGCTATATTAATATTGCATATTCAGATATCTCACTCAGATACGCTCGAGAATTCCTTGCTCCCTAATGTTATTAGAACTTATTGCAATGAGTGTTGAAGATATACTCCATTTGATGATAAACTTTCAGTATGATTCAGTCTGTATAGATAGCAATTCAGTTTAGCAATCAGACAAGATAAGCTCCTATGGTTTTCCTTCTTTCTTTCTAGTCTTACTATTCGAAGTTAATAAATATGCCAATTCCATGAGGAAATTGATTCACGTCCATGCAAACTATGATTTTAATTCATTCTAGGCATCATGTTTCAGATTCACCTATTCATTCATTACACAGTTTGTATTTAGTGCATGATCTCAGTTTTCCAAGTATTCCACCTTAGACATTATAATACCCCTTGTACAAGTCAGCTCAAAACTCTATTTCAGGATAAAGTTATAATGTTTTGGCTCATATATATCCTTTATTACCATACATGTCATGTTCACATTATTCCATACTTATAAGACTTCAACAAGTTCCTATCCATCATTTGAGGGCGAATGATTCCAAGGAGGGATAATGTAACACCCTGCACTTTTTAGCTAGACTTTGAACCATCATTCCTACATGTGTAGACTCTAATACCAATATTTGGTTTTTAATAGATGCGTCATGATCATTATCCTAGTGTGTGAAGTGATATCTAGGTGAAAAATGTTTGTAGGAATCACTTAGAGCAAAGTTGAGCTAGGAGCCTTTGATTTGGCCAAATTTTGGTATTCAATTCTAAAAGGGTAAACTTTTGGCATGCATGACTTTTTATTTATGTTTAAATTTTCATCTAAAGACCAACCAAAAGATATATAATTGAATTATCTTTCTGATGATACAAATTTTTTCTTGATCTGATACCCGAGCGAAAAGTTATGACCATTTTTGTAAGAAACAGTAAGGTCTCGAGATAGGCCCGCACCGCGAGGGCTATAACCTCAGAATAGGGGTCGCGTCATGGTGGATATTCCCACGGACTAGGGGGTTACCGCGGGGATATTCCCCCACTGTTTCATCTTTCTATGGTCCAACGGGTAATTTGGTCCTTTTCCCTCAACCCTAACCGTCCAAAGCATAATTTATAACACTAAAAAGAGCATTATTTGCCCATCTTCCTTAAAAAAAACTCACGTAGAATCCCTCCTCTTTCCCAAAAACAATAATTCAAGCTTATTCTCTTAAGAACACAAGGATTCAAGCTTCAATTTCTAGATTTCTTCAAGAATTCGTTAAAATAAGATATGTCGGTAGTCATCAATGGGTCCCTTACACCCATTGAGCCCAAAAACCCTATTTTTACTTACAATTATAAATCTTATCCTTCTTTATGAAATTAATCCATGAATTTCATGCTAAATCAAATAAGAAGTTATGTCTACAAGTGTTTCAAAGTGAATTACGCTATTTAAGGTTTTGAATTGCATGTTTCCATGTCATAATACATTGATTTCATGTTAAATCCCCGAATTATGAATTGAGTCATGTAATCATGTTGTTTTCTTATGTTTAAGACATTTCTATGTTCGAGTTCATGGTTCTCACTTGTTTTGGTGAAATATTAATGTTTTGAGTCTTTGAACCATGATTCCATACTACAGTTTTAAACTTTTATATCGTATTTTATGAATATTCAGTGTTAGAGGGTTATAAACACCTAATACCTAACTGTTTTACATGATTTCAGATTTTCAAGTAATAAGTCAGTTAAGTCATAAACCTTATCATTATACTCAAATATTTATGATCATGATGAGCACTATAAAAAAGAATATCCAGTTAAAGTTAGTTCAGTTCAGTACCAGGGTCATTTAGTTTGGAGTAGGATTTAGCATCGAGAGAACCTAGGGATAGGAGCTCACCTACTAGTTAGGACTGGGCCTTAGTAGCAGCCCCTAAGTTCTAGAATGACGTAGATAACATAGGATTATGAGATGTCACCAGCCAGTTTAGGACTAACACTCTCTTAGAGGTCACTCGCCAGTTTAGGAATGACTCCCTAGTCCTTCGAGACATCAGATTAGTGGATCCACACAACCAGTGTTAGTACCCGTGGCATGGTACTAACACCCTTCAAACTGGGGTTACAGGTTGGACCCTGATTAGCTCAGATTGGGGAATGTCAATTTTTACTCCAATTATTCAAACTAAGTATGGTTCAATTTTACATGATTAGTATTTAGGTATATTTTAATCATTATACAATAATCTGATAATCATTATATAGATACCAGCTAATCAGTATTCAAATATCAGTAAATCAGTGTCCAGATGTTAGTTACTTAGTATTCAATTATCGATTACTCGGTATTCTGATATCAGTCAGTCGATATTCATATATCAACTACTTTTCATACAAACTTTTGTTATCCATTTACTTAGATTTCAATTGTTTAATCACACAGTCATCATCTATTCATTCAATCAGACCTTCTTAGTACATGTTATGTTTGATTTGTATGCTTATTCATACATGCTCAGTTTATTTGTATCTTCAGATCCTTGAATTATGTCAGTTTCCACCACAAAGTTTCAAACCCAGTATTCATACATCATCCTTAGTACATTTTTTTACAGCATATTCATCCTTTCAAGAGATTTATATACAACATTCATGTTTCTACAACTTTCTAGTTTACAGAACTTTCTTTAGCTTTTAATTAATAAATTTCACGATGATTTATAGTTTTCACGCATAGCCATGTTGCAAATGTATGTTTCAGCAAATAACTTGTATCCTCAGTTTTAAAGTATGTGTTCAAGATTGCCATGACTTAGTGCATGTTCAAGTTGAATTATTTCCATAAATATCATGTTAATTCAATTACAAGTTATGGTTATAAGTGCTTTCAAGTGGAGTGAGTTTTTACATATTTTGAATATTGTAATCTTCATATTAAATCCCTAATTTATGATTTTAGTCTTATTCTCGCATGCTTTACTCATTCCCATACTTAAGTTCATGTCTCTTATGTGTTTGATAACATTAAGTGTTGCATTTTTGAACAATGATCCTCTACTATGGTTTTAAAGTCCTTAGATCGTTTATATGGAATTATTGTTATTTTCATTCGGTGTTGGTGGGTTATGAACACCCAATTCCTATTTGTTTATATGAATTCAGCTTTTCAAGTATTTAGATAGTTAATCCATGTATCCTATCAGTATAATAAGATATTCATATTCATAATAAGCATTATCAGTTATATAATAACATTCAGTGAAGCTTAGTTCAGTTCAGCTCCAGTATTATTTCAGTTAGGAGTAGGATTTAGCACCGAGCGAATACAGGGATGGAGGCTTCCCCGTCAGTTAGGCAGAGTCATTAGTAGAAGTCCATGTATTGAAGAACTATGTAGCCAGTGTAGGATATAAAGAGTCACCTGTCAGTTAGGCTTGACTTCTACTCAGGGGTCACCCATCAGTTAGGCTTGATACCCTGGTTCTTTGGGACATCAGTTTAGTGGATCCACACAGACAATATTAGTACCTGTGGCACGGTACTGATACTGTTCCAACTGGGGTTACAGGTTGGATCACGATTAGCTCAGATTGCGGCTTGTCAGTTATATGATACCTACCAAAGTCTTAGTATAGTATTAAATATATTCCCAGTTCAAGTTTGCTTGAGCATAGCATATAGACTCTCAGTTATTCAGTTATCAAATTTCAGTATTTTAGTTTACAAATTATTTTAGAAATATGTATATGTTGGGTCTTGCATTCTCATATATTATAGTTTTCATGCATTCATGTTCAATTATTTCATGCAATTCGGTTAGTCCTCATTTTGCATGCACAGTACCCCATGTATATCAGTTTGTCCTTATCCTATATACCAGTACATTCAAAGTACTGACTGCATACTCTTATTTGCACTATGATCTCTTATTTCATAGGTTTGGACGCT
Organism: Capsicum pubescens; assembly: GCA_030864215.1. Taxonomy (NCBI): domain Eukaryota; kingdom Viridiplantae; phylum Streptophyta; class Magnoliopsida; order Solanales; family Solanaceae; genus Capsicum; species Capsicum pubescens. The sequence continues at coordinate 198,218,835 of CM061541.1, forward strand.
CAGTTTATCGACCACAGTTAAACAACTCAACGTAATCCAGTAGCAGTAGTGTAGAGTCCTCATCCATAAGGGACATGTTATGATTAATTAGTTATCTCAGTATTTCTCATTTATCAGTTAGTCAGAGTTAGTTGAAGGAATTTCCTATCAACTCCTTAGTTAATTTAGAGGCTTTCGAACATTCAGACTGCCAGTTAGACAGCTAGTCAGTTTATTAGTCATATCAGTTGTGTTTTAGTATTTTTATCAGATGTTACAGACTTGAGATTTAATCACGTTCTCAGTATTCAAAGTGGTTTTAATTTTTTAGTTTATCTTCTGCATACATGTTTTATTACCAATTTACTTAGTGCTCATATAAGGTACCAGCTCAAGGGTTAGTTTGTTGTTACTTATGACCGTAAGCATCATTGTCGCAACTAGGAGGTAGCCTCGAGTAGTGAAAAAACTTGGTATCAGATCCTAAGGTTTTAAAGTGTTCTAAGGAGTCTAAAAGTTGCGTTGAGTAGAGTCTTGTGCATGGGTGTGAAGAGTGCCACACATATGGAAGAAAGGCTACAAGGTATTTTAGGAAACATTTCCCTTCTTTTAGTGTTTATATAACGCCTCAAATCTGGTACTCGGAATGCTACATGGTTCTCATGACCCCGAAAGACCATAAGATAACCCATGACAGATATCTGTAACTGGGCACTGCATAATAAAATATATAAATGCAGAAAAAGGCTGAAAGGCCATAAGGTTCAAATATCTGATAAAACATAACATTTGGAAATATGGTATATCAATACCAAAACAAAACTAAAATAACTATCTGAACATGCTATAGTCTAGAAGCCTCTAAATTATCTAAAAACTGTGGAGTTAATGGGACATGTCCCCAACTAACTCTGGACTACTGAAATAATAAAGTAATAAAATAATCATGCTATCCTTGAATGATGAGGACTCACACCTAGTCTAGCTGCAGAACGTCTGCTCTACTAAGGATGCTTTGGAGCTTGTGGTTCTGAACCTATGGTATAAAAACACCATAGCGCAAATGCATCAGTACAATTAAATATATTGGTATGCAAGTGAGGTAGGATGAATGCAAGGGGTTTATATGTATGAACAATACTAACTGACTAAATAACATGAACGTGAGAATACATGCATTAATACATGAACTGTAACTGAGATCATGACATCACTGAATCTAAATACTGATAACATAAGTTTCATATAACTGATATACTATTATCTGAATGACTGTGTCTGGCAGTCTAGTTTCTGATGGAACTAGCTGAGTTTTGTACTGAACTGGGTGACTGTATCTGATAGTCCTAAATTTTATAAAACTATTTAAGTTCTATTATTGAGACTGAGACTGAGACTGTAACTGTGGGAAGTAGTCATCTAACCGACATGCCCCAAGTGAGATAATATAATTGAGTTGGGGTCTAATCTATAACCCCAATTGAAAGGGTTTCAATACCGCACTACTGGTAAGGATAACTTGTGAGTAATCCCTCATCTTGCAGGTACTCTAAGGAGAATAGTGGGACCCTCATCTAACAGATTAAGTCAACTTATAAACCCTCATCTAATAGGTTAGATTTCTCAACCTATGTTGGCTACGTAGTTCTGGATTGCAAGGATTGCTTCTAAGAATCACACCCTCTACTCACAAGTGAGTTCCCATCCTTGGGCTCACTCGGTGCTGAATCCTACTCCCATCTGATTAGACACTGAATTAATTATACTGAACTGACTAGACTGAGTTCACTGAGTTTCATTGACTGACGGAATATTATTGAGATCTGATAACTAACTGAGATTACTGAGATTACTAAGTTTTTCCTAAGTCATGATATTGACTGAATTCTACTAAACATGGCTTGACAGAGAATATCTTGAAAACTGACACTAGCTCTAGGCAAATAGCTAAATTATTAAGCACAAGTACACCTAGGACTTGATAGCATAAAACTGATAAGACATGACACTTTCTAGACTCACGACCATAATCAACAATCCATAATACAATCATTGGAGAATTTCATGAGGCACTTGATTTTCATCGTTTGGTACTTGATTATGAATGCATATAAACATGTCATAATTTCATAAGTCTAATCTCATGAACAATCCATCAAATAATTTCAAAGCATAAATATAACATGGAAGTAATTTTGAACATAAGGGTAAAGCATGGGTTCATCAATTTGGTCATAATTGAGTCCTAAAGCATGATTTTTATTATCTTGGGCATTTTATCAAACACATTGCATGCACAACCTTAGGCTTAGGCATATACACTAGTTCATACATAATGGTTACTTTAATCAACTCAATTTAAAAGTTCCAACCCACATACTAGTATAATTTCATGAAAAGTACATAAAGACTCCCACTTGGGATTCATACAACCACATCAACATAATTAAAATAAACTCACCACATGGAGATGACAATTCATGAGTTTAAAATGGGATTTTTGAGCATCATGGGTGAAAGAAACCCATGAATCAACACTTTACATGCCTGGGTGGATGATTTCTTAAAGAATGGTGGAGGAAAGCTTGAATTCTTGACTTGGGATTTAACGACTAGGGATTCTTGCTCTTGGGGATAGATCTTTGAGAGAAACTCTAATTTGGTGTTATGGATGAATAATAAAGTTATGATCTTTGGTCCAGTATAATTAGGGGTTAAAACGGGTGGGAAAAGACCCAAATACCCTTTTAAAAATGGATTAAAATTGCTGATCGGAAGTGGCGATGGTTTGGAGGCCAGTCCATTGCTAGCTCAATGGTCTGTCGGTCCTAACCGTCACACTTGGCCAGAAAATGGGTTCACTGCCTTAGTGTAATACCCCGTACCTTTTCCTAGCTTGAAATCGTCTCAAAAAATGTTAGGAGCTTTCTTTGAAAGATGAATCCACTTTTGTACATGTGGTGTTTTTAATATTTTCACTTTTAGTCATATGGGAAATACAATAAGATTTCTATCTATATAAAATTTGCCTAAAACCGATAACCAGGTAAGAAGTTATGACTATATCAAGTTCCCGTAGTAAAAAAGCACCATATTGGTTGGTGGCACACCGCGCCACAAGCTAAATTGACAATTGTCCTTTTCTAGTGTCTCACCATGATTTCCTCCGCATCGCGCCAAAGTTCTAGGTCACAAAAGAAAGGGCAACGTGATGGCTCCGCATCGCGCCATCCCTCAGTTTCCCAATTGTTAAATTCCAGTAGAATGGCGCGATAGCGCCGCGTCGCACCAGGGTTCTAATTTGGGAAAATTTTACTGAAATTACAAGGCACGTCCAGGGTTAAAAGGGTCAATTTAAGCCTCTATTTAAGCCCTTTAACACGTGATTCAACCACCTTTTACCAAAAATACACTCTCTTCTCTCAAAAACCTCGCAAGAACAACCTAGGGCTTTTCATTAAAGATTTAGAATCAAGAATTTTCTCTGTCAATCTTCATGTATTTATGAACCAAGGTATGCATAGTATTCATTCATGGACTTCTTTCGTCCATGAAGCCCAAGGATCCCTTTTCTAAATTCAAGTTTATGGATTTTCTTATGAATTTCATGATTGGGTTGCTCTTGTTCATGTGGATAATGAGAAATTGAATTCTACTCCATGTTGGTTGATAAATTCTATGTGTGTTAAATTATTATAGATATAGATTCATGCAAACCTATGACTAAACCCTTGAATGATGAAATTAGAATTGAACCATGATGTTTAATTATTGCACAATGATGTTTACATGTACCATGCCTACAATATGTTTGATTAAATACCTAGATGAAGGAAAAGTGCCTAACTAGCATCATACCATGAAATTCCCATGTATGCACAATTTATGCCTACCACACGTTTTGATGGAATGCTTCTATTAATGTATTATGGATTATGATGTTAGTTATATGTTCAAGTAAGTTATACTTGGTCAGTTTCCTTCTATCGAGTCCTGTGGGTACTCGTACCTGAAATATTAGCTGTGTGCTTAGAGCCATGTCATGTTTTCACCAGACTCTCTGTCAAACTATGAATCCTTAGACTTCAGAAAGTCTTATCACTGAGGAAATCTCCATGATCAAATGAACTCGGTCAGTTGTTAGATATCAGTAGTATTCCGTCAGTCAACGGAATTCAGTAACTTAGCCCATGTTTAGTTCAGTAAATCATGTAAACAGTCTATTCATATGGGAGTAGGAATTAGACCGAGTGAACCCAAGGATGGGAACACACACTATTATTTGAGGGTGTAATTCTTAAAAATCATCCATGCATTCTAGAACTATGTATCCAGCATAGGTTGAGACATCAACACTATCTGATAAGGGTTGATGAGGTGGATAAGAACTGTCAGATAAGGGCCTCACCATTCTCTTTTGGGGGCACTATTAGATGAGGGTATCCTAGATAAGGGATTCATCAGGCCCAGCGTTTCTCCGTGTGGCACACCAGTATTATTCATCCATAGAAAAGATGGTTCTCTAAAAATATGCATAGACTATCGTCAACTTAATAAGGTCACGGTCAAGAACTTGTATCCTCTTCCAAGAATATATGACTTGTTTGACCAACTTCAGGGTGCCAATTATTTCTCTAATATAGACCTCAAATCTGTCTATCATCAGCTCAGAGTCAGAGAATATGACATTATGAAAATAGCTTTTTATACTAGGTATGGTCACTTTGAATTCCTAATTATGTCATTTGATCTTACCAATGCCCCAGCAGCTTTCATGGATTTGATGAACCGCGTGTTCAAACAGTACTTGGACATGTTCATCATAGTCTTCATAGATGATATTCTGTTCTATTCTCGCAGTGTGCAAGATCATGCTGACCATCTCAAAATAGTACTTCAGACTCTCAGAGATCATCAGTTATTCGCCAAATTCAGTAAGTGTAAATAGCTCCCAGACTAGGCATGCGCTTAGTCGATACAGATGAGGGCGATATATGGTTCAGAGTAGTTCAGAATCATCTCTAGTTTCTGAGGTGAAAAAAAAAAAGATAGAGATCCCAGCCTTCAAGTTGAAAGAGTCAGTTCGGGATCAGAAAGTTGAGGTTTTTTCCCAAGGAGGAGATGGTGTTTTCTGTTGTCAGGGTCGTCTCTGTGTTCTAGGTTTAGATGACTTAAGGTAGCAAATTCTTGCAGAAGCGCATGGTGCGCGCTACTCTATTCATCCAGGGGCCATAAAGATGTATCGCGGCTTGCGAAAAGTCTATTGGTGGAGTGGGATGAAGAGAGATATTGCAGAGTTTGTGGCTAAGTTCTATTCATGTCAGGAGGTTAAGATAGAGCATCAGAAGCCTAGTGGTCCTATGCAGGAGTTCATTATTCCTACTTGGAAGTGGGAAAAAGTGAACTTGGACTTCGTGATGGGTTTGCCTCGAAATCGTCATCAGCATGATTCAGTTTGGGTCATTGTAGATAGAATGACCAAATCAGCCTATTTCCTTCTAGTTCATACCTCTTATTCAGCTGAGGATTATGACAGACTCTACATTAGGGAGTTCGTCAGATTACATGGCATTCCATTATCTATTATCTCAGACAGAGGTACCTAGCTTACCTCTCACTTCTTGAAAGAATTCCAAAAGGGTCTTGGTACCCAAGTTCATCTCAGTATAGACTTTCATCCTTAGACAGATGGCCAAGTAGAATGGACTATTCAGACATTAGAAGATATGCTACGGGCATGTACAATTGATTTCAAGGGTAGTTGGGATGACTACCTTCCTTTGATTGAGTTTGCATACAACAACAGTTATCATTCCAGTATTCGAATGGCTTCATTCGAAGCTCTCTATGGTAGGAGATGTAGATTTCCGATCGGTTGGTTTGAAGTTAGTGAGGCCTCAATCATAGGGACTGACTTAGTATTTAATGCTTTAGAAAAATCCAGTTGATTAGAGAAAACTCTATATAAAGATCTCTCCCCCGAAGGGAGTGAAGCAGTTCGTTAAGAAATGGAAACTCATTACCTAATATGTCAGTCCCTTCAATATTTTCAGTCAATTCGGCAAGGTATCTTATGATCTCGAATTGCCTTCGGATCTAGCCTTAGTTTATCGAGTCTTTCATGTCTCTTTGATCAAGAAGTGCATAGGTGACTCAACAGTTGTAGTCCCTATTAAGAGCATTGATGTTCAGAAAAAACTTTTTTATAAGGAGATTCCAGTCGAAATCCTAGACTATCAGACTCGTAGATTGAGGAATAAAGAAGTACCTCTAGTTAAGGTTATTTGGAGAAATTAGTCCGTCGAGGGAGCTACTTAGGAAGAAGAAGCAGAGATGCGTACCAAGTATCCTAACCTCTTTTCCTCCAACTTATATCAAGCTCAAGGTAACAGTTCTCCTTAAGCTTACTCAATTTCATGTTTAGTGTTCATCACAAACTTGGAATCAAGTACCATTGCATATTCAGTCATGCATTCATGTATTAATTTGGTTATATAATTGTGCATAATACATGCATTCTCATTGGGAGAAACTTTGTTCCTCAAAACACTGAGTCATATATTCATGAATCAGTTACGCATGCATCATATATGCATATTCAGTATGATATATTCAGTTATCAGTTATGTCAGTTATTAGATTATGTTTCAGTTATTCATTTTTAGTATGTATGTCAATTTATACTCTTACCCTCACTCTCAGTCTCATTCGAGGATGAATGTTCTCAAGTGGGAGATATTTTAATACCCCTTACCTTTTTATAGCATCAAATCATCTAAAAAAATATTAGGATCCACTTTGAAATATGAATCCACTTTTGTACATGTGATATTTTTAAGATTTTCACTTTTTGTCACCTGTGAAATTCAATAAGCTTTCCATTGATATAAAATTTTCTGAAATCCGACAACCACGCAAGAAGTTATGACTATTTCAAGTTCCAATCGTAAAACAACACCATATTGGTCAATGGCACGCCGCGCCACTAGCTAAAATGGCAATTTTCCCTTTCCAGTGTCTCATTGAGATTTTTTTCATGTCGCACCAAAGTTCTAGGTCGCAAAAGAAGTGGCAACGCAATGGCTGCACGTTGTACCATCCCTCAGTTTCTGAATTGTCTAATTCCAGTGATACAGCGTGATAGCATTGCGTTGAGCCAGGGATCCAATTCGAGAAATTTTTACTGAAATTACAAGGCATGAACAGGGTTAAAAGGATCAATTTCCCTCCCCTATTTAAGCCCTTTAACACGTGATTTACCACTTTTCACCCAAAATACACTTCCTTTTCTCAAAAACCTCTCAAGAACAACCTAGGGCTTTTCATTGCAGAATCAAGAATTTTCTCCGTCAATCTTCGTGTATTTATAAACCAAGGTATGCATAATGGTCATTCATGGACTCCTTTCATCCATGAATCCCAAGAATCCCTTTTCTGAATTCAAGTTTATGGATTTTATTATGAATTTCATGATTGGGTTGCTCTTGTTCATGTGGATAATGAGAAATTGAATTCTACTCCATGTTGAGTGATAAATTCTATGTGGGTTAAATTATTATAGATATAGATTCATGTAAACCTATGACTAAACCCTTGAATGATCCAATTAGAATTGAACCATGATGTTTAATTATTGAACAATGATGTTTACATGTACCATGCCTACAATATGTTTGATTAAATACCTAGATGAAGGAAAAGTGCCTAACTAGCATCATACCATGAAATCCCCATGTATGCACAATTTATGCCTACCACACGTTTTGATGGAATGCTTCTATAAATATATTATGGATTATGACGTTAGTTATATGTTCAAGTAAGTTATACTTGGTCAGTTTCCTTCTATCGAGTCCTGGGGGTACTCGTACCCGATACATTAGTTGTGTGCTTAGAGCCATGTCATGTTTTCACCAGACTCTCAGTCAAGCTATGAATCCTTAGACTTCAGATAGTCTTATGACTCAAGAAATCTCCATGATCTTATGAACTCAGTCAGTTGTCAGATATCAGTAGTATTCCATTAGTCAATGGAATTCAGTAACTCAGCCCATGTTTAGTTCAGTAAATCATGTTCAAAGTCTATTCAGATGGGAGTAGGAATTAGCACCGAGTGAACCCAAGGATGGTAACACACACTATCAGAAGAGGGTGTGATTCTTAAAAGTTATCTTTGTATTCTAGAACTATGTAACCAGTATAGGTTGAGACATCAACACTGTCCGATGAGAGTTGATGAGATGGATAAGAACTGTCAGATAAGGTCCCCACCATTCTTTTTATGGGACACTATTAGATGAGGGTCTCCTAGATGAGGGATTCATAAGGCCCAGCATTTCCCTGTGGGGTAGAACAGTATTATTCATTTGCAAAAAAGACGGTTCTCTCAGAATGTGCAAGACTACCTTCAACTTAATAAGGTCACGATCAAGAACAAGTATCCCCTTCCCAGAATCGATGAGTTATTTGACAAACTTTAGGGTGCCAGTTATTTCTCTATGATAGACCTTAGATCCGGCTATTTTAAGCTCAGAGTCAGAGAATGTGACATTCCGAAAATAGCTTTCCGTACTCAGTATGGTCACTTCAAATTTCTAGTCATGTCATTTGATTTTTCCAATGCCCCAGTAGCTTTCATGGACTTGATGAACCGCCTGTTCAAACAGTACTTGGACATGTTCTTCATAGTCTTCATAGATGATATTCCGGTTTATTCCCGCAGTGTGCAAGATCATGCTAACCTTCACAAAATAGTACTTCATACTCTCAGAGATCATAAGTTATTCACCAAAGTCAGTAAGTGCAAATTTTGGCTAAGGTCAGTAGCCTTTCTTGGTCATATCGTTTCAGGTGATGGCATTAGAGTAGATGCTGAAAAGTCCAAAGCGGTAATAAACTGGCCCAGACCTATATCTCTATCAGATATCAGGAGTTTCTTGGGTTTGGCTGTGTATTACAGACGGTTTGTTGAGGGATTTTCTTCTATTGAATCCCCTATGTACAGATTAAATCAAAAGAAAATCAAGTTTCAGTGTTCAGATCCTTGTGATAAGAGTTTTCAGGATTTGAAGACTCGTCTCACTCAGCTCTAATTTTAGCTCTTCCAGATTGTCCAGATGGGTTTGTAGTGTATTTTGATGCATTAACAGTGGGTTTAGGTTTTGTCCTCATACAACATGGTAAGGTCATATCCTACGCCTTCAGATAACTTAAACTCCATGAGAAGAATTATCCTACTCATGATCTTGAGTTAGCAGTCATAGTCTTTGCCTTGAAGATTTAGAGGCATTATCTCTACGGAGTTCATGTAGATGTTTTCACATATCATAAGAGTCTTCAGTATGTCTTTTCTCAAAAAGAACTCAATCTTCGTCAGAAAAGGTGGTTAGAGATCTTGAAAGATTATGACATAAGTGTCCTCTATCATCCGGGCAAGACCAATGTAGTGGCCAATGTTGTCAGTAGAATATCTATGGGTAGTGTTGCTCATGTGGATGACAGTAATAAGAAGTTAGCTCAGGAAGTACATCATCTTGCCAGACTAGGCATGCACTTAGTCGATACAGATGAGGTTTATATATGGGTTCAGAGTAGTTCAGAATCATCTCTAGTTTCTAAGGTAAAAGAAAAGTAAGATAGAGATCCCAGCCTTGTCAAGTTGAAAGAGTCAGTTCAGGATCAGAAAGTAGAGGTTTTCTCCCAAGGGAGAGATGGTGTTTTGCATTGTCAGGGTCGTATCTGTGTTCCAGGTGTAGATGACTTAAGGCAGTGAATTCTTACAGAAGTGCATGGTGCGCGCTACTCTATTCATACAGGGGACACAAAGATGTACCGTGACTTGCGGGAAGTCTATTGGTGGAGTGGGATGAAGAGAGATATTGCAGAGTTTGTGGCTAAGTGCTCTACATATCAGCAGGTTAAGATAGAGCATCAGAAGCCTAGTGGTCCTATGTAGGAGTTCATTATTCCTACTTGGAAGTGGGAAGAATTAAACATGGACTTCGTTATGGGTTTGCCTTGAACTCGTCATCGGCATGATTCAGTTTGGGTCACTGTAGACAGGATAACTAAATCATCCCATTTTCTTCCAGTTCATACCTCTTATTTAGACGAGGATTATGCTAGACTCTACATTAGGGTGTTGGTCAGGTTACACGGCATTCCATTATTTATTATCTCCGACAGAGGTACCTAGTTCACCTCTTACTTCTGGAAAGAGTTCTAAAAGGGTCTTGGTACATAAGTTCATCTCAGTACAGCCTTCCATCCTCATACAGATGGTCAAGTTAAAAGGAACATTCATACTTTAGAAGATATGCTACAAGCATGTGCAATTGATTTCAAGGGTAGTTGGGATGATCACTTGCCTTTGATGGAGTTTGCATACAACAAAAGCTATCATTCCAGTATTTGGATGGCTCCATTCGAAGCTCTCTATGGTAGGAGATGTAGATATCTGATCGGTTGGTTTGAAGTTAGTGAGGACTCAATCATAGGGCCTGACTTAGTATTCTATGCCTTAGAAAAAGTCTAGTTGATTATAGAAACACTTTAGGCTGTTCATAGCCGACAGAAGCCTTATGCATATGTTCATAGAACAGATCTCGAGATCGAGATTGGTGACTATATCTATCTAAATATCTCTCCCATGAAGGAAGTGAAGTGGTTCATCAAGAAAGGGAAACTCATTCTTCGATATATCGGTCCCTTCAAGATTCTCAGTCGATTCGGCAAGGTAGCTTTTGAGCTCAAATTGCCTTCAGATCTAGCCTCAGTTCATCCAGTTTTCTATGTCTCATTTCTCAAGAAGTGCATAGGTGACCCAACAGTTGTAGTCCCTATTTAGAACATTGATTTTCATAACATTCTCTCTTATGAGGAGATTCCAGTAGAAATCCTAGACTATCAAACTCGTAGATTGAGGAACAAAGAAGTCCCTCTAGTTAAGGTTCTTTGGCAAAATCATTCCATCAAAGGAGCTACTTGGGAAGAAGATGCAGACATGCGTACGAAGTATCATCACCTCTTCTCCACCAACGCTTATCAAGATCAAGGTAACAGTTCTCCTTATGCTTACTCAATTTCATGTTCAGTGTTCATCACAAACTTGGAATCAAGTACCATTGCTTATTCGGTCCAGCATTCATTTATCAGTTCATTTATATAATTGTACATCATAAATGCATTCTCATTGGGAGAAACATAGTTCCTCAGAACACTCACTCATACATTCATGAATCAGTTACGCATGCATCAGATATGCATGTTCAGTATGATATATTCAGTTATCAGTCATGTTAGTCATGAGATCATTTTTCAGTTATTCATGTTTAGTATGTATGTCAGTGTATGTTCTTCCCCTCACTCTCAATGTCATTCGAGGATGAATGTTCTCAAGGGTGAGATATTGTAATACCCCGTACCTTTTCCTAGCTTAAAATTATCTAAAGAAATGTTAGGAGCTTTCTTTGAAAGATGAATCCACATTTTTACACGGGTTATTTTTAATATTTTCACTTTGTGTCATATGTGAAAGTCAATAAGCTTTCCATCGATATAAAATTTGGCTAAATCCGATAACCAGGTAAGAAGTTATGATTATTTTAAGTTCCCGTCGTAAAACAGTGCCATAATGGTCAGTGGCGCACCGCGCGACAAGATAAAATGGCAATTGTACTTTTCGAGTGTCTCAGCATGATTTACTCTGCCTTACCAAAGTTCTAGGTCACAAAAGAAGGGGCAACGCGATGGCCCCGCATCGCGCTATCTCACAGTTTCCCAATTGTCAAATTCTACCGCGCCGCATCACGCCAGGGGTCCAATTCGGGAAATTTTTATTGAAATTACAAGACACGTCAAGGGTTAAAGGGGTAAATTTTCCACCCCTATTTAATCCCTTTAACACGTGATTCTTCCACTTTTCACCCAAAATACACTGTCTCTTCTCAAAAACCTCTCAAGAACAATTAAGGGCTTTTCATTAAAGATTCAGAATCAAGAATTTCCTCCGTCAATCTTCATGTATTTATGAACCAACGTATGCATAATGTTCATTCATGGACTCCTTTCATCCATGAATCCCAAGAATCCCTTTTCTAAATTCAAGTTTACGGATTTTCTTATGAATTTCAGGATTGGGCTGCTCTTGTTCATGTATATAATGAGAAATTGAATTCAACTCCATGTTGGGTGATAAATTCTATGTGGGTTAAATTATTATAGATATAGATTAATGCAAACCTATAACTAAACCCTTGAATGATGAAATTAGAATTGAAACATGATATTTAATTATTGCACAATGATGTTTATATTTACCATGCCTACAATATGTTGATTAAATGCCTAGATGAAGGAAAAATGCCTAACTAGCATGATACTATGAAATCCCCATGTATGTACAAGTTATGTCTATCATATGTTTTGGTGAAATGCTTCTATAAATGTATTATAGATTATGATGTTAGTTATATGTTCAAGTAAGTTATGCTTGGTTAGTTACCTTCCATTGAGTCTTGGGGGTACTCATACTCGAAACATTAGTTGTGTTCCTATAGCCATGTCATGTTTTCACGATACTCTATGTCAAGCCATGAATCCTTAGACTTCAGAAAGTCTTATGACTCAGGAAATCTCTATGATCTCATGAACTCAGTCAGTTGTCAGATATCAGTAGTATTCCTTCAGTCAATGAAATTCAGTAACTCATCCCATGTTCAGTTCAGTATATCATGTACATAGTCTATTCAGATGGGAGTAGGAATTAGTTCCGAGTGAACCCAAGGATGGGAACACACACTATCAGATGAGGGTGTGATTATTAGAAGTCATCCTTGCATTCCTAAACTATGTAGCCAGCATAGGTTGAGACATCAATACTGTCCAATGAGGGTTGATGAGATGGATATGGACTGTAAGATAAGGGCCCCATCATTTTCTTTTGGGGACACTATCAGATAAGGGTCTCCTAGATAAGGGATTCATCAGGCCCAGAATTTCTTTATGGGGCGCACCAGTATTAGTCGTGCACAATAAAGACGGCTCTCTCAAAATGTACATAGACTACCGTCAACTTAATAAGGTCATGGTCAAGAATACGTATCCTCTTCCCAGAATTGATGACTTGTTTGACCAACTTCAGGGTGCCAGTTATTTCTCTAAGATAGACATTAGATCTAGCTATCATCATCTCAGATTCAGAGAATGTGGCATTCCAAAAATGGCTTTCCGTACTCGGTATGGTCACCTCGAATTCCTAGTCATGTCATTTGATCTTACCAATGCTCCAACAGATTTCATGGAGTTGATGAACCGCGTGTTTAAAAAGAACTTGGAAATATTCGTCATAGTATTCATAGATGATATTCTGGTCTATTCCCACAGTGCACGAGATCATGCAGACCATCTCAGAACAGTACTTCAGACTCTCATAGATCATCAGCTATTCGCAAAATTCAATAAGTCCAAATTTTGGCTAAGGTCAGTAGCATTCCTTGGTGATATCGTTTTGGGTGATGGCATTAGAGTAGATCCCTAATAGAACGAAGCGGTTGTATTCCCTATTCATAGCATTGATGTTCAGAACAGTCTTTCTTATGAGGAGATTCCAGTCGAAATCCTAGACTATCAGACTCGTAGATTGAGGAACAAAGAAGTCCCACTAGTTAAGGTTCTTTGGTGAAATCAGTCCGTCGAGGGAGATACTTTGGAAGAAAAAGCATACATGTATACCAAGTATCCTCACCTCGTCTCTTCCAACTCATATCAAGCTCAATGTAACAGTTCTCCTTAAGTTTACTAAGTTTCATGTTCAGTGTTCATCACAATCTTGGTATCAAGTACCATTGCATATTCAGTCATGCATTCATGTATCAGTTCATTTATATAATTGTGCATCAGACATGCATTCTCATTGAGAGAAACTTAGTTCCTCAGAATACTCAGTCATACATTCATGAATTAGTTACACATGCATCAAATATGCATGTTCAATATGATATATTCAGTTATCAGTCATGTTAGTCATGAGATCATATATCATTTATTCATGTTTAGTATGTATGTCAGTTAATGTTCTTCCCCTCACTATCAATCTCATTCGAGGAAGAATGTTCTCAAGGGGGAGATATTGTAATACCCCGTACCTTTTCCTAGCTTAATATCATCTAAAAAAATGTTAACTTTCTTTGAAAGATGAATACAATTTTGTACACGTAGTATTTTTAATATTTTCACTTTTTTCATGTGTTAAATTCAATAAGATTTCCATCGATATAAAATTTTCCTAAATCAAATAACCAAGTAAGAAGTTATGACTATTTAAAGTTCCCATCGTAAAACAGCGCCATATGGATCAATGGCGCGCCGCGCCACAAGTTAAAATAGCAATTTTCCTTTTCCATTATCTCAACATGATTTTCTCCGCACCGCGCCAAAGTTCCAGGTCACAAAATAAAGGGCAACGTGATAGCTCCTCGTCGCGCCATCCCTCAGTTTCCCAATTGTCAAATTCTAGTTTGCACCGCGCCACGCCAGGGGTCTAATTCAAGAATTTTTTACTGAAATTACAAGACACATCCAGGGTTAAAAAGGTCAATTTCCCACCCCTTTTTTAGCCCTTTAACACATGATTCATCCACTTTTCACCCAAAATATACTCTCTTCTCTGAAAAAACTCTCAAGAATAACCTAGGGCTTTTCATAGAAGATTTAGAATCAAGAATTTCCTTCGTCAATCTTCATGTATTTACGAACCAAGGTATGCATAGTGTTTATTCATGGACTTCTTTTGTCCATGAATCCCAAGAATCCCTTTTCTAAATTCAGGTTTATGGATTTTCTTATGAATTTCATGATTGGGATGCTCTTGTTCATGTGGATAATAAGAAATTGAATTTTACTCCATGTTGGGTGATAAATTCTATCTGGGTTAAATTATTATAGATATAGATTCAAAAAAAACTATGACTAAACCCTTGAATGATGAAATTAGAATTGAACCATGATGTTTAATTATTGCACAATGATTTTTACATGTACCATGCCTACAATATCTTTGATTAAATGCCTAGATGAAGGAAAAGTTCCTAACTAGCATGATACCATGAAATCCCCATGTATGTACAAGTTATTCCTATTACATGTTTTGATGAAATGCTTCTATAAATGTACTATGGATTATGATGTTAGTTATATGTTCAAATAAGTTATGCTTGACCAGTTTCCTTCCATTGAGTCTTGGGGGTACTTATACCCGGAACATTAGCTGTGTTCCTAGAGCCATGACATGTTTTCACGATACTCTCAGTCAAGCTATGAATCCTTAGACTTTAGAAAGTCTTATGACTCAGGAAATCTCCATGATCTCATGAACTCAGTTAGTTTTTAGATATCAGTAGTATTCCGTCAGTCAAGTGAATTTAGTAACTCAACTCATGTTCAGTTCAGTAAATCATGTTCAAAGTCTATTCAGATTGGAGTAGGAATTAACACTGAGTGAACCCAAGGATGGAAACAGACATTATCAGAAGAGGGTGTGATTCTTAGATGTCATCCTTACATTCCAGAACTATGTATCCAGCGTAGGTTAAGACATCAACACTGTTCGATGAGGGTTGATGAGATGGATAAGCATTGTTCGATAAGGCCCTACCATTCTCTTTTAGGGACGCTATCAGATGAAGGTCTCCTAGATTAGGGATTCATCAGGCCCAGCATTTCCCCGTAGGGCACACCAGTATTATTCATGCACAATAAAGATGGTTCTCTCAGAATATTCATAGACGACCATCAACTTAATGTGGTCATAGTAAAGAAAAAGTATCCTCTTCCCAGAATCGATGACTTGCTTGACAAACTTCAGGGTGCCAGTTATTTCTCTAAGATTGACCTCAAATATGGCTATCATCAGCTCATAGTCAGAGAATGTGACATTTCAAAAATAGTTTTCCGTACTCGGTATGGTCACTTCAAATTCCTAGTCATGTCATTTGATCTTACCAATGCCCCAGCAGCTTTCATGGACGGGATGAACCGCGTGTTCAAATAGTACTTGGACATGTTCATCATAGTCTTCATAGATGATATTCTGGTTAATTCCCGCTGTGCACGAGATCATGCAGACTATCTCAGAACAGTACTTCCATCTCTTAGAGATCATCAGCTATTAGCCAAATTCAGTAAGTGCGTATTTTGGCTAAGGTCAGTAGCATTCCTTGGTCATATCATTTTGGGAGATGGGATTAGAGTAGATCCTCAAAAGACCAAAGTGGTAAGAAACTGGCCCAGACCTATATCTCTATCAGATATCAGGAGTTTCTTGGGTTTTTCTTGCTATTACAGACGGTTTGTTCAGTGATTTTCTTCTATTGCATACCCTATGTCCAGATTGACTCAGAAGAAAATTAAGTTTCAGTGGTCAAATCCTTGCAAGAAGATTTTTTAGGAGTTGAAGACTCGGCGCACCTCTACTTCAGTTTTAGCTCTTCCAGATGGTCCAAATAGGTTCGTAGTGTATTATCATGCAACCAGAGTAGTTTTAGGTTGTGTCCTCATGTAGCATGGTAAGGTCATATCCTACGCCTCCAGGCAGCTTAAACCTCATGAGAAGAATTATCCTACTCATGATCTTTAGTTAGCAGTCGTAGTGTTTACCTTTAATATTTAAAGGCATTATATCTATGGAGTTTATGTAGATGTCTTTACAGATCTTAAGAGTCTTCAATATGTCTTTTCTCAGGAGGATCTCAATCTTCATCACAGGAGGTGGTTAGAGCTCTTGAAATATTATGAAATGAGTGTCCTATATTATCCGGGCAAGGCCAATGTAATGGCTGACGCTCTTAGTAGACTGTCTATGGGTAATGTTGCTCATGTGGATGAAAATAAGAAAAAGTTATCTTAGGAAGTACATCATCTTGCAAGACTAGGCATGCAGTTAGTCGATTCAGATGAGGGTAATATATGTGTTAAGAGTAGTTCAGAATCATCTCTAGTTTCCGAAGTGAAAGAAAAGCAAGATAGAGATCCCAGCCTTGTCAAGTTGAAAGAGTCAGTTCAGGATAAAAAATTAGAGGTTTTCTCCCATGGGGGAGATGGTGTTTTATGTTGTCAAGGTCGTATCTATGTTACAGGTATAGATGACTTAAGGTAGCAAATTTTTGAAGAAGCACATGGTGCGCGCTACTCTATTCATCCAGGGGATACAAATATGTACCGCAACTTACTGAAAGTCTATTGTTGGAGTGGGATGAAGAGAGATATTGCCGAGTTTGTAGCTAAGTGCTCTACATGTCATCATATTAATATAGAGCATTATAAACTTAGTGGTCCTATACAGGAGTTCGTTATTACTACTTGGAAGTGGGAAGAAGTTAACATGGACTTCGTGATGGGTTTGCCTTGAACTCGTCATCATCATGATTCAGTTTGGGTCATTGTAGATAGGATGACCAAATCAGCCTATTTCCTTCCAGTTAATACCTCTTATTCAGCCGAGGATTACTCCAAACTCTACATTAGGGAGTTGGTCAGATTACATGGCATTCCATTATCTATTATCTCAGAGAGAGGTACCCAATTCACCTCTCACTTCTAAAAAGCATTCAAAAAGGGTCTTGGTACCCAATTTCATCTTAGTATAGCCTTTCATTCTCAGAAAGATGGTCAAGTAGAAAGGATCATTCAGACTTTAGAATATATGATACGGGCATGTGCTGATAACTACTTTCCTTTGATTGAGTTTGCCTACAACTACAACTATCATTCCAGTATTCGAATGGCTCTATTCGAAGCTCTCTATGGTAGGAGATGTAGATATCCAATCAGTTTGTTCAAAGTTATTGAGACCTCAATCATAGGGCTTGACTTATTATTCGATGCCTTAGAAAAAGTTCAGTTGATTAGAGAAAGACTCTGGGCTGCTCAGAGCCAATAGAAGTCTTATGCAGATGTTCATAGAAAAGATCTCGAGTTAGAGATGGGTGACTATGTCTATCTAAAGATATCTCCTATGAAAGGACTTAAGTGGTTCATCAAGAAAGTGAAACTCAGTCTCCGATATATCAGTCCCTTAAATATTCTCAGTCGATTCGGCAAGGTAGCTTATGAGCTTGTATTGCCTTCATATCTAGCCTCAGTTCATCCTGTCTTCCAAGTCTCTTTTTTAATGAAGTGCATAGGTGACCCAATAGTTGTAGTCCCTATTTATAGCATTGATGTTCAGAACATTCTCTCTTATGAGGAGATTCCAGTCGAAATCCTAGACTATCAGACTCGTAGATTAAGGAACAAAGAAGTCCCTCTAGTTAAGGTTCTTTGAAAAAATCTATCCATCAAGGGAGATACTTGGGTAGCAGAAGCATACATGTATAACAAGTATCCACACCTCTTCTCCGCCAACTAATATCAAGCTCAAGGTAACAATTCTCCTTAACCTTACTCAGTTTGATGTTCAGTGTTCATCACAAACTTGGTATCAAGTACCATTGCATATCCAGGCATGCATTCATGTATCAGTTCAGTTATATAATTGTGCATAAGAATGCATTCTCATTGGGAGAATTTTATTTCCTCAGAACACTCAGTCATACATTCATGAATCAGTTACGCATGCATCAGATATGCATATTCAGTATGATATATTATGTTATCAGTTATATCAGTCATGAGACTATGTTTTAGTTATTCCTATTCAGTATGTAAGTCAGTTTATATTCTTCCCCTTACTCTCAGTCTCATTCAAGGCTGAATGTTCTCAAGGGGGAGATATTTTAATACCCCATACCTTTTCCTAGCTTAAAATTGTCTAAAAAAATGTTAGGAGCTTTCTTTGAAAGATGAATCCACTTTTGTACACATGTTATTTTTAAGATTTTAACTTTTTGTCATGTGGTAAGTTCAATAAGATTTCCATCGATATAAAATTCACCAAAATCCGATATCCAGGTAAAAAGTTATGACTATTTCAAGTTCTCATCGTAAAAAAGTGCCTATTGGTCAGTCGCCCGCCGCGCCACAAGCTAAAATGGCAATTTTCCTTTTCCATTATCTCAGAGTGATTTCCTCAACATTGTGCCAAAGTTATAGGTTGTAAATTAAGGGGCACCGCGATGGCTCCGCGTCGTGCCATCCCTCTGTTTCCCAATTATCAAATTCAAGTGACACGGTGCGATAGCATCACGTCACGCCAGGGGTCTAATTCGGTAACTTTTTACTGAAATTATAAGACACATCCATGGTTAAAAGGGTCAATTTCCCACCCTTATTGAAGCCTTTTAATACGTGATTTAGCCATTTTTCACCATAAGTACACTCTCTTCTCTCAAAAACCTTTCAAGAACAACCTAGGGATTTTCGTAGAAGATTCAGAATAAAGAATTTCCTCTGTCAATCTTCATGTATTTATGAACCAAGGTATGCGTAATGTTCATTCATGGACTCCTTTCATCCATGAATCCCTAGAATCCCTTTTCTAAATTCAAGCTTATGGATTTTCTTATGAATTTCAAGATTAGGTTGCTCTTGTTCATGTGGATAGTGAGAAATTGAATTCTACTCCATGTTGGATGATAAATTCTATGTGGGTTAGATTATTATATATAAAGATTCATGCAAACCTATGACTAAACCCTTGTATGATGAAATTAGAAATAAACCATGATGTTTAATTATTACACAATGATATTTACATGTACCATGCCTACAATATGTTTGATTAAATGCCTAGATGAAAGAAAAGTGCCTAACTAGCATAATATCATGAAATATCCATGTATGTACAAGTTATGCCTATCATATGTGTTGATGAAATGCTTAAATAAATGTATTATAGATTATGATGTTAGTTATATGTTCAAGTAAGTTATGCTTGGTAAGTTTCCTTCCATCGAGTCCTGGGGGTACTCGTACCCGAAATATTAGTTTTGTGCCTAGAGACACATCATATTTTCAGGATACTGTCATTCAAGCTATTAATCCTTAGACTTCAGACAGTCTTATGACTCAGGGAATCTCCATCATCTCATGAACTCAGTCAGTTTTTAGATATCTGTAGTATTCCGTCAGTCAATGGAATTTAGTAACTCTGCCCATGTTTAGTTCAGTAAATCATGTTCAGAGTCTATTCAGATGGGAGTAGTAATTAGCATTGAGTGAACCAAAGGATGGGAACACACACTATCAGATGAGGGTGTGGTTCTTAGAAGTCATCCTTGCATTCCAAAACTATATAAACAACATAGTCTGAGATATCAACACTATACATTGAGGGTTGATGAGGTGGATAAGCACTGTCAGATAAGGTCCTCACCATTCTCTTGTGGGGATACTATCAGATGAGGATCACCTACAGCTTGTCCTTACCAGTGGCGCGGTATTGACACCCTTCTAATTAGGGTTGCAGATTGGGCCGCAACTCAGCCATAATAGCATATTAGGGGCATATAAGTTAGATAAATACTTCCCACAGTTTCATATTACAGAATCAGGACTGTCAGACTCAGTCAATCAGTCTCAGTAATAGAACTCAGATAGTTCTTCAGATATCAGTACTGTCAGATACAGTCAACTCAGATACAGTATGGGACTCAGCTAGTTCCATTAAGTTTAGGACTATCAAATATAGTCACTCATGTTATTAGTTATATTAGTTATCAGTATGTCATGTTATCAGAATTCAGATTCAGTAATCATGTTATCACAGTATCAGTGTCAGTTATTATGTCTCATGCATGTATTCTCACATTCATGATAGTCAGTCTGTTTTTGTTATTATTCATGCATATGAACTCCATGCATTCAGCCTACCTCACATGCATACCAGTACATTCAAAGTACTAATGCATTTGCGCTATGATATCTTATACCATAGGTTCAGAGACACGAGCTTCAGAGCATCAGTAGATTCAAGTCTCAGCTGTCAGAGTTAGCAGTGAGTCCTCATCTTTCGAGGACATGATCATCATTTTATTATCTCAGTAATAATTTTATTAGTTAGAGTTAGTTGGGGACATGTCCCATCAACTCCTTATTCAGACAGTCACTTTTTAGAGGCTTTCCAGACTACAGTATATTCAGATAACTTATTTCAGGTGTTTTGGGTATTCATACCCCTCCTAGATGTTATATTTTTATCAAATTCTATATCCCAGTTTTGAACTATATGGCCTTTCAGTTTATGTTTCTACATTATAAAGTATTTTATACAGTATACGGGTGCAGATATTAGTTATGGGCTAGCTTGTGATCCTTCGGGTTCATGAGCACTGTGTAGCATTCCGTGTATCAGATTTGGGGCATTACAAACTTGTTATTAGAGCCTAAGGTTTAATAGAGTCCTAGGAAGTCTAAAAGTCACATTAGTAAAGTCTTGTACATGGGTGTATTGCGCGCCACATTTATGTACAGGAGGCTATAAGATGTTTTATGAATAGTTTCCCCTTTTTTAGTATTCATGTCATACCAGTGAGCATAATCTCAATTCAATCTCTCAGTCTAATTTGTTTCTCCCTTTCTTCTACAGAACATGCCTCTTAAAAGAAGAAACGGGAATCAACCAGCCCCTCAACCCGAAGAACTTTTGGGCGAACATGTTTCTCATGCAGAGTTTCGAGCTCCATTCACTACTGTTGCTAACTAAATTTTAGCTAGATGCCATTTTTTCCAATCCAATAGCCAATTCAGCTGCATCCAGGATTTGGGATTTCAACCAAATGAATCCTCCACCCTTTCTCGGGTTTAAGTCAGATGATGACCCTCAGGAATTCCTAAATCCGGTGTAGAAGGTTACAAGTACAATAGGGGTTACTTTTAGTGAGAGTGTTGATCTAGATGCATATCAGTTGTAGGATATTGCTCACACTTGATTTAAACAGTGGAAGTCAGCAAGGCCAGATAATACAGGGCCTGTTGAGTGGGAGGAGTTTACTTCTGCATTCTTAGATAGATTTTATCCCCAAGTTCTGAGAGAGGCTAAGGTGTTAGAATTCATCAATCTCAGGCAGGGAAATATGACGGTAAAAGAGTATTCTCTTAAGTTTACTCAATTAGCCAGATATGCCCCTCATGTGGTTGCAGATAGCAGGGCCAAGATGAGTAAGTTCATTTCAGGGGTGAATGATAGCTTGGTTAATGAGTGCATATCCGCCATGTTAAATAGTGACATTATTTTTGGCAGGCTCATGACTCATGCTCAGCAGATAGAAGAGCAGAAGATTAAGCAGAGGGAGAAGTAGAATAAGAGAGCTTGGATAGGTAGCTTTAATTTTAGTCAGCCTAAGTTAGAGGGAGGCAATCGCTCTTAAATTCATCCTAAGTTATCAGTTCCAGCTCCTTCGTCAGCCAGTGCTCCAGTTCCTAAGTTCAGAGAGGGTAACAAAGATAGAGCGCCAGGCTCTAAGTCTCAGGGCAGTGTTAGCAATACCCGAACAAATCCCTTTTGTCAGACTTGTGGTAAGAACCACAAGGGTATATGTAGAGTTGGTAGCGATGTCTGTTTCAGTTATGGAAAGCCAGGCCACAGAGTTATAGACTGCTCTTAGTCAGGTTATTATAGTCATCTCCACTCCTCAGCTCAGTCCGATCACCCAAATCAGCAGGGTGCCACCTCCAATGCTACTATTGGGAAACTCCCAAATAGTCTCTATGCTCTCCAGTCCCAGCAGGACCAGGAAAATTCTCCTGATGTGGTGACTGGTACGTTATAGATCTTTTATGTGCATATTTATGCTTTTCTAGATCCAGGTGCTTCCTTGTATTTTGTTACTCCCTATATAGCAGTTGATTTCAGAGTTAGTCCCGAAATTCTAGCAGAGACCTTTTATGTCTCTACCCTAGTGGGTAAAACTATCATAGCCCGGTGGGTATACAGGAACTGCCCGATTATGATATTTTAGAAAGTCACTTCAGCATATCTAGTCGAATTATAGATGATTGATTTTGATGTCATTCTCGACATGGATTGAATTCATTCCTGGTATGCCACAGTCGGCTGCAAAAATAGGATAGTCCATTTTCAGTTCCCAAATGAACCCGTCCTTGAGTAGAAGGGTAGTGTATCCGCTTTCAGGGGTCAGCCTGTTTCCTACATTCGGGCAAGGAAAATGATATCTAAGGGATTTGTCTATCATCTTGTTCATGTTAAGGATTACAGTTCCAAAACTCCCAGTCTTGAATCCGTTCTAGTTGTGAATGAATGTTCAGATGTCTTTCCCGAAAATCTTCTAGGAATTCCTCCTAAAAGGGAAATAGACTTCAGCATTGATCTTCTTCCAGATACTCAGCCTATCTCTATTCCTCCATATAGAATGGCACCAGCAAAACTCAAAGAATTGAAAGAAAAGTTGAAGGATCTCCTAGATAAGGGATTCATCAATCCCCGCATTACCCCATGGTCACAACAGTATTAATCATTCACAATAAAGATGGTTCTCTCAGAATATGCATAGACTACCGTCAACTTAATAAGGTCATGGTCATGAACAAGTATCCTCTTCCTAAAATTGATGACTTGTTTTACCAACTTCAGGGTGCCAGTTATTTCATCATCAGCTCAGATTCAGAGAATGTGACATTCTAAAAATAGCTTTTCGTACTCGGTATTGCCACTTCGAATTCCTAGTCATGTCATTTGATCTTACCAATGCCCCAGCAGTTTTCATGGACTTGATGAATTGCGTGTTTAAATAGTACTTGGACATGTTCATCATAGTCTTCATAGATGATATTCTGGTCTATTCCTGTAGTGCGCGAGATCATGCAGACCATCTCAGAACAATACTTCAAACTTTCAGAAATCATTAGCTATTCACGAAATTTAGTAACTATGAATTTTTGCTAAGGTCAGTAGCATTACTTGGTCATATCATTTCGGGTGATTGCATTAGACTAGATCCTCAAAAGACTAAAGTGTTAAGAAACTAGCCCAGACCTATCTCTCCATCAGATATCAGGAGTTTCTTGGGTTTGGCTGGCTATTACAGATTGTTTGTTGAGGAATTTTCTTCTATTGCATCCCCTATGTCTAGATTGACTTAGAAGAAAATCAAGTTTCAGTGGTGAGATCCTTGTGTGAAGAGTTTTCAGGAGTTGAAGACTCAACTCTCCTCAGCTCCAGATTTAGCTCTTCCAGATGGTCAAGATAGGTTCATAGTGTATTGTGATGCATCCAGAGTGGGTTTAGATTTTTCCCTCATGCATCATGGTAAGGTCATATCCTACAACTCCAGACAGCTTAAACCCCATGACAAGAATTATCCATCTTATGATCTTAAGTTAGCAGCCATAGTCTTTGCCTTGAAAATTTTGAGGCATTATCTCTACGGAGTTCATGTAGATGTCTTCACAGATCATAAGAGTCTTTAGTATGTATTTTCTCAGAAAGATCTCAATCTTCATCAGAGAAGGTGGTTAGAGCTCTTGAAATATTATGACATATGTGTCCTTTTTCATCTGGGCATGGCCAATGTAGTGTCCGATGCTCTTAGTAGACTATCTATAGGTAGTGTTGCTCATGTGGATGACAGTAAGAAAAAGTTAGCTGAGGAGGTACATCAACTTGCCAGACTAGGCATTCACTTAGTCGATACAGATGAGGGTGATATATGGGTTCAGAGTAGTTCAAAATCATCTCTAGTTTCTAAGGTGAAAGAAAAATAAGATAGAGATCCCAACCTTGTCATGTTGAAAGAGTCAGTTCAGGATTAGAAAGTAGAGGTTTTCTCCCAAGGGGGAGATGGTATTTTACGTAATTAGGGTCGTCTCTGTGCTCCCGGTGTAGATGACTTAAGACAGAAAATTCTTGCAGAAGCGCATGGTGCACACTACTCTATTCATCCAGATGTCACAAAGATGTATCGCAACTTGCAGGAAGTCTATTGGTGGAGTGGGATAAAGAGTGATGTTGCAGAGTTTGTGGCTAAGTACTCTATATGTTAGCAGGTTAAGATAGAGAATCAGAGGCCTAGTGGTCCTATGCAGGAGTTCATTATTCCTACTTGGAATGGGAAGAAGTGAACATGGACTTCGTGACAGGGTTGCGTCGAACTCATCATCAGCATGATTCAGTTTGGGTCATTGTAGACAGGATGACCAAATCAACCCATTTCCTTCCAGTTCATATCTCTTATTCAACCAAGGATTATGCCAGACTCTATATTAGGGATTTGGTTAGAATACATGGTGTTCCATTATCTATTAATTAAGACAGAGGTACCCAGTTCACTTCTCACTTCTGGAAAGCATTCCAAAAGGGTCGTGGTACTCAAGTTCATCTCAGTATAGCCTTTTATCCTCAAATAGATGGCCAAGTAGAAAGGACCATTCATACTTTAGATGATATGCTATGGGCATGTGCAATTTATTTCAAGGGTAGTTGGGATGACCACTTTCCTTTGATTGAGTTTGTATACAACAACAGCTATCATTCCATTATTTGGATGGCTCCATTTGAAGCTCTCTATGGTAAGAGATGTAGATATCCAATTGGTGGTTAGAATTTAGTGAGGTCTCAATCATAGGTCCTGACTTAGTATTTTATGCCTTAGAAAAAGTCCAGTCGATTAGAGAAAACTCCGAGCCGCTCAGAGCCGACAGAAGTCTTATGCAGATGTTCATAGAAAAGATCTCGAGTTCAAGATTAATGACTATGTCTATCTAAAGATCTCTCCTATGAAGGGATTGAAGCGGTTTGTCAAGAAAGGGAAACTCAACCCCCGATATGGCGGTCCCTTCAAGATTTTCAGTCGATTCATCAAGGTAGCTTATGAGCTCGAATTGCCTTCAGATCTAGCCTCAGTTCATCCAGTCTTCCATGTCTGTTTTCTTAAGAATTGCATAGGTGACCCAACAGTTGTAGTCCCTATTTAGAGCATTGATGTTTAGAACAGTCTCTCTTATGAGGAGATTCTAGTCGAAATCCTAGACTATCAAACTCGTAGATTGAGGAACAAAGATGTCCCTCTAGTTAAGGTTCTTTGGAAAAATCAGTCCGTCGAGGGAGATACTTGGGAAGAAGAAGAATACATGCATACCAAGTATTCTCACCTCTTCTCTGACAACTCAAATTAAGCTCAAGGTAACAGTTCTCCTAAAGCTTACTCAGTTTCATGTTCAGTGTTCATCAAAAACTTGGTATCAAGTACCATTGCATATTCAGTCATGCATTCATGTATCAGTTTGGTTATATAATTATGCATCAGACATGCATTCTCATTGGGATAAACTTAGTTCCTCAGAAAACTCAGTCATACATCATGAATTAGTTACGCATGAATCTGATATGTATGTTCAGTATGATATATTCAGTTATCAGTCATGTCAGTCATAAAATCATGTTTTAGTTATTCATGTTTAGTATGTATGTTATTTTATGTTCTTCCCCTCACTCACAGTCTAATTCGAGGATGAATGTTCTCAAGGGGGAGATATTGTAATACCCCATACCTTTTCCTAGATTGAAATCGTCTAAAAAATATTAGGAGCTTTCCTTGAAAGATAAATCCACTTTTTTACACGTGGTATTTTTAAGAATTTAAATTTTTGTCATATGGTAAATTCAATAAGCTTTCCATCGATATAAAATTCTCCTAAATCCGATAACCAGGTAAGAAATTATGACTATTTCAAGTTCCCATCGTAAAACATCGTCATATTGGTCAGTGGCGCGCCGCGCCACAAGCTAAAATGGCAATTGTCCTTTTCCAGTGTCTCAATGTTATTTTCTCCACGTTGTGACAAAGTTATAGGTCACAAAATAAGGGGAAACTCAATGGCTCCACGTCGCACCATCCCTCAGTTTCCCAATTGTCAAATTCCAGTGACACGGTGTGATAGTGCCGCGTCGCGCTAGGGGTCCAATTTGGGTAATTTTTACTAAAATTATAAGACACATCCAGAGTTAAAAGGATTAATTTCACACCATTATTTAAGATCTTTAACATGTGATTTAGCCTTTTTCACCCAAAATACACTCTCTTCTCTCAAAAACCTGTCAAGAACAACCTAGGGCTTTTCATAGAAGATTCAGAATCAAGAATTTCCTCCATCAATCTTTGTGTATTTACGAACCAAGGTATGCATCGTGTTCATTTATGGACTCCTTTATTCCATGAATCCAAAGAAATCTTTTTCTAAATTAAAGTTTATGGATTTTCTTATGAATTTCATGATTGGGATGATCTTGTTCATGTGGATAATGAGAAATTGAATTCTACTCCATGTTGGGTGATAAATACTATGTGGATTAAATTATTATAGATATAGATTCATGCAAACCTATGACTAAACCCTTGAATGATGAAATTAAAATTGAACCATAATGTTTAATTATTGGACAATGATGTTTACATGTACCATGCCTACAATATGGTTTATTAAATGCCTAGATGAAGTAAAAGTGCCTAACTAGCATGATACCATGAAATCCCCATGTATGTACAAGTTATTCCTATCATATGTTTTGATGAAATACTTCTATAAATGTATTATAGATTATGATGTTAGTTATATTTTCAAGTAAGTTATGCTTGGTCAGTTTCATTACACCGAGTCCTGGGGGTACTCAAACACGAAACATTAACTGTGTGCCTATATCCATTCCATGTTTTCACGATACTCTGAGTCAAGATATGAATTCTTAGACTTCAGACAGTCTTATGACTCAGGAAATCTGCATGATATTATGAACTCAGTCAGTTGTCAGATATCAATAGTATTCCATTAGTTAACGGAATTCAATAACTCAACCCATGTTCAATTCAGTAAATCATGTTCAGAGTCTATTCAGATGGGATTAAGAATTAGCACTGAGTGAACCCAATTATGGGAACACACACTATCAGATGAGGGTATGATTCTTAGAAGTCGTCCTTGCATTCCAAAACTATGTAGCCAGCATAGGTTGAGATATCAACACTATCCGATGAAGGTTGATGAGGTGGACAAGAACTATTAGATATAGGGCCCACCATTCTTTTTTGGGGACACTATCAGATGAGGCCCACCTGTAGCTTGTCCTTACTAGTGGCACGGTATTGAAACCCTTTTAATTGGGGTTATATATTAGACCCCAACTTAGCCATAATGGCATATTAGGGGCATGTCGATTAGATAACTACTTCCCATAGTTTCATGCTACTGAATCAGGAATGTCAGACATAGTCAATTAATCTCAATAATAGAACTCAGATAGTTCTTCAAATTTCAGGACTGTCAGATATAGTCAACTCAGATACAGTATGGGACTTAGCTAGTTCCATTAGATTCAGGACTATCAGATATAGTCACTTATGTTATTAGTTATCAGTATGTCATGTTATCTGTATTCATATTCGGTAATCATATTATCATGGTATCAGTGTCAGTTATTATGTCTCATGCATGTATTCTTACGATCATGATAGTCAGTCTGCTATTGTTATTGTTTTTGCATATGAACTCCAGGTATTCAGCCTACCTCACATGCATACCAGTACATTCAAAGTACTGACGCATTTGCGCTATGGTGTCATAAACCATAGGTTCAGAGACACGAGCTCTAGAGCATCAGTAGATTCTTGTCTTAGCTATCAAAGTTAGTAGTGAGTCCTCATATTTCAAGGACATGATCATTATTTTATTATTTTAGTAATTATTTTATTAGTTGGAGTTAGTTGGGGACAGTTCCCATTAACTCCTAATTCTGACAGTCATGTTTTAGAGGCTTTCTAGACTACAATATGTTCAGATAGCTTATTTTAGTTGTTTTGGGTATTTCATACCCCTCCCAGATGTTATATTTTTATCATATACTATGTAAATTTTGAACCTTATGGCCTTTCAGTTCATGTTTACGCATTATAAAGTATTTTATATAGTATACCGGTACAAATATCAGTCCCAGGTTAGATTGTGGTCTTTCAGGGTCATGAGCACCGTATAGCGCTCCGGGTATCAGATTTGGGGCATTACAAACTTGGTATGAGAGCCTATGGTTCAATAGATTCCTAGGAAGTCTAAAAGCCGCATCTGGTAGAGTCTTGTACATGGGTGTGTTGCGTGCCACATTTATGCACAAGAGGCTATAAGATGTTTTAGGAATAGTTTCTCCTCTTTCAATATTCATGTTGTTCCAGTGAGTGTAATCTTAAGTCAATCTCTCAGTATTATCTCTTTCTGCCTTTCTTCTACAGAACATACCTCCTAAAAGAATAAATGGGAATCAACCAGCCCCTCAGCCTGAAGAACCTTTGGGAGAACATATTTCTCATGCAAAGATCCAAGTAGCATTCACTACTCTTGATAACTCAGTTACTTCTCAGAATGAACGACCAACTATAATTCCGACCAATCCAGTAGCCAATTCAGCTGCAGCCAGGATTTAGGATTTCACCTGAATGAATCCTCTATCCTTTCTCGGGTCTAAGTCAGATGAGGACCCTCAGGAATTCTTAGAACAGGTGCAGAAGGTTACAGATATAATGGGGGTTACTTTTAGTGAGAGTGTTGATCTAGCTTCATATCAGTTGTAGGATGTTTCTCAAACTTGGTTTAAATAGTGGAAGTCAGAAAGGCCAGATGATGCAGGGCCTGTTGAGTGGGAGGAGTTTACTTCTGCATTCTTAGATAGATCCTTTCTCCAGGAGCTGACAGAGGCTAAGGTGTTAGAATTAATCAACCTCAGGTAGGGAAATATGACAGTTAAACAGTATTCTTTTAGGTTTACTTAATTAGCCAAATATGCCCCTTATGTGGTTGTAGATAGCAGGGCCAAGATGAGTAAGTTCATTTCAGGGGTGAATGACATCATGGCTAATAAGTGCAGATCCACCATGTTGAATAGTGACATGACTTTAGCCAGGCTTATGACTCATGCTTAGTAGATTGAGGAGCTGAACATTAAGAAGAGGGAGAAGTATATTAAGAGAGATAGGATAGGTAGCTTTAATTTTAGTCAGCCTAAGTTAGAGTGAGGCAATCACTCTCATATTTATCCTAAGTCATTATTTATAGATCATTCACCAGCCAGTACACCAGTTCCTAGGTTCATAGAGGGTAACAAATATAGAGAGCTAGGTAATAAGTCTCAGGGCAGTGTTAGTAGTGCCCGACCTAATCCTTTTTGTTAGACTTGTGGTAAGAACCATAAGGGAGTGTGCAGAGCTGGCAGCGATGTCTGTTTTGGTTGTGGCAAGCTAGGCGACAGAGTCAGAGACTACCCTCAGTCAGGTTATCAGAGTCATGTCCGATCCTCATCTCAGTCCGGTCGCCCAAATCAGCAGGGTGCCACTTCCAGTGCTACTAGTGGGCAACTCCCAAACAGACTCTATGCACTCCAGTCCCAATAATATTAAGAAAATTCTCCTGATATGGTTACTTATACATTACAAATCTTTCATGTGTATGTTTATGCTTTGCTAGATCCAGGTGCTTCCTTGTCTTTTGTTACTCCCTATATAGCAGTTGATTTTGGAGTTAATACCGAAATTCTAGTAGAGCCCTTTTCATTCTCTACCCCAGAGGGTAAAACCATCATAGCCCGATGGGTATACAGGAATTGAGCGATTATGATATTTCAGAAAGTCACTTCAGCATATCTAGTCGAATTAGAGATGATTGATTTTGATGTTATTCTCGACATGGATTGGATTTATTCCTGCTCTGCCACAGTCGACTACAAAAAAAGGATAGTCTAGTTTCAGTTCCCAAATAAACCCATCCTTGAGTGGAAGGGTAGTGTATTCGCTTTCAGGGGTCAGCTTGTTTCCTACATTGGGGCAAGGAAAATGATATCTAAGAGATGTGTCTATCATCTTGTTCATGTCAAGGATTCCAGTTCCGAAACTCCCAGTCTTGAATCCATTCCAGTTGTGAATGAATATTCAGATGTCTTTCCCGAAGATCTTCCAGGAATTCCTCACAAAAGGGAAATAGACTTCGGCATTGATCTTCTTCGAGATACTCAACCTAACTCTATTCTTCCATTTAGAATAGAACCAGCAGAACTCAGAGAATTGAAAGAACAGTTGAAGGATCTCCTAGATAAGGGATTCATCAAGCCCAACATTTCCCCGTGGGGCATACCAGTATTATTTATGTGCAAGAAAGACGGTTCTCTTAGAATGTGCATAGACTACCATTAACTTAATAAGGTCACAGTCGATAACAAATATCCTCTTCCTAGAATCGATAACTTGTTTGACCAACTTTAGGGTGCTAGTTATTTCTCTAAGATAGACCTCATATCCGGCTATCACCAGCTCAGAATCAGAGAATTTGACATTCTAAAAATAGCTTTCTGTACTCGGTATGGTCGCTATGGTCGCTTTGAATTCCTAGTCATGTCATTTGATCTTACCAATGCCCCAACAGCTTTGATGGACTTGATGAACCTCGTTTTCAAACAGTAATTGGATATATTCATCATAGTCTTCATAGATGATATTCTGGTCTATTCCCGCAGTGCGCAAGATCATGCAGACCATCTCAGAACAGTACTTCAGACTCTCAGAGATCATCATATATTCACCAAATTCAGTAAGTGCAAATTTTGGCTAAGGTCAGTATCATTGCTTGGTGATATCATTTAGGGTGATGGCATTAAATAGATCCTCAAAAGATCGAAGCGGTAAGAAACTGGCCCAGACCTATATCTACATTAGATATCAGGAGTTTCTTGGGTTTGGCTGGCTATTACAGACGGTTTGTTGAGGGGTTTTCTTCTATTGCATCCCCTATGTCCAGATTGACTTAGAAGAAAATCAAGTTTCAGTGGTCAGATCCTTACGAGAAGAGTTTTCAGGAGTTGAAGACTCGACTCACCTCAGCTCCAGTTTTAGCTCTTCCAGATGGTCCAGATTAGTTCGTAGTGTATTGTGATGCATCTAGAGTTGGTTTAGATTGTGTCCTCATGCAGCATGGTAAGGTCAGATCCTATGCCTCCAGACATCTTAAACCCCATGAGAAGAGTTATCCTACTCATGATCTTGAGTTAGCACCCATAGTCTTCGCCTTGAAGATTTGGAGGCATTATCTCTACGGAGTTCATGTAGATGTATTCATAGATCATAAGAGTCTTCAGTATGTATTTTCTCAGAAAAATTTCAATCTTCGTCAGAGCAGGTGGTTACAGATCGTGAAAGATTATGACATGAGTGTTCTCTATCATCTGGGCAAGGCCAATGTAGTAGCCGACACACTCAGTTGATTGTCTATGGATAGTGTTGCTTATGTGGATAACAGTAAGAAAAATTTAGATCATAAAGTACATCATCTTGGAAGACTAGGAATTCTCTTAGTCGATACAGATGAGGGTGATATATGGGTTCAGAGTAGTCCAGAATCATCTCTAGTTTCTGAGGTGAAAGAAAAGCAAGATAGGTTCTAGTCTCAGCTATCAGAGTTAGCGGTGAGTCATCATCTTTAGAGGACATGATCATCATTTTATTATCTCAGTAATTATTTTATTAGTTGGAGTTAGTTGGGGACATATCCCTTCAACTCTTTATTCAGACAGTCACATTTTAGAGGCTTTTCAGACTATAATATGTCCAAATAGCTTATTTTAGTAGTTTTGGGTATTTCATACCCCTCCCAGATGTTATATTTTTATCAGATACTATGTCTCAGTTTTGAACCTTATGGCCTTTCAGTTCATGTTTCCACATTATAAAGTATTTTATGTAGTATATAGGCGCAGATATCAATCATGGGTTAGCTTGCGGTCCTTCGGGGTCATGAGCACCATGTAGCATTCCGGGTATCAGATTTAGCGAATTATACTTAGTTGCGATGGCTTGGGCGACGTTCCATCGCTAGATCGACGGTCTGTAGGCCTGACCGTCGCTTCTGGGCAGTTCTGATAGTTCTCTGTAAAATGTCCATAACTTTTTACTCTAATACCAGATTTGGACGAAATTAGTATTGTTGAAAAGATAATTCAATTTCCCATGTGATAAAACATTGAAATTTGGGAAATTCTATCTGATTTAAACATTAATCATTTAGGAAGTCATTACAAACACTTTTGTATACTAGATTTGACATAAAGAAAGTTTTGGGTATTACAATATCTCCCCCTTGGGAACATTCATCCTCGAATGGGACTCACTAGGATGGGAAAGCTGATAGACTGATCTTACTTAAGGGACATGAATATTTGAGCATGTCTATATGGATGGAACTTTTGATAGACTAAAATCTCATACTGAATTTGCATGTCTGATGCATGGATATATGACGGATAGTATTCATGAAAGAATGACTTAAATTACTGAGAATCTGAGTTTTTCATGATGAGAATGCATATATGATGCATGAATATGTGACTGACATGATACATGAACATATGACTCGATATGCAAGGGTATTTATACCAATTTTATAACTAAAATTTGAACATGAAACTGATTAAGCTTAAGAAAAGCTATTACCTTAGGCTGAGTCTGAGTTTATGGAGAAGAGGTAAGGATACATGGTCCGCATGTCTTCTTTTGATTCCCAAGTAGTTCCCTCAATGGACTGATTCCGCCAAAGAACTTTGACTAGAGGGATTTCTTTGTTCCTCAATCTGCGAGTCTGGTAGTAAAGAATTTTGACTGGGATCTCTTTGAAAGAAAGGTTGTTCTGAATGTCTAAGACCTTTAACAGGACTACAAATTCTTGGTCACCTATGCACTTCTTTTGCAAGGAGACATGGAACACTGGATTAACTGAGGCTAGATCTAAAAGTAATTCGAGCTCATAAGCTACCTTGCCGAATTAACTGAGAATTTTGAAGGGACCGACATATCGGGGACTGAGATTTCCCTTTTTATCGAACCCTTTCACTCCCTTCATGGGAGATAGTTTAAAGTACACATAATCACTAATCTCAAAATCGAGATCCTTTCTGCGCACATATGCGTATGATTTCTCTACTATCTAACCTGTCTTGATTTATTCTCTGATCCACTGAACTTTCTCTAAGGTGCTGAATACAAAGTCAGGCCCTACTACTGTGGCCTCACCCACTTCGAACCAACCGATTGGAGATGTACACCTCTTACCGTAAAGAGCTTCAAATGGTGCCATTTGGATACTGGAATGATAGTTGTTGTTGTATGAAAACTCAATCAAAGGAAAGCGGTCATCCCAACTCCCCTTAAAATCAATTGCTCATGCACTTAGCATATCTTCCAAGGTCTGAATGGTCCTTTCTACTTAACCATCTATCTGAGGATAAAAGGTTGTACTGAGGTGAACTTGGGTATCAAGACCCTTTTGGAACGCTTTCCAGAAGTGAGAGGTAAACTAGGTACCTCTATCAAAAATAATAGAAAATGAAACACCGAGCAATCTGACCGACCCCTTTATATAAAGTCTAACGTAAGCCTCGGCTAAATAAGAGGTATGGACTAGAAGGAAATGAGCTGATTTGGTCATCCTATATACAATGACCCAAACTAAATCATACTGATGATGAGTATGAGGCAAACCTGTCAAAAAGTCTATGTTCACATCTTCCCACTTTCAAGTAGGAATACTAAATTCCTACATGAACCCACTAGGGTTTTGATGTTGTATCTTAACCCACTGATATATACAACACTTATCCACAAACTCTGCAATATCTCTCTTCATCCCACTCCATCAATAGATCTTTCACAATTCGCAGTACATCTTAGTGTCCCCTGTATGAATAGAGTAGGGCGCACCATGCGCTTCTACAAGAATTCGTTGCCTCAATTCATCTACACCTGGAACACACAAATGAACCTGACAATGGAGAACACCATCTCCCCATTGGGATAAAACCTCTACCTTCTAATCTCTTAACTACTCTTTCAACTTAACAAGACTGGGATCTCTATCTTGTTTTTCTTTTACCTCGGATACTAGAGATAATTTATAACTGTTCTGAGCCCAGTTACTACCTTCTGCTAAATCGACTAAGCGGATACCTAGCTGGTAAACATGATGGACTTCCTGAGCTAACTTCTTCTTACTTCCCTCAGCCTGAGCAACACTACCCATAGACAGTCTATTGACAGCGTCATCCATTACATTGGCCTTGCTTGGATGATAAAGGACACTCATGTCATAATCTTTCAAGAACTCTAACCACCTTCTCTGACGAAGGTTAAGATCTTTCTGAGAGAATATGTACAAAAGGCTCTTGTGATCTGTGAGTACATCTACATGAACACCATACAAGTAATGCCTGTAAATCTTTAAGGCAAAAACTACGGCTACTAACTCAAGATCATGGGTCGGATAATTCTTCTCATGGGGTTTAAGCTGTCTGGAGACATAGGGTATGACCTTACCATGCTGCATGAGGACAAAACTCAAACATACTCTGGATGTATCACAGTGCACTATTAATCCATCTGAACCGTCTGGAAGATTCAAAACTAGAGTTGTGGTGAGTCGAGTCTTCAACTCCTGAAAACTCTTTTCGCATGAATATGACCACTAAAAATAAACCTTTTTGTGAGTCAATCTGGCCATAGGGGATGCAATAGATGAAAATACTTCAACAAACCGATGGTAATAGACAGCCAAACCCAAGAAACTCCTTATATCTAATAGAGAGATGGGTTTGGGCTAATTTTTCACTACTTTGGTCTTTTGAGGATCAACTCTAATGACATAACCGGAGACGATATGACCAAGGAATGCTACTGACCTTAGCCAAAATTTCACTTACTGAATTTTGCAAACAACTGATGATTTTTGAGAGTCGGCAATACTATTCTGAGATAGTTTTCATGATCATGCTCACTTTGGGAATAGACAAGAATGTCATCTATGAAGACTATTATGAACATGTCCAAGTACTGCTTGAACACATGGTTCATAAGTACATGAAGGATACTGGGGAATTGGTAAGACCAAAGGACATAACTAAGAATTCGAAGTGACCATACCGAGTACGAAAAGCTATTTTCGGAATATCGCATTCTCTGACCCTGAGCTGATGATAGCCTGATTTAAGGTCTATCTTAGAAAAATAGATGCCACCCTGAAGTTGATCGAACAAGTCATCAATTCTGGTAAGTGGATACTTTTTCTTGATGGTGACATTATTGAGATAACGGTAGTCTATAAATATTCTGAGAGAACTGTCTTTCTTACACACGAATAAGACGGGTGTGCCCCATGGGACCATACTGAGTTTGATGAAACCCTTATCTAGGATATCCTTCAACTGATCTTTCAATTCTCTGAGTTCTGTTGGTTCCATTCTGTATGGTGGAATAGATATGGGCTGAGTATCTGGAAGAAAGTCTATGCAAAAGTCTATTTCCCTTTTGGGAGAAATTTCGGGAAGATCTTTGGGAAAGACATCGGAATATTCATTCACTA
Source organism: Capsicum pubescens (assembly GCA_030864215.1). Lineage (NCBI taxonomy): Eukaryota > Viridiplantae > Streptophyta > Magnoliopsida > Solanales > Solanaceae > Capsicum > Capsicum pubescens. The sequence goes on from CM061541.1 coordinate 198,255,135, forward strand.
CTGGGACTGATCTAAGACTGGGAGTTTTGGAACTAGATTCCTTAACTCAAACAAGATGATAGACACATCCCTTAGATATTATCTTCCGTGCCCAAAGGTAGGAAATAAGCTGACCTCTAAAAACTGAAGTACTACCCTTCCACTCTAGGACAAGTTCATTTGGGAACTAAAATTGGACAACTCTGTTTCAGCAGTCGACTGTGGCATAGCAAGAATAAAGCCAATCCATTCGGAGAATGACATCAAAATTAGTCATCTCTAATTCGACTAATTCTATTGAAGTGACTTTCTGAGATACCATAATCGAAAAGTTCTTATATACCTATCGGTCTATGATAGTTTTACCCACTAAGGTAGAGACTGAGAAGGGATCTGCTAAAATTTAGAGACTGACTCCGAAATCAAATGCTATATAGGGAGTAATAAAAGACAAAGAAACTTCTGGATCTAGCAAAGCGTAAACATATATATAAAAGATCTATAATGCACTAGTAACCATATCAGGAGAATTTTCCTAATCCTTTCGACACTAAAGAGCATAGAGTCAGTTTGGGTGTTGCCTACTGGTAGCACTGGAGGAGGCACCCTGTTGATTCAGGTGACCGGACTGAGGTGGAGGGCGATTATGCTGACCCTGAGGACCTGGCTAGGGACAATATCTAACTCTGTGGCCTGGCTTGCCACATCTTAAGAAAACATCACTAACAGCTCTGCAAGTACCCTGATGGTGCTTGCCACATGTCTAACAAAGAAGATAGGTTTGGTCACTTTTAGCGCTACCTTGAGACATAAAGCCTGGCGCCCTATCTATGTTGTCGTCTCTAAATTTTAGCACTGGAGCACTGGCCGAGGAAGGATCTGGAACGGATGACTTTGGACAGAACTAAGAACAACTTCCACCCTCTGACTTAGGTTGGCCAAAGTTAAAACTACTTGTCCTTGCTCTCTTATTCTTCTTCTCTCCCATCTTAATCTTTTGCTCTTCTATCTGTTGAGCATGGATCATAAGCCTGGCTATGTTAATCTCACTAATCAACATTGCAGATCTACACTTATTGACCACACTATCATTCACCCCAGAAACAAACTTACTCATCTTAGCCCTGTTGTCTACCACTACATGCGGAGCATATCTAGCTAATTAAGTAAACTTAAGAGAATACTCTTTCACTGTCATCTTGCCCTACCTGAGGTTGATAAACTTTAACACCTTATCTTCTCTCAAATGTAGGGGAAAGAATCTATCTAGAAATTCAGTGGAAAAATCCTCCCACTCAATAGGCCCTACATCTGCGGCTCTCTCTACCTTCCATTGCTTGAACCATATGTGAGCCACATCTTACAGATGATATGGAACTAGCTTAGCACTCTCACAAGCAGTAACCCCTATAATATTTGTAACCTTCTACACCTGATCAACGAATTCTTGAGGGTCCTCATCTGACTTAGACCCCAAAAAAGATGGAGGATTCATTCGTGTGAAGTCCCAAACCTGGCTATATCTAAATTGTCCTCTAGGTTGGCCAAAAAGATAGTTGGTCATTCATTCTGGGAAGCAACTAAATTAGTAAGAGTAGTGAATACAACTATAAACTCTGTATCAGAAACATGTTCTTCCAAGGGATCTTCTTGGAAAGACTGAGGAGCTTACTGATTTCTATTTCTTCTTCTGGGAGACATATTTTATAAATAAAAGGGAGAAACGGATTAGACCGAGGGTTAACTTTGAGCTCATTCTCACTGGCACGACATGAATAATAAAATAAGGGAAACTATTCCTAAAATATCTTATAGCCTCTAGTACAAAAATATGGCACGCAACACAACCATGCACAAGACTCTACTAGATGCGGCTTTCAGACTTCCTAGGACACTATTGAACCTTAGGCTCTGATACCAAGTTTGTAACGCCCCAAATCTGGTATTCGGAATGCTACACTGTGCTCATGACCCCGAAGGACCACAAGCTAACCCATGACTGATATCTGTAACTGGGCACTACATAATATACTATATAAATGCAAAAAGGGATGAAAGGACATAAGGTACAAATATCTTATAAAACATAACATTTGGAAATACGGTATGTAAATACCAAAAAAAAACTAAAATAGTTGTCTAAACATGTTATAGTCTGTAAGCCTTTAAACAGTCTAAAAACTATGGAGTTGATGGTACATATACCCAACTAACTCTGGACTACTAAAATTATAAAGCAATAAGATAATCATGCTATACTCGAATGGTGAGGACTCACTGCTAGTCTGGCTGCTAAAAGTCTAATCTATTAAGGATGCTTTAAAGCTTGTGCTTCTAAACCTATGGTATAAAAATACCATAGAAGAATTGCGTCAGTATGATTGAATGTACTGGTATGCAAGTGAGGTAGGTTGAATGCAAGGGGTTTATATGTATGAACAATACTAACTGACTAAATAACTTGAATGTGATAATACATGCATGAATATGTGAATTGTAACTGAGATCATGACATCACGGAATCTGAATACTGATAACATAAGTTTCGTATAACTGATATACTATTATCTGAATGATTGTGTCTAACAGTCTTATTTTTAATAGAACTAGCTGAGTTCCATACTGAACTGGGTGACTGTATTTGACAGTCCTAAATTCTGTAGAACTATCTGAGTTCTATTACTGAGACTGAGACTATAACTGTGGCAAGTAGTCATCTAACCGACATGCACCAAATAAGATAATATAATTGAGTTAGGGTCTAATCTATAACCCTAATTAGAAGGGTGTTAATACCGCGCCACTAGTAAGGACAAGTTGTGAGTAATCCATCATCTAACAGGTACTCTAAGGAGAATGGTGGGATCCTCATCTAATATGTTAATTTACCTCATCAACCCTCATCTAACAGGTTAGATGTCTTAAACTACGCTGGCTACGTAGTTCTGGAGCGCAAGGATTGCTTTTAAGAATCACATTCTCTACTCGCAAGTGAGTTCCCATCCTTGGGATGACTCGGTGCTGAATCCTACTCCTATCTGATTAGACACTGAATTAAATATACTGAACTGACTAGACTGAGTTTAGTGAGTTCCAGTGATGGACAGAATATTACTGAGATATGATAACTGACTGAGATTACTAAGATTACTTAGTTTTTCCTGAGTTATGAGACTGACTGAATTCTACTGAACATGGCTTGAGTGAGAGTATCTTGAAAACTAACACTGGATCTAGGCACACAACTAAATTGTCAGGCACAAGTACCCCAAGGATTCGATAGCATGAAAATGATAAGACATGATTCTTCTTAGACTCACGACCATAATCAACAAATCATAATACAATCATTGGGGAATTTCATGAGGCACTTGATTATCATGGTTTGGTACATGAATAGGAATGCATCAAAACATGTCATAATTTCACAGGGCTAATCTCATGAACAATCCATCAAACAATTTCAATGCATAACATTAACATGGAAGTCATTTTGAACATAATGGTAAAGTATGGGTTCATCAATTTGGTTATAATGAGTCCTAAAACATGATTCTTATTCTCTTGGGCATTTTATCAAACACATTGCATGCACAACCTTAGGTTTAGGCATATACACTAGTTCATACATCATGGTTACTTTAATAAACTCAATTTAAAAGTTTCCAACCCACATACTAGCATAATTTCATGAAAAGTACATAAAGACTCCAACTTGGGATTTATACAACCACATCAACATAATTAAAATCAACTCACCATATGGAAATCACAATTCATAAGTTTAAAATAGGATTCTTGAGCTTTATGGGTGAAAGAAACCTATGAATCAACACTTTACATACCTGGGTGGATGATTTCTTAAAGATTCGTGGAGGAAAGCTTAAATTCTTAACTTAGGATTAAACGCCTAGTGTTTCTTGTTCTTGGGGATTGCTCTTTGATATAAACCCTAATTTGGTGTTGTGGATGAATACAATATAATTAGGTGTTAAAACGGGTGGAAAAAGACCCAAATACCCTTTTAAAAATAGCTTAAAATTACTGATCGAAAGTGGCGACGGTTTGGGCGATGGTCCGTCGCTAGCTCGATGGGCTTCTGGTCCTGACCGTCGCACTTGGACAGAATATGGGTTCTCTTCCTTATTCACGATGGCTTGGGTGACGGTCCATCGCAAGCTTGACAGTCCATTGGCCTGACCGTTGCTTCTAGGCAGTTCCGATAGTTCTCTGTAAAGCGTCCATAACTTTTTACTTTGATACCGTATTTAGACGAAATTGGTATCATTGAAAGCTAATTCAATTTTCCACATGATAACAAGTTGAAATTAGGGAAATTCTATCAGATTTAAACATTAATCATTTAGGAAGCCATCATTAACTCTTCTCGAGACTAGATTTGACTTAAAGAAAGTTTAGGGTATTACAGTTTATTTCATTCGAAAGAGTATAAGCTCTATTTAAACTTTATTTTTGACTTATCCTTTATTTTGTTATAGATAATTCCTCCCAAAAAAAAAAAAAGGAACGGGAATCAGCCCGCACCTCCACCTGTTTAGGAAGATCCCCTAAATGAGCATGTCTCTCATGCCGAGTTCAGAGATGCTTTCACTAAGTTAGCTCATTTAATATATGCTTAGAACAACTAGAATACTTTTTCCCAAGCTAAACCAGTGGTAAATACAGTTGCATCTTAGATTTAGGATTTCACCCAAATGAATCTCTTTTTATTTTCTAGATTCAAATCTGAGGAGGATCTGCAGGAGTTTCTTGATATAGTTTAGAAAGTGACATATGTCATGGGTATCACATCGAGTGAGAGTACAGAGTTGGCTACATATCAGTTGCAGGATATGCCTCGGACCTGGTATTAGCGGTGGAAGAATGGTAAGGATGTTGTAATGCCCCATATCTTATTTAGATAAAATCCATCCCTAAAACATTAAAGAATAGCTTTCAAAATATATGATAATTTTTTCAGGTGGAATTACCCATATTTATGCCTCCCATTAAGTGGGAAATTTGATAAGCTTTCCAACGATATAAGATTCTCCTAAATCCGATAACCAGGTAAGAAGTTATGGCTATCTTAAGCTCCAGTCGTAAAACACCGTCAGTTAGGTCATTAGTGCATAGCGAAGAAGGTTTAAATAATGTTTGTCAATTTCCAATGGCCTTCCACAATATTGGCGCATCGCAGAGAGGGCCAAATCCCTAATTGTCCAATTCTAATAAGGGTTTGAGATATTGGCGCGTCATGCCAAACTTCCAGGTCCTATCCAAGGTGGAAACACGATACCACCGCATCGTGCCACCTTGTTTATTCTCAGTTGGAAATTTCCAGTAGCTTGGCGCGATGGTGACACGTCGCGCCAAGGCCAAAAGTTGGGATTTTGGTCATTTCCAGTTCCGTTTATGAGTTTAAGAGGGGCATTTTGGTAAATCTCCAAGCCCCTAATCCGTTCTAAATAATGAATTAAACCCCTCCAAATCACTTTACATCCACTTTTCATCAAATCTCTCTCAATCGAAACCCTAGTTCATCAAGCTTCCTACCCAAGAAATCTAAATTTCTTCATTAATTCTCCAAAGCAATTCAAGATTGAGAATTCCCAATTCAATTGCTCCAAGAAGTCATCTCGAAAACACCAAAGAAATATCCAAGATTAAAGTTTTACTATCTAGATCATCAATTGAGGTATGTAGGGTATGAACAAGGATAATTCTTTCATCCTTGTGCCCAAAACTTGTTTTAAATTAAACTTTTAGTGTAGTTTATGAAATTTTCCATGAAATTAAAGCTATAGTTTATGCCCATTATTTCTAATTACAAGTTTATGATATTTCCAATTATTTAGAAGTTGAATTCCATGATTTTGTTCATATTTTCATGCATATTTCTGAAATTTCCATATTTTATGATGAATTATAAATGCTTATATTATCAAGCATGAATTTTAAGATATTTTAATATGAGATTGATTCATGGGTCACTATGCCCTGATTAATATTTCTATTTCAAGATTATTTGTGCTATGAGCACCCTCAAATAAGATTATTCTCAGATTTTGACAAAGATTTGAACTTTTGGTCCTAAGCTAAGATAAAGAATCCACTTTGTTCATATAACTTGAGATTTAACCTTGTGCTATCTTTAAAGTGGATTTCTTAAGATTTTGAGCTTAAGAATGGGAGTAGTATTTAGCATCAAGATGGGTAAGTTACTACAGTTTCATACCCCAGAACTATGTGCCACCGTAGGATTATGATTATTCCCACTTCTACGTGGATGACTAAGATTGTGATCACTTAAGATAAAAAGCTCTATTCTGATGTCAAGTGTAGAACAGCTCTACCTAACTGGGGACAGACGTGGGACTTCATGGATGCTCACATGGTGTATGTCGGTTAGAAGAACCTCCCAAAAAGATGTCCCCTACTCTTCAATAGTCTATTGATTTAAAGCTTTAAGATAAAAGCATATGTAATGGAAGTTATGGTTTTAAGATTCTTAAGCCCTAAGATAAAGTATTTTACAAATTTCAGAACTAGGTGTAATGGCTCACAAGATTTGTGTTATATGTTTTATCATTTATGACTTATGATCTTCAAACTTCAAATTTCTTAAGCATGTGTGAGTCATTTACATTTAGCATGTATGATTTTATAAATTGTGATGATATTGCTTACTTATTGCATTCACCCCTATATACTCAGTACATCCTCAAAGTACTAATCCACATATATGACAATGTGCTACATTGTCTCATAATATAGGTTCAGGTTCTCAATCTCAGCAGCATGATGATCTTCAAGCATCTCTTCTACATCCATGTAGTTGGTGAGTCCTCATAGTTTGGGGACTTAGTTATTCATACTTCTAGTTTATCAGTAGATGTTTCTTTATTCATTTCAGATAAATTTGAGTTAGCTGGGTCCTGTCCCAGTGACTCTCTCTATTTAGTTAGTAGAGGCTTGTTGGACTACTAGATTCTGTCTTAGACTTTTGATTTAGTATTCAAATTCTCAGTATTGTCTTACCAAGATTTATAACATTTCTATGTTTTAGATAAGATTTCTGCATTTATTATGTTTTTATATTCCTATCTTTCCTATTTTGATATTTAGATTTAGTAGAAGGCAGACAGGGTTATCTTAGGACTTCTTGTAGTTTGGAGCACCATGTAGCATCCTAGAAAACAAATTTTGGGGTGTTAAAAACTTAGTATTAGAGCCTAAGGTTTAAAGAGTCCTAGGGAGTCAGATAAGTCATGTTACATATAGTCTTGATCATCGGTGTAAAGTGTTCCACATGTATGAGCAAGAGTTTATGGAGCATTTTAGAAAACCATCTCTTCTTTCATGATCTATCATGCATTTAGTGTCTCTATCTTCTTCTAACTCGTGCTTTCATGTGATATAAAATGCCTCCTCGTCGAAATAACGCCTGCAGAAATGATAACCAACCACCTCAGCCCGCAGACCCTTTGAATGAGAATATGTCACATGCAGAGTTTTGGGTTGCCTTTAGGCGCTAGCCAAAGCTGTGACAGCTAATCGTCAGGGCAACCGTTAGGCTGCAGTCCCACTACAGAAAGATGGGAACTTAGCCCAGCTAGAATCCGAGATTTTATGAGAATGAACTCACTAGAATTCTTTGGGTCGAAGGCAGGTGAGGACCCATATTTATATCTAGATGAGGTGAAGAAGATTACCCAAATTATGCATGTTTCTAAATAGGAGAGTGTAGAATTGGCTTTCTATAGATTGAAGGATGCAGCTTATGATTGGGTAGTGATGTGGAAGAAGAGTAGAGAAGAGAATGTAGCTCCCATGACTTGGCAAATTTTTTGAGACACATTCTTAGACAAGTTCTTATCGCACGAGATGAGGGAAGCTAAGATAGTAGAGTTCATAAACTTGAGGCAGGGCTCAATGACATAAAGAAGTATTGTCTCAAGTTTAACAATTGTCTAAGTATACCCTTGATCAGATGGATGACCCTAGGTCAGGCATGAGTAAGTTTATGACCGGTGTGTCTGGGTTGGTAGTTAAGGAGTGTAGGACTACTATGCTTATTGGAGACATGGATCTTCCTAGATTGATGATGCACGCTCAGCAGATTAAGGCAAAGAAGATTAAGGAAAGAGAGAGAGTAAATAAGAGGGCTAAAATAGGGCAGTTTGACTATGGTCAGAATAGGTCTGGAGGAGGGAATCATTTGCAGCTTCAGAATCATTCATCTATGCCTGCACCTTCTTAAGCTAGTGCTCCTGCACCCATAAATAGGCAAGAACGGTAGGGTAAGTCTTCTGTTTATAGGTTTTAAAATAGCATGAGTAATAGGCCTAATCATCCCCCATGTGCTAAGTGTGGTAAGAATTATGGAGGTGAATATTTATGGGGTTAGAAAGGTTGTTATGGTTATGTCCAGCTGGGTTATGGAACCAAAGAGTGCCCACATGCTAGATGCGGGAATAGAGATGTTCGTCCTCAGACTCAGGCTAATAGTGAACCAGCTACTCTAGGTTGTCCAGCTCCTCCTCAGGTCACCTCATCTAGTACCGATGGTGGTCTGCACCAAAATATTCTTTATGTTATACCATCTCACCGATTGCAGGAAAATTCCCCCGATGTTGTGGATGGCATGTTTTATGTCTTTCATGTTGATGTTTATTTGTTATTGGACCCTAGGTCGAGTTTCTGTTATGTGACCCCATTAGTTGCTTTAAATTTTGAGGCAAATTCTAAAAAGATCCCTGAGCCTTTCATGGTTTCTACTCTAGTAGGAGAGTCAGTTGTTGCTAAGTAAATCTATAAGAATTGTTCTATCATCGTACTTCAAAAAGTCATGTTAGTAGACTTAATAGATTTAGATATAGTTGATTTTGATCTTATTCTTGGTATGGATTGGCTTCATTCCTATTATACTTTTATAGATTGTTGCACCCAAGTGGTGAAGTTTTAGCTTTTAGATGAGCCAGTTTTTGAGTGGTCAGGTAATTCAGTGTCTCCCCAAGAGTTATTTCATATCTTAACTTAAGGCCAAAAAGTTGATATCCAAAGGTTGTATTTACCATTTAGTTTGAGTTAAAGACACTAAGTCTGAGACTCCAACAATTTAGTCCGCCCGAGTGGTCAATGAGTTTCCTGTTGTTTTTCCAGAAGATCTCCCAAGGGTACCTCCCGATAGAGAGATAGAATTTGGTATAGACCTTCTCCCAGATACTCAGCCTATTTCTATACCTCCTTATCATATGGATTCCGCTAGCTTAAGGATTTGAAGGAGTAACTCAAAGATCTTTTAGATAAAGGTTTCATAAGGCCTTGTGTTTCTCCATGGGGCGCTCTCGTCCTATTCGTGCAAAAGAAATATGGTTCTTTGTGAAGGTGCATTAACTAGCATCATCTGAATAAAGTTACGGTAAAAAACAAATATCCTCTTCCTAGAATTGATGACTTGTTTGATCAACTCCAAGGTGCAAGTTATTTCTCAAAGATAGACCTTAGATCTGGCTATTATCAGCTTAAAGTAAGGGAATGTGATATTTCAAAGACAGCCTTTAGAACCTGGTATGGTCATTTTGAGTTTCTAGTCATGTCTTTTGGGCTAACCAATGCCTCAGCAAATTTCATGGACCTCATGAACAGAGTGTTCAAATAGTATCTAGACATGTTTGTCATAGTATTCATAGATGATATCCTCATGTACTCCTGTAGAGAGGATGACCATGTAGATTACCTTAGAAATATCTTACAAACTCTTAGAGATCATAAATTATTTGCCAAATTCTGCAAGTTTGAGTTTTGGATAAGGTCAGTAGCCTTTTTCAGTCATATTATTTCCATCAATGGCATTAGAGTCAACCCCCAAAAGATAAAAACTGTAAAAAAATTAGCCTAGACCGATCTCTCCATCAGACATTAGGAGTTTCTTGGGTCTAGCTAGTAATTACAAATGTTTTGTTGAAGGTTTCTCATCTATTGCATGCCTGATGTCTAGATTAACCCAAAGGAAAATTAAGTTTTAGTGGTCATATTCTTGCAAGAAGAGTTTTCAAGAATTGAAAACTTGACACAGTTCAACCCTAGTTTTAGCATTACCCAATAGTATGGATGGTTTTGTTGTTTATTGTGATGCCTCCAACGTTGGTTTGGATTGTGTGTTGATGCAGAGAGGTAAGGTCATAGCCTATGCCTCTAGACAGCTTAAGCCTTATGAAAAGAATTACCCAACCCATTTCTGGAATTAACTGTTGTGGTGTTTGCTTTGAAAATTTGGAGACATTATCTGTATGGTGTGCATATTAATGTGTTCACGGACCACAAAATCTTGCAGTATGTGTTTACTTAGAGGGAGTTGAATCTCCAACAAAGAAGGTGGTTAGATTTGCTGAAAGATTATGATATGAGCATGTTGTATCATTCGGGAAAGGCCAATGTAGTGGAAGACACCCTTAGTAGATTGTCTATGGGAAGTGTTGCTCATGTGGATAATGATAAGAAGGGGTTATCTCGAGAAGTTCATCGTTTGGCTAGATTGGGTGTTAGATTGGTTGATTCAGCTAAAGGGAATATTTGGGTTCAGAGTAGTTTTGAATTTTCCCTAGTTTTGGAAGGGAAGGAGAAGCAAGATATGGATTCTAGTTTAGTCAAACTGAAGGAGTCGATTAAATACCAAAAGGTAGAGGTTTTCTCCCAAGGAGGAGATGGCATATTGATATACCAAAGTAGATTGTGTGTGTCGTGTGTTGATAACTTGAGACAGAGGATTATGGATAAAGCGCATGGTGCGCTTTATTTTATTCATCTAGGTGATACCAAGATGTACCGCGACTTATGGAAAATCTATTGGTGGAATGGTATAAAGAGAGATATAGCGGAGTTCATAACTAAGTGTACAACTTGTCAACAGATAGAGCACCAAAGACCTGGTGGTACGTTGCAAGAATTTGGTATCCTTACTTAGAAGTGAGAAGAGGTGAATATGGATTTTGTGACTGGTTTACCCTATTTATGTCATCATCGTGATTCAGTTTGGGTTATTGTAGACAGATTGACAAAGTTAGCGCATTTTTTGCCAGTTTATACATCTTATAGAGCTGAGGATTGTGCTAAGTTGTATATCCGAGAGTTAGTCAGATTGCATGGAGTTCCCTTGTCTATCATCTCAGATAGAGGTACTCAGTTTACTTCCCAATTTTGGAGAGCCTTTCAGAAGGGTCTTGGTACCCAAGTCCATCTTAGTTCAGCTTTCTACCTTAAGAAAAATGGTCAAGCAGAGAGGACCATCCAAACTCTAAAGGATATGCTGAGAGCTTGTGTTCTTGATTTCAAAGGTAGTTGGGATGAGCATTTTCCATTGATTGAGTTCACGTATAATAACAGTTACCATTATAGCATTTAGATTGCTTCTTTTGAGGCTCTTTTAGGAGGAGATGTAGATCACCCAAAGGTTGGTTTGAAGTAGGTGAGGACGTTTTTCATGGGCCCGATGTAGTGTTTGAAGCTATGGACAAAGTTAAGTTGATTAGAGAAAGATTGAAAACACCCCAGAGTCATTAGAAATCACATGCAGAATGGGAAGAAAGGACCTCAAGTTTGAGGATGGTGATTTAGTGTATTTGAAAATTTCACCTATGAAAGGGGTGAAAAGATTTGGCAAAAAGGGGAAGCTTAGTCCCCAGTATGTTAGCCTTTATAGAATTTTGAGTCGTGTTGGGAGAGTATCTTATGAGATTGATTTGCTCGCAGACTTGTCAGTCGTTCATCCTGTATTTCACGTCTCTATGCTTAAGAAGTGCATCGGTGGCTCCACTGTTGTAGTTCCTTTAGAAATCTCAGATATTCAGAACAACCTTTCTTATAAAGAGATTATAGTTGAGATTTTAGATCATCAGATCCGTAGACTAAGGAAAAAAAAGTTCCCTTGTACAAAGTTCTTTGGCGGAATCAGTCTGTTGAGGGTACCACTTAGGAAGCAAAAACAGATATGCGAGCCAAATACCCTCACCTTTTCTCAGCAAACTCTGATTTAGCTGAAGGTAATACTCTTCCTTGATTCAGTTCTTTCTAATCATATATTCAGCAATATAGTTTCCCTCATGTAAGTTCATGCACTTACAAAATTACTCAGAAGCTCAGAATTATTTAGATTCAGTTGTTCAATTTATTTTAGTTGTGTATGAGAACTTATAGTCTCAGATTCCTCAGTATTCTAGCCATATTTGAGGATGAATGTTCCCAAAGGGGAGATATTGTAATGCCTCATACCTTATCTAGCTAAAATCCATCCTTAAAATGTTACAGAATAGATTCCAAAATAAATGATAATTATTTCAAGTGGAATTATCCAGATTTAGGCCTCCCATTGTGTGGGAAATTTGATATGCTTGCAAATGTTATAAGATTCTCCTAAATTTGATAACTGGGTAAAAATTTATGGCTATCTTAAGTTCTAGTCGTAAAACACCGTCATTTAGGTTATTAGTGCGTTGCGGAGAAGGTTTAAATAATGTTTATCAATTTCTAGTGACCCTCCATGATATTGCCGCATCACGAAGGGGGTAAAATCCCCAATTTTACAATTCTAGAGAATGTCCACGATATTGGAGCGTCGCGCTAAACTTCCAGGTCCCATCCAAGGTGGCAACACGATACCAACGCATTGCACCACCATGTTTATTCCTAGTTGGAAATTTCTAGTGTCTTGGCGCGATGGTGGCGCGTCGCGCCAAGGCCAAAAGTCAGGAATTTGGTCATTTTTTAGTTCCATTTATGAGTTTAAGAGGGGAATTTTGGCAAATCTCCCAGCCCCCAATCTATCCTAAACAATGAATTAAACCCCTACAAAGCACTTTACATCCACTTTTCATCAAATCTCTCTCAAGCAAAACCCTAGTTCATCAAGCTTCCTCCCCAAGAAATCCAAATTTCTCCATTAATTCTCCAAAGCAATTAAAGATTGAGAATTCCCACTTCAAGAGCTGTAAGAAGTCATCTCCAAAACATCAAAAAAAAGATCCCAGATTCAAGTTTTAGCATTTAAATCACCACTTGAGGTACGTGGGGTATGAACAAGGATAATCCTTACATTCCTGTGCCCAAAACTTATCTTAAATTCAACTTTTACTGAAGTTTATAATATTTCCCATGAAATTAAAGTTAGGGTTTATGCCCATTATTGCTAATTACAAGTTTATGATATATTCAATTTTTTAGAAGTTGAATTCCATGATTTTGTTCATATTTTCATGCATATTGCTGAAATTTCCAGATTTATGATGAATTATAAATGCTTATATTATCAAGCATGAATTTTAAGATGTTTTAACATGAGATTGATGTGTGGGTCGTTATGCCCTAATTAAGATTTCTATTTCGAGATTATTTGTGCTATGAACACCCTCAGATAAGATTATTCTAAGATTTTAATAAAGATTTGACCTTTTGGTCCAAATATAAGATAAAGAATCCACTTTGTTCATATAACTTGAGATTTAACCTTGTGCTATTTTTGAAGTAGATTTCTTAAGATTTTGAGCATAAGAATGGAAGTGGTATTTAGCATCGAGATGGGTAAGTTACGATGATTTCATACCCCAGAACTGCGTGCCACCGTAGGATTAAGATTATTCTCACTTCTACGTGGATGACTAAGATTGTGATCACTTAAGACTAGAAGTTCTATTCCGATGGCAAGGGTAGAATAGTCCTACCTAACGGGGGCCATACATGAGACTCCATGGATGCTCACATGGTGTATGTCGGTTAGAAGAACCTCCCAAAAAGATATCCCGTACTCTTGAATAGTATATTGATTTAAAGCTTTAAGATAAAAGCATATGTTTTGGAAGTTATGATTTTAAGATTCTTAACCCCTAAGATAAAGTATTTTATAGATTTCAGAACTAGGTGTAATGGCTCACAAGATTTGTGTTATACATTTAATAATTTATTATTTATGATCTTCAGATTTTGAATTTCTCAAGCCTGTGTGAGTCATTTACATTTAGCATGCATGATTTTATAAATTGTGATTATATTGCTTACTTATTGCATTCACCCCCATATACTCAGTGCATCCTCAAAGTAGAGATCCACGTGTATGTCTATGTGCTACATTATCTCATAATAAAGGTTTAGATGCTCAATCTCAGCAACGTGAGTGATCTTCAAGCATCTCTTCTATATCCCTGTAGTGGTGAGTCCTCATAGTTCAGGGACTTAGTTATTCATACTTCCAAATTATCAGTAGATATTTCTTTATTCATTTCAGACAAATTTGAGTCAGTTGGGGCCTGTCCTAGTGACTTTCTAGATTCAATTTACAGAGGCTTGTCGGACTACTAGATTCAGTGTTAGACTTTTGATTCAGTATTCAGATTGTCAGTATTGTGTTACCAAGATTTATAACATTTCTATGATTTATATAAGTTTTCTGCATTTATTATGTTTGTATATTTCTATCTTTCCTATTTTGAGATTTAGATTTAGTAGAAAGCAGCCAGGGTTAGCTCAGGACTACTTGTAGTTTAGAGCACCGTGTGGCATCTCGCGGATCAGATTTTAGGGTGTTACAGGTGTTGAGGCCAGGCCTATAGAGTGGTAAGAGTTTTCCACGGCTTTCTAAGACAGGTTCTTTACTTTAGAGTAAAGGAAAGCTAAAGTATAGTAGTTCATTAATTTGAAGTAAGGTAATATGATTGTGAAGGAATCCTCACTGAAGTTCACTCATCTAGCGAGGTATGCTCCTTTGATGGTGGCTGATAATAGGTCTAGAATGAGTAAGTGTATTTCTGGTGTAGCTGATAGTATGGTCAAGGAGTTTAGGACTACCATGTTGATTAAGAAGATGGGCCTATATAGGCTTGTGGTTCATGCTCAGCAGATTGAGAAAGAGAAGCATAAAGATAAAGAGAGAGAGAATAAAAGGGACAAAACAAGTAGTTTTAACTTTTCTCAGCCAAGTTCAGAGGGTGGTAACCGTTCTCAGCTCTGTCAGAAGTTCTCTGCCCCAGCTCCATCTTCAGCTTGTGCACCAGTTCCAAAGTGTACGAATGATTGTCAGGACAAAGCACTAGACTCTAAGTCTCAGGTTAGTGTGAACAGTGGTTATACTAATCCGCTCTACGGGAAGTGTGGTAGGAATTATTAGGGTATGTGTACGGCTGGTAGTGATGTGTGTTTTCGATATGGAAAGCCAAGCCATAGGATCTGAGAGTGTATGGTGGTGGCACAGGAGGCAGAAATGATCACTAATAGGTCCAGAATACTTCTTCAGCAACGTTCAGAGGTCGCCCAACACAACATGGTACCACTTCTAGGGCAACCAGTTGGCAATGCTAGAATATACTGTTTGTGCTCCAGTCCGGACATGATCAGGAAAGTTCTCCTGATGTAGTTATGGGTACGTTATAGGTTTTTTATCTTTATGTGTATATTTTGTTAGATCGTAGAGCTTCACTTTGTTTTGTAACCCCCATATAGCTATCAATTTTGGTGTCAGTCCAAAAACATTAGCAGAGCCTTTCTCAATGTCTACCCCAGTTGGTAAATCTATTATAGCCATACGGGTATACAAAAATTATCTGTTATAGTATCTCAGAAAATCACCTCTATTGATCTTATGGAGTTAGAGATGACTGATTTCAAAGTCATTCTCGGCATAGATTAGCTCCATTAGTGATATGCCTCAGTCGATTGTAGAAATAATGTCATTCAATTTCAGTTTCCCAATGAACCAGTTATTGAATAGAGGGGTAGTACTTCAACGCTTAGCGATCAAATTGTTTCATATCTTAGAGTGAAAAAAATGATATCTAAGGGGTGTGTTTACCATCTTGTTTGAGTCAAGGGCTCTAGTTTTGAAACCCCCAGTCTCGAGTCAGCTTTAGTTGTAAGGGAATTTCCAGATGTGTTCCCTGAAGATCTTTTGGGATTTCCTCCTGAAAGGGAAATTGATTTTGGAATAGATCTCCTTCTTGATACCCAGCCCATCTCTATTCCACCCTATAGAATGGTTTCTATAAAGCTTAAAGAGTTAAAGAATTGTTAAAATATATCTTAGATAAGGGTGTCATTAGGCCCAGTATTTCCTAATAGGGCGCTCCAATCTTGTTAATGCATAATATGGATGGTTCACTCAGAATGTGCATCGATTATCATCAGTTGAACAAGGTCACAATCGAAAATAAATATCCACTCCCCAGGATTAATGACTTGTTTGACTAACTTTAGGGTGCCAGTTATTTCTCTAAGATAGACCTCAGATATGATTATCATCAGCTCAGAGTCAGAAAATGTGACATTCCAAAGGCAGCCTTCAGAACTTGATATGGTCACTTCGAATTTCTATTTATGTCTTTTGGACTAATGAATTCCCCTACATCTTTCATGGACTTGATGAATAGAGTATTCAAGTAGTACTTGGACATGTCCATCATAGTCTTCATTGACGATATTCTTATATATTATAGTGAAAATGATCATGCAGACCATCTGAGAATTGTGTTTAGACCCTTAGAGCTCATCAGTTGTTCACCAAATTCTGTAAGTGCAAGTTTTGGCTAAAATCTGTAGCTTTCTTGGCTATATTATTTTCGGTGATGGAATTAGAGTGGATCCTCAAAAGACTGAAGCAATGCAAAATTAGCCCAGACCCATCTCGCCATTAGATATTAGGAGTTTCTTGAGTTTGTCTAGCTATTACAGATGGCTTGTTGAAGGTTTTTCTTCAATTACATCCCCCATGTATCTATTAACGCAGAATAAAGTCAAATTTTAGTGTTTATATTCCTACAAGAATATTTTTCAAGAGTTGAAGACTCGACTCACGTCCTCCCCAGTCCTGACTTTGCTAGATGATTCAAAGGTATTTGTAGTTTACTTTGATGCTTCTAGGGTTTGTCATGGTTGTGTTTTGATGCATAGAGGTAAGGTCATAGACTATACCTATAGATAGCTTAAGACCCATGAAAATAATTACCCTACCTAGTATCTTGAGTTGGAAGCCGTTATTTTTTCCTTGAAAATTAGGAGGCATTACCTGTATGGGGTTCATATCGATGTGTCTACAAATCACAAAAGTTTTCAGTTTGTGTTCTTGCAAGAAAGATTTAAATCTTTGTCAGAGAAGATGGTTTGAGTTGTTGAAAGATTATGATATGAGTGTGTTGTATCATCCGGGCAAGGCCAACGTAGTGTCAGGTACCCTTAGTTGATTATCTATAGGTAGTGTTGCCTATGTTGAGGAGGATAAGAAGAAGTTAGACAGGGAGGTTCATAAGTTGGCAAGATTAGATGTTAAGTTGAGGAATCTTCTTTGGTTGATGAAGTGAAAGAAAAACAAGATAGGGATCCCAATTTTGTTAAGTTAAAGAAATCAGATAGAGATCAGAAGGAAAAGGTTTTCTACCAAGGGAGAGATGGTGTGTTGAGTTGTCAGGGTATGTTGTGTGTTTCATATGTTGGTGATTTGAGGAAGCAATTTTTGGCAGTACTGCATGGTGTACGATATTCCATTCGTCCAGGATCTACTAAGATGTACCATAATTTACGAGAAGTCTATTGGTGGAGTGGTATGAAGAGAGATATCGCAGAGTTTGTAGCTTAGTGTTCTAATTGTTAGAAAGTTAAGGTTGAGCACCAGATACCTAGTGGTACATTGTAGTCGTTCAGCATCCCCACTTGGAAGTGGGAGGTGGTGAACATCGACTTTGTGATAGGTTTGTCTCGTAAGTATCGTCAACATAATTTGATATGGGTTATTGTAGACAGAATAACCAAATCAGCTCATTTCTTGCCAGTTCATACTTTTTATTTAGTAGAGGATTATGCCAGTCTTTTTCTTATGGAGTTGGTTAGGTTGCATAGAGTTTCTTTGTCTATCATATCAGATAAAGATACTCAGTTTACCTCTCACTTTTTGAAGGCTTTTCAGAAGGGTCTTGGTACCCAAGTTCATCTCAGTACAACTTTTCATCCTCAAACAGATAGTCAGGCAGAAAAGACTATTCAGACTTTAGAGGACATGTTGAGAGCGTGTATTCTTGATTTTAAAGAAAGTTGGGATAACCACTTACCTTTTATTGAGTTTGCTAATAACAACAGCTATTACTCTAGTATTTAGATGGCTCCGTTTAAGGCTATGCATAGGAGAAGATGTAGGTCTTTTAATGTGTGGTTTGAAGTAAGTGAAGTTGCACTGGTAGGGCCAGATTCAGTGTTTGAGGCTATGGAAAAAGTTCAGTTCATTTGAGAGAGGCTGAAGATAGCCCAAAGTAATCAGAAGTCTTACGCAAATACGAGGATACGAGTCCTAGAGTTTGAGTTTGGTGATTTAGTCTATTTAAAAATCTCACTCATGAAGGGAGTGAAGAGATGTGGCAAGAAAGGTAAACCCAGTCCTCAATATGTTTTCCCGTTTAGAATCTTGAGTCATTTTGGAAAGGTGGCTTATGAGCTTGAGTTGCTTGCAGATTTGGCTTCAATGTATCCTGTGTTTCATGTTTCCTTGTTGAAAAAGTGTATTGGTGATTCAGTTGTTGCTATACCATTAGAAAGTATGGATGTTTAGGATAACCTTTCTTATGAATAAGTCATAGTAGAGATCCTTGATTGTCAGATTCGTAGACTAAGGAACAAAGACATTCCCTTAGTCAAAGTTCTCTAGCGGAATTAGTCCCTTGAGGGAGATACTTGGGAAGCAGAAGCAAATATATGAACCATTACCCACATATTTTCTCAGTAAAATCATATTCATCCTAAGGTAATGATTTTCCTTAGATTGACTCTCTTCCGTTCTCAGTTTCAGCTATGTAATCCATCTTATGTCATTGCATACATTAACGAATATTAGTTCATTTCATGTATCATATTTTAGACTCAGCTATGTAATCATGTTTCTATTCATGTATGTTCATTATATGATCTCAGTTCGCCTAGTATTCTTAACTAACCAGTCTTATTCAAGTACGAATGTTCCCAAGGGGAAGATAATGTAACACCCCACATTTTTAGGCTAGAATTCAAATCGTTGTTCCTATGCCTACAAACATGAACCCAACTATTCTATGTATATATATATGATTGTCAAAGATATGGTGTGGGAATATCTTTGTATAATGATCAAGGTCACAATAGCCTCATAACTCAAAGACGAGTTGAGGACTTTTCTATCGACAGAGTTTTGAGTAATCCTTAGATGAGTGTATCTCATAGAATATATTAATTCAGGTATTATACAATATTTAAAATGAAAGGTCTTTGAGTTTTCTTTCCAATGCATCTGGTTTCACCTTAATCTGACATCGGAATGGGAAGTTATGCCCATTTTACCTTAGCATATCCATCTTTCATCAAGGTGACGACTAGACTAATAGGCTATCAACCAGTTTACAAGACATCAGCCAAGTCTTCAACCTTAGACAGAATCTCTGAAGAAGGTAACAACTACGATGATAAGCTATCAACCAGTTGACAAGCCATCAGCCAAAATCGTCAACCTTAGGAAGTAACTCTGAAAGAGTTGATCACTAGGCTTATAGGCTATCAAACAGTTGACAAGCCATCATCCAAGGTATCACTAGGATGATAGGTTTTCAACCAATTGACAAGCCATCAACCAAGTCATCAACTAAAGAAAATTTAATAAATTTTTATTTAGCTTAGGAGGGGTATTTTGGTATTTTCCGTGCCTCAAACCTTACCCCCCCCTTCCCCAACTTAAAGCACCAAATAAGCATGTTTAGCCATTACTAATTAGTTTTATAAGCCATTAACCCTCTTTACTCTCAAGAATATCAAAATTAGGGTTTTCTCTAAAGTGATCTCTAAAGCCTCAAAGTTTAAGTTTCCTTGAAAGTTAAGCAAATCCAGGTATGTGAGATGTTCATACATGGTCTCCTTTCAAACATGGAGTTCAAGAATCCCTTTTTTATGTTTTAAATTATGAGTTTTACATGTTCAAGTTGAATTGTTTCCATAAATCTCTTGTTAATTCAATTACAAGTTATGGTTTTAAGTGTTTTCAAGTGGAGTGAGTTTTTACATGTTTTAAATATTGTAATCTTTATGTTAAATCCCTAATTTATGATTTTAGTCTTATTCTCACATGCTTTACTCATTTCGGTGCTTAAGTTCATGAATCTTATGTGTTTAATGTAATGCCTAAGTGTTGTGTTTTTGAACAATGATCCTCAATTATGGTTTTAAAGCGTTTAGATCATTTATATGACATTATTGTTATTTTTATTCAGTGTTTGCTGGTTATGAACACTCGATACCTATTTGTTTACATGCATTCATCTTTTCAAGTATTCAGATAGTTAATCCATGAATCCTATCAGTATACTCAAATATTCATATTTATGATGAGCATTATAAGTTATATAATAACATTCAATTAAGCTTAGTTCAATTTAGCTCCAGCGTCAGTTCAGTTGGGAGTAGGATTTAGCAATGAGTGAATGCAGGGAAGCTGGCTTCCCGTAAGTTAGGTAGAGTCATTTGTAGCAGTCCCTATATTCCAGAACTATGTAGCCAACATAAGATATGAGAAGTCACCCATTAGTTAGGCTTCCCTTCCTCTCAAAGGTCACCCGTCAATTAGGCTTGACACCCTGGTCCTTTAGGACATCAACTTAGTGGTTCCACACAACCAGTGTTAGTACTTATGGCACGGTACTGACAACCTCCAATTGGGGTCATAGAGTGGACCTTGATTAGCTCAAATTGGGGCATGTCGGTTAGATGATACCTCTCACAGTCTCAATACAGTATTCAGTATATTCTTAATTCAAGTTTGCTTAACCATAACATACCGACTCTCATTTATTCAGTTATTAGATTTCAGTATTTTAGTTTACAGATTATTTCAAAAATATGTCTATTCTTAGTCTTGCATTCTCAGATATTAAAGTTTTCATGCATTCATGTTCAGTTATTTCATGCTATTCAGTTAGTCCTTGTTTCATATGCATAGTACCCCATGTACATCAGACTATCCGCATCTCGTATACCAGTACATTTAAAGTATTGACCGCATACTCTTCTTTGTTCTATGATGTCTTATATCATAAGTTCATATGCTTAGTTTCCCGACCACATTTAGACAACTCAGCATAATCCAGTAGTATTAGTGGTGAGTCCTAATCCATCGAGAATATTCTATGATTATTTAGTTAGCTCAGTATTTCTTATTTTTAAGTTAGTTAGAGTTAGTTTGGGGCATGTCCCATCAACTCCTCGGTCGGTTTATAGGCTTTCAGATATTCAAATAGTCAATTAGACAGCTAGTCAGTTTATCAGTCTTATTAGCTATGTTTCAGTATTTTTATCTGATATTATAGACTTGTGATTGAATTACATTCTCAGTATTCTAATTTGTTAGAATTTATCATTTTTTCTTCTGCGTACATGTTTTATTAATAGTTTGCTCAGTGCTCACAGCAGGTACTAACTTATGGGTCAGCTTATAATTACTTGTGATTGTAAGCACCGTTGTCGTGAATAGGGGATAGCCTCGGGTCGTGACAATATGCAATTTGTTTTCCTATATTATCTTTCTAACCTGCTATGAATTCTCCTTATTGGTGTTTCCTTTTGATTCAATGTAAACACTAGGGCCATGATAGAAATGAAATCCTTAATAGTTCATTTGTAGGAGTAGGAGATTGAGGTTAACCTTATCTTTGCTACTAACCTAGGTCATCATTACAACCAATGTTTGGTTCCATATAAAAGTTCAACTAAGAAAAATACTAATGAAATTTAGAGTCACTATTTCATATAGACTCTTATTTACAGCAAGTCAATCATAAATGTCAAGCACATGCAAAATTATATTCTGATTCTAAAAACATCTGTGGGTTAGTCACTTTGGGCATAACTAGATTAGTCTATCCATGCTATCTAATTTTTCCACAACAAGTGAGGGCTAAAAAAACTTGTGTATTAACAAGTGATGGAAATTTAATCTAGCAATTTAGATAAGCTATGCATTAAGGGAATTGCCATATCAGGGAGTCAAGTGAACAAATGGTACTTTATACTTCACAGCAATTTTAATAAGACATCAAAACTCTATACATATTCATAACAAACTATCTCTTATTTTAAAAGGGATAATATAGATGCATCCTTAAATGATAGGTTAGGTCAAGTGTATATCTTCTGATCGCCTATATATTCTTGCATTTAATAAGACTATGCATCAAAACATGCATTCATATTGAGTCATTTGAGTGTCATTGTTACCTTCTTGGTGTCTAACTAATACCTTTTTTAACCAAAATTACTAGCTTTGTGTATTCTAATTCCACTACAATCAGCCTAGCTAATCACAACTTAGGTCTAACTAGTCAATATTCCATTTTCAACCTTAAGGTGTAGTCATATACTAATCCTTTATACCCAAAACATAGAATTTTAGGAACCATGTGTACATAATCTCTTATAAAAAATAATTGGAAGGGCTCATCCTAGAGTTTTCTAAACACAAAAGGGATTGCATGTTATTATTACCTATTTGGAGTGGCCATACACACATACCTTATAAAAATATAATTACTAAAATCTAGAATGATATCTAGTAGGTGTTTGGTCCTTATCAACTAACTAGGGGTATCCCTAGTAATGTTATCACATTTAAAGGTTCACCTTTCAGAGCATGCTACTAGCCTCTTTAAACTAATACAAAAGTAGTTCAGCAAATTTTATTTTCAAAATAAGTGTAACTCCAAAACCCTATATATTAACAAGGTACTAAATTTCCTCTTTAGAATTAAATACTATATATTAAAGGAGTCAACAATAACAACAACAAAAACAAACCCGGTGTATTCCCACATAGTGGGGTCTAGGGAGGATAAGATATACGCAGTCCCTACCACTACCTCCAGAGAAGTAGAAAGGTTGTTTTTGATAGACCCCCGGCTTAAGACTTATATTATTAAAGGAGTCATGTGGAGGAAATCTCAAATTTAAGAACCTTTCACAACCTGTTAAGCAATGCACACTAAGAAATATTTGCAACCTATCTTTATGACTAGTTACCCATCTATTATACAAAAATATTAATAACCCTATTATATCCCGCTCAAACAAACCAAGACAATACAAATAGTACAAATGCAGCCTTAGTTTCAAGTAACACAAAAACCATTACATGATTGTGGGTTGTGATGGTCAAACTAAATTGGAACACCCTAATATGAATTTCAATAACTTGAGAGCCTTCTTTGTAGGTTTCCTCTCTTGGGCATTTGTGGTGTTGTCCTTTTTTCCATCCTTGACCTTAGATATAGCATAGATAGTATAAATATGAGAGATCAGAGTAAGAGCGAGAATAGACTCCTTAACACTTCTTTATTGCACGACATGGAATATGAAAGAAAGTAAAATTTCCTGAATGTCCAAGTATCCCCCTAATTATATATGTGGCATGCAACACATTCATAAGTAAGGCTCTACTAGACTAACTTTGTAGACTCCCTAGGATGAACTGCTCTGATGTCACTTTTGTCACACCCTAATACTGGATGATGTGGACAACAACTATAGGAACATATACTATAACAATAACCTAGATGAGAAAATGAATCACTGACAAATGAAATTGCTGATAAGAAGTTGTATATACAATACCCACCCATTACCCGAGCCAATACAGATGACATATAAATATATGAATACATATGACTGCTTTAAAATGTCTACAAAGCCTTTAATGGAATCCATGACTGTAAAAACATTAAAATATATATGCTAAAGACTAGTCAAGGCGCCAAATCAACTTGGAGCTTACCAACAGCCGCTGAGTATCTTGTACTTTTATTAGGGAGATCTACTAACTAAGAACATGTGCCTAAAACATAGAACCACTCGACCGATTTACTCCACTTGAAAATTCATGTAAAAGTTGATAATTTGACTTTATAATAGACTTGTTAGTTCCTCATAGACAAGTTATGCCTTATTATAAGATGGAAGATCTGTTGATATGGTCTTTAACCCATTTGGAGTACCTTCATGAATGAATATAGGACAAATATTTAAATGTTCACTAGGGTTAGAGGGAGATATTTTTTCAAAAAATACAATAATTAGGCTTGAATTCTTGCCATACTATCTAATTGATCTAATAAAAGATGGATTTTCTTCTGTTTAGGCGGATAAATATGTTTATACGAAAGTGGTAAACGATGATTATGTGATAATTTTCTTATATGTTGATGATATGATGATACTTGGTACTTTTTAAAATATTATAGAACTTACCAAATTATATTTCTCCACTAACTTTGATATGAAAGATCTGGGTGAAGTGAATATGATTTTGGGAATTAACGTTATAAGTAGTGAAGATGGTATAATACTGTCACAAGAACATTATGTGTAAAGACTTCTTAAGAAATTTGGATGTTGGGAGCTAACTCCGGTAGCCACTTCTTATGATTGTAATTCAAAATTAAAAAAGAATAATGGTGACCAAGTAGCTCGGCCTAAATATGCACAGGTTATTAGGAGTCTGATATATTTAATAAATTTTACTAAGCCTGATATAGCCTATGGTGTGTGTAGAATGAGTAGATATACTCATAATCCCAATAATTAGCAATGGTTTTAATTAATGCAACAGATGAAATATTTGAGAGAAACCGTGAATTATGGTATTTTGTATAGTGGATTTCATTCTACATTAGAAGGGTATTATGATGCAAATTGGATCTCTTATTCAGATGAAATAAAATTCACTAGTGGTAATGTGTTCACCCTTGGTGGTGGGGTAGTATCATAGAGATCAGCTAAATAGATGATCATTTCTAGGTCAACAATGGACTTAGAGTTTGTGAATCTGAAGTTAGCTGGTACTGAGGCTGAATGGCTACGAAATTTCTTAGCAAAAATCTCTTTTAAAAAGGATGATTTGTTATCTAATATCCCTTTAAAAGGGATTATCTGGTGCCTCATGTGTATGTACACTGCGATTTTCAAGCCGCAATTTCTATTGCAAGAATAAATCTTGCAATTGTAAGAGTAGACATATGAATTGAGGCATGATGTTATCAAGCAATTTTTTGAGATGAAATAATTTTCATTAATTATGTGAAGTCAGAATTGAATTTGGCCGATTCACAGACTAAACTTGTAAGAAGAAAATTAATTCTTTAATTCTTAAAAGATATGGGGTTAAGGCCAATATGATTGTCAATAGAGATAGTAACCCAACCTATATGATTGACGATCCCATGAAGTAGGTTCATATGGGTAAAAACAAGTTGATATTGACTCTGCGCATTAACTGAGAGTGCTTGAACTGCTATTAAAATTGAGGGATGAGTCATAAACTCTTAATGAATTCATAGTCCTTATGGATGGTGTATTTAAAGTAGTGTACACTTAATGAATTCACCTATATGAGAAGTAGAATAAGGTCATTCCTATGAGACTTTTTTCCTTAGTCTCTAGAGCTTTCATGAATACCATGCATATGCATAGCCTATTGAGGTAAAACCGCATTGAACAACAAAATTACAGTCAAATGTGATTGACAAAATCTCTGGCTTACAACAACATTTACTCGGTTCATAGAAATATTATATTTCACCAATAATTCTTTAAGTGAAATTTTATTGGTCTAAGTTTGGTTCATAGTCAAGAAGACACCAAACCTACTGCACTTTGTTCATGCAAATACTGCAAGTTAAAACTCTTTTTCCTATAAATTATTTTTAAATAATGTGGGGATTGTAGGGAAAAAAATTATTTCAAAATAATTTATGAAAAATATTTTATTTCAAAATAATTAATGTGTATTTACTTGGAAAGAAAGTAGTGTATTAAACAAGTTTTACACTTGCCAAGAAGATAGCCTTTGCATGAGTTTTTGAAAACAAGTGTCTTGACACTTATCTAAATATTACTTTCTCATTGCACTATAAATAAAGTCTCAATCTCACTGTAAAACATAGCCAAAATATCTTTTTTACTTTATCATCTCTTCTTACAAACTTCTCTCACTATTGCCTTTTTCTTATATATTTTTTTGGCTTCACATACTAAATATTCTTCGTGTTTGTTTTGTTGATATTTTTATTAATAATTTTGTTGATTATTATATCCTCTGGTTAATTAGGAAATACTTATTTAACTCAAAATATCCTCTACTTAATCAGGGAAGTTCTTGTTTAATCCTAGGAAATATTTCACACTACTGAAATAGTATATTAGGATAGTGCCTAGCACTACTCAAGTATAATTAATATATTACTTACTATAATATCATAGTAATATCTATTTAATATTCAATATCATTAATTTGTCAATAAGAAATTATA
Source organism: Capsicum pubescens (assembly GCA_030864215.1). Lineage (NCBI taxonomy): Eukaryota > Viridiplantae > Streptophyta > Magnoliopsida > Solanales > Solanaceae > Capsicum > Capsicum pubescens. Next base: position 198,281,453 of record CM061541.1, read on the forward strand.
TCACTGTTACAATTATTATTTCGGTTATACTATTATTATTTTAGTATTATTATTATTATACACTGTTATATCATTGTACTTCTAATATTATTATTGTTATATTATTATTGTGTTAACAATTAAATAATATTGTTATTATTATTTTACTATTGTTCCCTAACAATCTAAGAAACTATGACAAATAATTCTTGTAACGCCCCGAGTCTGTACCCCAGACGCTACACGGTGCTTACGATCCCGAAGGACCACAAGCTAACCCATGACTGATATCTGCTATGATCACTAAATAATAATACGGAAAATAGATTTAATTGCCATAAGGTTCAAAATCTGAATACAGATAAAGAATATCAACTGTAATAATAATCTACAAAACTGAATACTCTCTGATGGTCTAGTCTGAAAAGTCCCTAACTTAACTGTCCGAATGCGGAGTTGATGGGACAAACCCCTAACTAACTCCGACTACTAAAATACAGAAATAAAAGATATCCTCGATAGATGAGGACTCAATACTAAATCTAAAACTACTGGCTGAATATGAATTTGTCTATGAGCAGTCAGGAACCTGAGCGTCCGAACCTACGATATGAGACATCATAGCATAAAGAAAGAGTATGCGTCAATACGTGGAATGTACTGGTATGCTAGATAATGTAAGGCTAAATGCAAAGGTTCATGTGTATGAACAATAATTGACTGAATAATATAGAATAACTGATTATAAGTACATAGAAATCTGAAACTACTGTAAACACTAGGTATGCAATACTGTGCATATGCATGTATACTGTATCTAAGCTTTTACTAAAACTGAATACTGATTTTGGATAACTGAATAAATTATATCTGAGATTACTGATAACTAAGTTACTAATACTGATTGACTATGTTTGACAGTCTAGATTCTGTAGAACTAAACTGAGTTCAATACTGAGACTGAAATTAAAACTGTGGGAAGTAAACATTTAACCGACATGCCCCTTTTATGAATAGATTTGGGGTCCAACCTGTAACCCCAGCTGGAAGGGTGTCAGTACCGTGCCATGGGTAAAGACAACTGAAGAGTTACCCTTATCTGGTAGGTAATCTAATGAGAATGGTGGTACGCTCGACTGGAAGGTTCAATACCTCATCAATCCTCAACTGGAAGGTTGATGTCTCAACCTACGTTGCCTACATAGTTCTGGAATACAAGGACTGGTTCCAAGGATCACACCCTCTACTGGAAGGTGATCCCCTATCCTTGGGTTCACTCGATGTTGAATCATAATCCTAACTGAATGACACTGATTAATATACTAAGCCGATCTAGACCGATACTGAGTTTCAGTGAGTTTTGTAATTGCCTAAGTACTTACTATTTTGGGACATGACTGAGACTATTCTGTAACTACTGGAGCTCTAGGTAAACAGCTAGATTATCGGGTATTAGATACCCCCAGGACTCAATAGAATGAAGAGTAAAGCATAGCATGATCTTGAAAAGCATAACAATGTCCACTTGTTCATAATTCATTCATAAAGACATTTTATCAAACATTTATATAGCATAAACTTGTACATATGCTAGCATGTCATAATTTCATTATTTAATTCACATGGACATTCCATCAAATACATGGGGAGCACAAGTTAATGCATATAATCATGGACAACATATAAACATCATAACCACAACACCCAAACTTACTAATTCAAGGATTATAACATGGAAATTGCACAATTCAATATACATGCTGCTTCAATTTCATGGAATCTATCACTAATCATGGATTTAATCTCAATTAATGTCATGAACATGAATACAATCCAATTTAAAGCATGTAAATCATGAATCAATAATCCTGTAGTTTTAAAAATGGATTCTTGGACTCTATGGATGAAATAAACCCATAGATGAACACCCAACATACCTGGGAAGAAGAGTTCTTGAAGGTTCTTGGAGGAAATCTTGAGCTTTGTTCTTGTTTTCTTGAAAACTAAGGTTTGATAATTGAGAGAAAATGTTTTTAATCTTAAGAAAAGTAACTAAATAATGATATAGTAGGTTATTTAGGGGTTTACTTTCGTGTTAAAAGTTGATTTGGGTCATGGAAAAATACCCAATTATCCCTGGAAAAGATTTAAAAATCATCACTGAAAACACCCGATTTGGGACCTTGGAGTTATGCGGCCCTATCTCGACGTGTCACTGGAAATTGACAATTGTGAATTGGGTCATCAACGTGATGATATGGAATCGTGGTACCCTTTTGTATGCAAATTTCACCCTTGGCGCGACGCGCCATGATCGCAGAGTCATACTAGAAAGTGAAAATTGGGAAATTGGATGGTGGCGTGATGCGGTGGGATCGTGATGGCTCACTGGATTTTGACAATTGCCATTTGTACCCTCTCTGTGATATGGTGAAGTACCAGGTGGTATATTGTTTTACTAAAAATGCTATAACTCTTCGCCCATGTATTGGATTTAGGCAAATTTTATATCGCTGGAAAGCTCACTGAATTTACTATGCAATGGTAAGATCCAAAATGAAAAATACTGAGTATTTCAAAAAATTTATATATGAATACGCATGTACTGAGAGTTAAATTAATCTAGGGAAATATGTGGTATTACAATATCTCCTCCTTGGGAACATTCATCATTGAATAACACTAATTAAGTTGAGAATCACTGATAGATCGAGTTTACACAATGAACATGCATATTTGATGCATGGAATACATGACAGAAACTACTGATAAGCTGAAATTTCATACTAAACATGCATATTTGATGCATGAATACATGGATGAACTGATTTGTGGATGCATGACTGAATATGCAATGTTAAAGAATGCAAGGTTTATAACTGTAACTGAACATGGAACTGAGTAAAGCTAAGAAAGACTGTTACCTTAAGCTGAATTTGAATTTGTGGAGAAGAGGTGAGTACATTTGGTCCACATATCTACTTCTACTTCCCAAGTATCTCTCTCAATGGGATGATTCCGCAAAAGAACTTTGACCAAGGGAACTTTTTTGCTCCTCAGTCTATGGATCTTATGATCGAGGATCTGGACTGAAACCTCTTTGAAAGAGAGATCATTTTGAATATCTATACCTCTAAGGGAACTATGACTGATGGGTCACCGATGCATTTCTTTATCTAGGAGACATGGAATACTAGGTGCACTAAAGCTAGATCTGAAGGCAACTCAAGCTCGTAAGCTAATTCTAAAACGGCTGAAGATTCTGTAAGGACCCACATATCGAGGACTAAGTTTCCCCTTCTTGCCGAACCTCTTCACCCCCTTTATGGGAGAGATTTTCAAGAACACAAAATCACCAATATCAAACTCGAGATATTTTCTCCTCACATCTGCATATGATTTATGTCGGCTTTGGGCTGCCCTAAGCCTTTCTCTAATCAATTGAACCTTTTCTAAGGCATCAAACACTAAGTCCGGCACTACTACTACAGCTTCACCTACCTCAAACCAACCAATGGAGATCTATATCTCCTACCATAGAGAGCCTCTAACGAAGCCATCTGAATACTAGAATGATAGATGTTATTATATGTGAATTCAATCAAAGAAAAATGGTCATCCCAACTACCTTTAAAATCAATCACCCATGCTCTTAACATATCTTCTAGAGTCTGAATGGTCCTTTCTACTTGACCATCTGTCTAAGGGTGGAAGGTTGTACTGAGGTGAACCTGGGTACCAAGACTCTTTTAGAATTCTTTCCAGAAGTGAGAGGCAAACTGGGTACCTCTATCTGGGGTGATAGACACTGGGACTCCGTGTAACCGAACCAACTCTTTGATATAGAGTTTGGCGTGGTCCTCAACTGAATAAGAAGTATGAACTAGAAGGAAATAAGTGAATTTGGTCATCCTATCTACGATAACCCAAATCAAATCATGTTGATAATGAGTATGAGGCAAACCCATCAAAAACACTATTTTCACTTCTTCCCATTTCCATGTGGGAATACTGAACTCCTACATGGACCCACTAGGCTTCTGGTACTCAATCTTAACTTGCTGACACGTAGAGAACTTAGCTACAAACTCTGCAATATCCCTCTTCATCCCACTTTACCAATAGATATCTCACAAATTATGGTACATCTTAGTGGCCCTTGGATGAATAGAGTAACGCGCACCATGTGTTTCTACAAGAATTTATTGCCTCAAGTCATCTACACCTGGCACGCATAGCCAACTCTGGAAATGCAACACACCATCTCCCTCTTGGGAGAAAACCTCTACTTTCTGATCTCTGACTGACTCTTTCAACTTAACTAAATTGGGATCTCTTCCTTACTTTTCCTTCACTTTTGAAACTAGAGATGATTCTAAACTATTCTGCACCCACACACTACCTTTTGCTGAATCGACTAAGTAGACACCTAGTCTAGTAATATGATGAACTTCCTGAGGTAACTTCTTCTTACCACTCTCAATATGAGCAATACTACCCATAGACAACCTACTGAGTGCATAAGCTACTATATTGGCCTTGCCCAAATGGTACAGAATACTCATGTCATAATCTTTCAACAACCCTAACCATCTTCTCTGACGCAAATTCAAATTTTTCTGAGAGATACATACTGTAAGCTTTTGTGATCTATGAACACATCAACATGCATCCCATACAAATAATTCCTCCAAATCATTAAGGCAAACACTACAGCTACTAACTCAAGATCATAGGTAGGGTAATTCTTCTCATGAGGCTTAAACTGTCTAGAGTCATAGGCTATGACCTTACCTCTTCGCATGAGGACACAACCTAAACCTACTCTGGATGTATCATAGTACACAACAAACCCATATGAACCATCTAGTAATGTTAGGACTGGGGTTGTAGTGAGTCAAGTCTTCAACTCCTGAAAAATCTTCTCACATAAATCTGACCACAGAAACTTGATTTTCTTCTAAGTCAATCTGGACATGGGGGATGCAATAGACAAAAACTCTTCAAAAAACCGATGGTAATAGCTAAACCCAAGGAACTCCTAATGTTTAATGGAGAAATGGGTCTAGGCTAATTTCTTACTACTTCGGTCTTTTGAGGATCAAATCTAATACTATCACCGGAAAGAATATGACTAAGGAATGGTACTGACCTTATCCAAAATTTACAATTACTAAATTTGGCGAACAACTAATGGGCTCTGAGAGTCTGAAGTATGATTTTGAGGTGATCTGCATGATCATTCTCGCTACGGGAACAAACAAAAATGTCATCGATGAAGACTGTAACGAACATGTCCAAGTACTGCTTAAAAATGTGATTTATTAAATCTATAAATAATGTTGGGGTATTTGTGAGATCAAAGGACATGACTAGAAACTCGAACTGACCATACCGGGTTCAGAAAGTTGTTTGGGGAATGTCACATTCTCTGACTATGAGATGATGATAGCCTGATATGAAGTCCATATTAGAAAATTAATGGGCTCCCTTAAGTTGGTCAAACAAGTCATAGATTCTAGGAAGTGGATATTTATTTTTGACTTTGACTTTGTTCAACTGATAGTAGTCTATATACATTCTGAGAGAACCGTCTTTCTTATGAATAAATAAGACTTATGCACCCCACAAAAAAATGTTGGGTCTGATGAACCCCTTATCTAAAAGGTCCTTTAACTGCTTTTTCAACTCTTTGAGTTCGGCTAGAGCGATTTTGTATGGCAGAAGAGATATGGGTTGAGTATCTAGAAGAAGGTCTATTCCAAAGTCGATTTCCCTTTCGGGATGAACTCCAGGAAGATCTTTGGGAAATACATCTGAGAATCCATTCACTATAGAAACTGACTCAAGACTGGGAGTCTTTGAACTAAAGTCTTTGACTCGCACAAGATGATAAACACATCCCTTGGATATTATTTTTCTCACTCTAAGGTATGAAATCAACTGACCGTTAAACGTTGTAGTACTACCCCTCCATTCAAGGACTGGTTCTTTTGGAAACTGAAAATGAACAATTTTGTTTCTACAATCAACTAAGGCATAACACGATTGAAGTGAATCCATGTTGAGAATAACGTTGGAATCCATCATCTCTAACTCTACTAAGTCTACTAAAGTGACTTTCTAAGATATCATAACTAGGAAGTTCCTGTATACCTGTTGGGATATCATAGACTGACCCACTAGGGTAGAGATTGAGAAAGGCTCTACTAGGATTTCTGATCTGACTTTGAAATTGACTGCTATGTAAGGAGTTATAAAAGATAGAGAATCTTCTAGATCTAATAAGGCATAAACATATCAATAAAATATATGTAACGTAAGAATGACCACATAAGGAAAACTTTCCTAATCTTGTCTGGACTGAAGTGCATAAAACCTGTTTGGACATTGCCCACTGGTGGCATTGGAAGTGGCACCCTGCTGAATCGGGAGATCAGATTGAGATGAAGGATGATTATACTGACCTTGAGAACCTGACTGAGGACAATCTCAAATTCTGTGGGCTAGCTTTCCACACCCAAAACAAACATCAATGTCAGCTCTGCAGACACCCTGATGGTTTCTGCCATATTTCTAGCAAAGAGGATTTGTTCAAGCACTGCTGATATTACCCTGAGATTTAGAGCCTGGTACGCTATCCTTGTTACCATTTCTGAACTTAGTTACAGGAGCACTGGATGAGGACGGGGCTGAAACTGAAGACTTTAGATGAAACTGGGAACGGTTACTGCCTTTTGACTTACGCTGGGTGAAATTAAAGCAACTCGTTCTAGCTCTCTTGTTCTCCCTCTCTCTCTCTTTATTATTAGCCTCTTCTATCTTTTAAGCATGGACCATAAGCCTAGATATGTCCTTCTCCTTAATTAATATCGTGGTTCTGCACTTCTTAACCATACTCTCTAATATCCCAAATACAAACTTGCTAATTCTTGACCTATTATTTGCTACTACATGGGGAGCATACCTGGATAACTGAGTAAACTTGAGGGAATAATCTTTCACACTCATGCTGCCTTGCCTGATATTGATAAACTCTTAACACCTTGGCTTCTCTCAGCTCTAGGGGAAATAATATATCTAGAAAAATAGTAGAAAACTATTCCCGCTCTATGGGCTCTGCATATATGCCCTTTGTCTACCTACCACTTCTTAAACCACGTATGAGCTACATCTTATAGCTGATATGCATCTAACTCATCACTCTCACTGAAAGTCACTCCCATAATATCTATGACTTTCTAAACCTGACCGAGGAACTCTTGTGGATCCTCTTCTGACTTAGATCCTGAGAATAGGGGAGGATTTATTTGGGTGAAGTCCTTAATACAGGCTGTAGCAGTATTGGCCACTTAGTTGGACTGAACAGTAGTTGGCCGTTCATTCTGAGCTGCTACGAAATTGGCTAAAGTGGTAAATGCAGCTCTAAATTTTGCATGGGAGACATGCTCATCCAGGGGATCTGCCTGAATGGGTTGAGGTGCTGACTGGTTTCCTGTTCTTCTTTCATTGGTCATTTTGGGAGGCATATTTTGAAAATAGAAATAAGAGAAGGTTCGATTGAGAGTTTAACTTGATATCATGCTCACTCATACGACATGAAAACTGAAAGAAGGGAAACTTTTCCTAAAACGTCTCATAACCTCTAGTCCATAAGTATGGCATGCTCCACATATATGTACAAGACTCTACTAGACGCGACTTTCAGACTCCCTAGGACTCTATTGAATATTAGGCTCTGATACCAAGTTTGTAACTCCCCGAGTCTCTACCCCAAATGCTACATAGTGCTTATGACCCCGAAGGACCATAAGCTAACCCATGACTGATATCTCTGTGAGCACGGAATAATAATACTGAAAATAATGTGGAAATTAGACTTAAATGGAATAAGATTTAAAATTTTAATACTGATAAAGAATATCAACTGTAATAATAATCTGAAAAACTGGATATTGTTTAATAGTCTAGTCTGAAAAGCCTCTAACTGAACTGTCTAAAAGCGGAATTGATGGGACAAGCCCCCAACTTTGACTACTGAAATACGAAAATAAAATATATCCTCAATAAATGAGGACTCCCTACTAAATCTAAAACTGTTGGCTGAATTTGAATCTATTTATGCATAGTCAGGAACCTAAGCGTCTGAACCTATGATATAAGACATCATAGCGCAAAGAAAGAGTATGTATCAGTGTGTGGAATGTACTGGTATGCTAGATGAGGTAAGGATGAATGCAAGGGTTCATATGTATGAACAGTAACTGAATGAATGATATAGAACAACTGATTATTAGTACAAAGAAATCTAAAACTACTATAAATACTGAGTATGCAATACTGTGCATATGCATGTATACTGTAGCTAAGCTTTTACTAAAACTAAATACTAAGTTCTGATAACTGAATAAATGATATCTAAGATTACTGATAACTGAGTTACTAATACTGATTGACTGTGTCTGATAGTCCTATTTCTTTAGAACTGAACTGAGTTCTATACTGAGACTGAAACTGAAACTGTGGAAAATAATCATCTAATCGACATGCCCCTTTTCTAAATAGATTTGGGGTCCAACCTATAACCCCAGCTGAAAGAGGGTCAGTATCGTGCCATGGGTAAAGACAACTGAAGAGTTACCCTCATCTAGCATGTAATCTAATAAGAATGGTGGTACCCTCAACTGGAAGGTTAAAATACCTCATCAACTCTCAACTGGCAGGTTTATGTCTCAACCTAAGCTGGCTATATAGTTCTAGAACACAAGGACTGCTTCTAAGGATCACACCCTCTACTGGCAGGTGAGACCCCATTCTTGGGTTCACTTAGTGCTGAATTCTACTCTTAACTGAATGACACTAATTACTATACTGAGCTGATCTAGATTGATATTGAGTTTCAGTGAGTTCTGTAACTACCTGAGTACTTACTATTTTGAGACATGACTGAGACTATTCTGTAACTACTCTAGCTCTAGGTAAACATCTAGCTTGTCAGGTATTAGATACCCCCAGGACTCAATAGCATGAAAAGTAAAGCATAGAATGATCTTGAAAAGCATAACAATGTCCACTTATTCATAATTCAATCATAGAGACATTTTATCAAACACTCGTAGGGCATAAACTTGTACATATGCTAGCATGTCATGATTTCACCATTTAATTCACATGAACATTCCATCATATACATGGGGAGCTCAACTAAATGCATATAATCATGGACAACATATAAACATCGTAACCACAACACCTAAACTTGCTAATTCAAGGATTATAACATGGGAATTGCACAAATCAACAGACATGCTACTTCAATTTCATGGAATCAATCATTAATCATGGATTTTATCTCAATTAATGTCATGAACATGAATACAATCAAATTTCAAGGATGTAAATCATGAATCAATAATCCTGTAGTTTTAAAAATAGATTCTTGGACTCTATGGGTGAAAGGAATCCATAGATGAACACCCAATATACCTAGGAAGAAGAGTTCTTAAAGGTTCTTAGAGGAATTCTTGAGCTTTGTTCTTGTTTTTTAGAAAACTAGGGTTCGCTAATTGAGAGAGAATGTTTTTAATCTTGAGAAAATTGAGTAAATAATAGTATAATAGGTTATTTAGGGGTTTAATTTTGTGTTAAAGGATGATTTGGGTCATGGAAAATACCTAATTACCCTGAAAAAGATTTAAAAATCATCACTAAAAATTCCCGATTTGAGCCCTTAGCGCGATGCGGCGCTATCGCACCGTGTCACTTGAAATTGACAATTGTGAACTTGGCCATCAACGCGATGCGGTGGAATCGTGGTACCCCTTTGTATGCAAATTTCACCCTTAGTGTGATGCGCCATGATCTCAGAGTCACACTAGAAAGTGGCAATTGAGAAATTGGATGGTGGGGCGATGTGGTGCGATTACGATAGCTCATTGTATTTTGACAATTGTCATTTGCACCCTCTCTGCGAAATGGTGAAATACCAGGTGGTACACTATTTTACTAAAAATGCTATAACTCTTTGCCCGGGTATCAGATTTGGGTGAATTTTATATTGTTGGGAAGCTGACTGAGTTTCCTACGCAATGGTAAGCTTCAAACTAAAAAATACTAAGTATTTCAAAAATTTATATAAGGATACTCATGTACTGAGAGTTAAATTAAGCTTGGGAAATATGGGGTATTACAATTCTACTCGTGGTATTCTTCTACCAGCGCAACTCCTAATACTTCTGTTCTAGTTGTTCTACCATATTGAAAACCATTTTTTGATGTTTAAAATATTGAAATATTTGCAAATGAAAACTTTAAAATAAGGCAAAAATGAATTTTTTTACTACTTGATATCCATGGTGTTGCATATGCTTTGTCACAAACACAACCTTGTGCAGATGTTGATAGCCAAATTTTGGACTCATGGCAATAAGCGAATAAGGTATGTCACCATACTATTTTACAAACAATTTCTAATGAACTATTTGATATGTATTGTAGTTGCAAAGAAGCAAAGTCATTTGGGAAGCTTTAATATAGAAGTTCACGGCTGAAGATGCAACCAAACAAAAATTCATAGTTGGACAATTTTACAATTGCCAAATGAGTGATGTGAAAGAAATAAAAATTCAATTAAATAAATATAAAAATTGTTAGAATATTTGAAGGATAAGGACCTTACTTTACCAGAAAAATTTGTTGCTTGAGTGTTGATTGAAAAATTACCTAAATCAAAGAATAACTATAAAAATAACTTGAAACATAAGAAGACAAATTTTACTATTGAGGAAATAATAACTCATATTCTAATTGAAGATACCAATAAAAAGAAGTCATTCAAAGTTAAGATAATGCACTCAAACCAAATTTAGTACAAGGTCAACACAGCAACAATAGAAGGTATAGTAATAAGTCTCGAGGTTACAAGCCTAATAATCCCAATCATAAGAAAAGAAAAGAAACTTACTTAACTTGTTGAAAACCAGGTTATTTTGCTGCTTAATGTAGGCACAAAATGAGAAATAATAAAGAAATAAAAAAGGCGCCCAAAGCTAATTTAGCTGAAGGAGATGAAAAAATTGCAGTTGTTATTTCTCAAGTGAATATGGTGGCACACATAAAAGAATAGGTGGTAGACTCTGGGGTTACTCAACACATTTGCGCAAATCGAGAAGTATTTGCCTTCTATACATCAATAGGAGACGACAGTGAAGTGGTCTACCTTAGAGACACGAGAACTGCTAAAGTCTTGGGAAAGGGTAAAGTGCTCCTAAAACTTACTTCGAGAAAAAATTTAGCCCCTATGGATGTGCTACATGTTCCTATAATGCGAGCAAACCTGATTTTTATGGCTTTGCTGGATAAAGCTGGAAAGAAAGTGTCTATTGAATATAATAAGATTATTTTGAGAAAAAATAATGTATTTGTAGGAAAAGTCTATTATAACTATTGGCTTTATGTACTTAATATTATCAATGATAATGCATCGGCTTCTGCTTAAATGATTGAGTCCATATCTTTATGGCATGCTAGATTATGGCATATTAATATAAAATATATAAAGAATATGCAATTGCTTGGTTTAATATCTAGTTTAGATTCAAGTAATTTTGATAAATGTGAAATATGTGTTGAAGCTAAAATTATTAAAAAGGAATATTTTTCAGTTAATAGAGAAACTGAATTGTTATATTTGATTCTCACTGATTTGGGTGATTTAAAACAAACTATTACTAGAGGTGTCAAAAGATATTATGTGACTTTTATTGATGATTTCTATAGATTTACTAAGTTATATTTACTTAGAAATAAAGATGATGCATTTGATGCTTCTGTGTCTTATAAATATGAAGTTGAAAATCAGCTTAGTTGAAAAATCAAGAAAATTAGATCCGATAGAGGTGGAGAATATGCATATTTAAATGTATTTTGTGAAAAAAAGGAATTATTCATGAAGTAATTCTGCCTTATTCACCTGAGTCTAATGGTGTAGCAGAAAGAAAAAATAGTACATTGAAAGAAATGAAAAACTCTATATTAATTAGCTCTAATACAGCTGATAATTTGGGGGTGAAACTATTTGATCTGTATGTCATTTACAAAATAGAATTTATCATAAAAGAACTGGCAATACTCCTTATGAATTGTGGAAAGGTTATAAACCTAATTTAAAATATTTAAAAGTGTGGGGTTGCCTTGCTAAAGTTCTTCTTTCTGAACCTAAAAAGAGTAAAATAGGTTCTAAAAATGCTGATTGCAAGCTTATTGGATATGCTGAATATAGTGTTGCATATAGATTTCTTGTATTGAAAATAGTAATACTATAATTGATACAAAGAATGTTAAATTCTTTGAACATTTTTTCCACTATGTGATAAAATCTCTCATGCACCTATTGAAAAAGAAAATAAATCTACCTCTAATTTAGAGGAACTGAGAAAAAGTAAAAGGCCTAGAAAAGAATATATTTATCATGGAAATGATTTTCAAACTTTTCTTGTTGATAATGAACCATCAAATTATTTTGAATTTGTATCTTCTTCTGATGCTAGATTTTGGAAAGAGGCAATAAAAATTAAACTTGCTTCAATTATGAAAAATAATGCATGTGTTTTAACTGATTTACTTCCTGGTGCAAAACTGATTGGTTGTAAATGGATTTTCAAAAGAAAACTTAATCCGGATGGATCTGTAGATAAATATAAAGCTCGGTTAGTAGATAAAGGATTTTCTTAAAAGCAAAATATTAATTATTTTGATACATTTGCACCAGTAACAAGAATTTCTTTTATTCGAATATTAATTGCTTTGGCATCAATTCATAAACTTTTTATCCATCAATTGGATGTTAAAATGTCACGACCCAACCCGAGGCCCTGGCCGCGATGGGCATCCCAACCCACGAAGTACTGAGAGATCCCCCTTAGCCCACCCACTAGTGATATTGTTCGCTCTGGGGCCAAGCCTACACGGCTTTAAAATGCATCACTAGGGAGTAGGGCTTGCCTATTTATATACCCAGCATCCCTCCTATATTTTGCCGATGTGGGACTCATTCCTAAGTTAGGGTATTACATACACCACCACTTATGGACTCAGTGTCCTCGCTGAGGTTTGCCCCACTGAATGGTATTTGCCTACACTCAGGACTGAGGTTTGCTCTGCCTTATCGGGATCCACCTACACTGAGTTTGAACTCTGGCCCACATCGACAAGGCTAACATAGGATCGACTCTAATACCATTCTGTCACGACCCGAATTGAGGACCTGGCTGTGACGGGTATCCTAAGCCACGAAGGTCCGAGAGACCCTCCTTAGCCCACCCACTAGTGATATTATCCGTTCTAGGCCTAGGCCACACAGCTTTAAAATGCGTCACTAGGGAGTAAGGCTTGCCTAATTATATACCCAGCATCCCTCTTGTGTTTTGCCAATGTGGAACTCCTTCCTAAGTTGGGATGTTACAAAAAAATAGCTTTCTTAAATGGAGATTTAGAAGAAGAAATTTATATGGTTCAACTTGAAGGATGTGTAATTTCTAGAAAAGAAAATATAGTTTGTAAATTAATAAAATCTCTTTATGGCCTTAAACAAGCTCCTAAATGATGACATGGGAAATTTGATCAAATATTAATAAAAGATGACTTTTCTTCTATTGAGGTGGATAAATGTGTTTATACAAAAGTGATAGGCGATGATTATGTGATAATTTTCTTATATGTTGATGATATACTTATATTTGGTACTTGTTTAAATATTATAAGACGTACCAAATTATTTTTGTTCACTAACTTTGATATGATAGATTTGGGTGAAGTCAATTGGATATTGGGAATCAAAGTTATAAGTAGGGAAGATAGTGTAATGTTGTCACAAGAACATTATGCGGAAAGACTTCCTAAGAAATTTGAATGTTGGGAGGTAACTCTTGCAGCCACTCCTTATGATGCTTATTCTAAATTAAAAAAGAATAATAGTAACCCAGTAACTCAGTCTAAATATGCATAGATTATTGGAAGTATTATGTATTTAATAAATTTTACTAGGCCTGATATAGCCTATGTTGTGTGTAGACTAAATAGATATACTTATAATCCCAATAATGAGCATTGGCCTGCATTAATGCGACTGATGAAATATTTTAGAGGAACCATGAATTATAGTATTTTGTAAAGTGGATTTCATTCTACTTTAGAAAGGTATTGTGATGAAAATTAGATCTCTGGTTCAGATAAGACAAAATCCGCTAGTTATTATGTGTTCACCCTTGGTGGTGGTGCAGTATCATGGAGATCAGCTAAACAGACAATTATTTCTAGATCAACTATGGAATTAGAGTTTGTGGCTCTAGAGTTAGCTGGTACTAAAGCTAAATGTCTAAGAAATTTCTTAGCGAATATCCCTTTCTAAAAAGATAATATGTTGTCTAATATCCCTTTAAAAAAAAAGATGATTTGGTGCCTCATGTGAATATACACTGTAATTATCAAGACGCAATTTCTATTGCGAAGAATAAATCTAAAAATTGTAAGAGTAGATATATGAAATTGAGGCATGATGTTATCAAGAAATTGCTAAGAGATGGAATAATTTCCATTAATTATATGAAGTCAAAATTGAATTCGGACGATTTACTGACTATACTGGTGGAAAGAAAATTAATTCTTCAAACCTCAAAAGAGATGGGGTTAAGGACAATATGATTGTCAATAGAGATGGTACCCCAACCTATGTGATTGGAGATCCGTGAAGTAGGTTCATATGGGTAATAACAAGTCAATATTGAGTCTTCACATTAAGTAAGAGTGCTTGAACTGCTACTTAAATTGAGGGATGAGTTATAAACTCTTAATGAATTCATAGTCCTTGTGGATAGTGTATTTAAAGCAGTGTACACTTGATGAATTCACCTATATGAGAAGTGGAATGAGGTCGTTCCTATGAGACTCTTGACCTTAGTGTCTAGAGGTCTCATGATTACCAGGCACATATTAGTGAAAAACCGCGTTGAACAACAAAATTATGGTCAAATGTGATGACAAAATCTCTGGATTACAACACGAATTACTCGGTTCAATGAAATATTATATTTCACTGATATTTCTACAAGTTAAATTTTATTGGTCAATGTTTGGTTCATAGTCCAGAAGATACCAAACCTACTGCACTTTGTCCATGCAAATACAGCAAGTTAAAATTCTTTTTGCTATAAATTATTTTGAAATAATGTGGGGATTGTACGAAAAATTATTTTGTTTCAAAATAAAATATGAAAATTATTTTATTTCAAAATAATTAATGTGTATTTACTTGGAAAGCAAGTAGTATATTAGACAAGTTTTACACTTGTCAAGAAGATAGCCTTTGCATGAGTTTTTGAAGACAAGAGTCTTGACACTTGTTTAAATATTACTTTCTCATTGCACTATAAATAATCCCTCAATCTCAGTGCAAAACACAACCAAAAATTCCATTTTACTTTATCATCTCTTCTTACAAACTTCTTTCACTATTGCCTTTTCCTTTTATTTTGTTTTGGCTTCACATATTAAACATTCTTCTTGTTTAATTTGTTGATATTTGTATTAATAGTTCTGTTGATTACTATATCCTCTGGTTAATTAGGGAAGACTTATTTAACTTAGAATATCCTCTAATTAATCAGGAAAGTGCTTGTTTAATTCTGGAAAAATATTTGACACTACTGAAATAGTTTCTTAGGACAGTGCCTAGCACGACTCAAGCATAATTATTATATTACTTAATATAATATTGTATTAATATTTATTTAATATTCAGTATCATTATTTTGTCAATAAGAAATTATATCACTGTTATAATTATTATTTTAGTTATACTATTATTATTATTATAGATTGGTATATCATTGTACTACTAATATTATTATTTTTATATTATTATCGTGTTAATAGTTAAATAATAATATTATTGTTAATTTACTATTGTTCCCCAACAATATAAGAAACTATGACAAATAATTCTACTCCTGGTACTTCTTCTACCAATGCAACTCCTAATACTCCGGTTCTGATTATTCTACCACATGCAAAACCATTGTCAGATGTTTCAAATAATGAAATATTTTCTAATGAAAACTTTAAAATATGGCAAGAAAAAAAAATTTCTCTACTTGATGTCCATGGTGTTGCATATGCTTTGGCACAAACACAACCTAGTGCATACGTTGATAGCCAAATTTTGGAGTCATGGTAATACGAGAATAAGGTATGTCTCCATACTATTTTACAAAAAAATTCTAATGAACTATTTGATGTGTATTGTAGTTGCAAGGATGTAAAAGTCATTTGAGATGCTTTACTCTAGAAGTTCACAGCTGAAGATGCAACCAAACAAAAGTTCATAGTTGGAAAATTTACAACTGGAAAATGAGTGATGTGAAAGAAATGAAAATTCAAATAAATAAATATCAAAAATTGTTAGAAGATTTAAAGGCTAAGGACATCGCTTTACCAAAAAAAAAATTTCTAGAGTGTTGATTAAAAAATTGTCCGAATCATGGACTAACTATAAAAATAACTTGAAACGTAAGCAGGCAAATTTTTACTATTGAGAAAACAATAACTCATATTCTAATTGAAAATGCCAATAGAAAGGAGTCATTCAAAGCTAAGCAGACTGCACTCAAAGAAAATTTAGTACCAGCACAGCAACAACATAAGGTATGGTAATAAGTCTCAAGGTTACAAGCCTAATAATCCCAATCTTAAGAAAAGAAAAGGAACTTGCTTTACTTGTGGAAAACTAGGTCATTATGCCGCTCAATGTAGGAACAAAATGAGAAATAACAAAGACATGAAAAATCCTCCCAAAGAAAATTTAGTTGAAGGAGATGAAATAATTGTAGTTGTTATTTCTCAAGTGAATATGGTGGCACATGAAAAGAATGAGAGGTAGTCTCTGGGTCTACTCGACACATTTGTGCAAATCAAGAAGTATTTGCCTCATATACATCAATAGGAGATGACAGTGAAGTGGTCTGCCTTGGAGACTCAAGAACTGCTAAAGTCTTGGGCAAGGGTAAAGTGCTCCTAAAATTTACTTCAGGAAAAACTTTAGCCGTCATGGATGTGCTACATGTTCCTACAATGTGAGAAAACTTTATTTCTTTGGCTTTGCTGGATAAAGCTAGAAAGAAAGTGTCAATTGAATCTAATAAGATTATTTTGACAAAAAATAATGTATTTGTGGGAAAAAGCTATTATAACCATGGACATTATGTACTTAATATTATCAATGATAATGCATCGACTTCTGCTTATATGATCTAGTCTATATCTTTATGGCATGCTAGATTAAGACATATTAATATTAAATAGATAAAGAATATGCAATCTCTTGGTTTAATATCTAGTCTAGATTCAGGTAATTTCGACTAATGTGAAATATGTGCTGAAGCTAAAATTATTAAAAAGGCATGTTTTTCAGTTAATAGAGAAACTGAATTGTTATCTTTAATTCACACTAATTTGGGTGATTTAAAACAAACTCTGACTAGAGGTGGTAAAATATATTATGTGACTATTATTTATGATATCTCTAGATTTACTAAGTTATATTTACTTAGAAATAAAAATGATGCATTTGATGCTTTTCTGTCTTATAAATCTGAAGTTGAAAATCAACTTAGTAGAAAATCAAGAAAATTAGATCCAATAGAGGTGAAGAATATGCATCTTTAAATGCTTTTTGTGAAAAAGAAGAAATTATTCATGAAGTAACTCTGCCTTATTCATCAGAGTATAATGGTGTAGATGAAATAAAACTAGGACACTGAAAGAAATGATGAACTTTATGTTAATTAGCTCTAATGCACCTGATAATTTGAGGGGTGAAGTTATTTTATCTTCACGTCATTTACAAAATATAATTCCTCATAAAATAACTGGTAAAACTCCTTATGAATTGTGGAAAGTTTATAAACCTAATTTGAAATAGTTAAAAGTGTGGGGTTGCCTTGCTAAAGTTCATCTTTCTAATCCTAAAAAGAGTAAAATAGGTTCTAAAAATGCTAATTGTGTGTTTATTGGATATCCCGAACATAGTGTTGCATATATATTTCTTGTATTGAAAAGTGATGTACTTGATCGTAATACTATAATTGAGACAAAGAATGTTGAATTCTTTGAACATATTATTCCGCTATGTGATAAAATCTCTCATGCACCTATTGAAAGAGAAAATGAATCTACCTCTAATATTGTGGAACTGAGAAGGAATAAAAGTCCTAGAAAAGAATATTTTTCTTATGGAAATGATTTTCAAACTTTTCTTGTTGATAATGAACCATCAAATTATTTTGAATTTGTATCTTCTTCTGATGCTAGATTTTGGAAAGTGGAAATAAAAATTGAACCCGATTCAATTATGAAAAATAATACATGTATTTTAACTGATTTACTTGTTGGTGCAAAACTGATTGGTTGTAAATGGATTTTTAAAAGGAAACTTTATTCGAATGAATCTGTAGATAAATATAAAGTTGGGTTAGTAGATAAAGGATTTTCTCAAAAGCAAAATATTGATTATTTTGATACATTTGCACTAGTAACAAGAATTTCTTCTATTCGAATATTAATTGCTTTGGCATCAATTCATAAGCTTTTATCCATTAAATTGATGTAAAAAAAATCTTTATTAAATGAAGATTTAGAAGAAGAAATTTATCTGATTCAACGGGAAGGATGTGTAATTTCAGGACAAAAAAATAAAGTTTGTAAATTAATTAAATCTCTTTATGGCCTTAAACAAGCTCCTAAACGATGGCATGAGAAATTTGATCAAGGCTTAATAAAAGACGGCTTTTCTTTTGTTAAGGTAGATATAAGTGTTTATACAAAAGTGATAGACAATGACTATGAGATAATTTGCTTATATGTTGATGATATGCTTATATTTGGTACTTGTTTAAATATTATAGAACGTACTAAATTATTTTTGTCCCCTAACTTTGATATGAAAGATCTGGATGAAGTGAATATGATACTGGAAATTAAAGTTACAAGTAGGGAAGATGGTATAATGTTGTCATAAAGAACATTATATGGAAATACTTCTTAAGAAATTTGAATGTTGGGCGGTAACTCCTATAGCCACTCCTTATGATGCTAATTCTAAATTAAAAAAAAAGAATAATAGTGACCCAGTAGCTTAGTCTAAAGATGCATAGATTATTAGGAGTCTGATGTATTTAATAAATTTTACTAGGCCTAATATAGCCTATGTTGTGTGAAGACTGAGTAGATATACTCATAATCCCAATAATGAGTATTGGTCTGCATTAATGTGACTGATGAAATATTTGAGAGGAACCGTGAATTATAGTATTTTGTATAGTGGATTTCCTTCTACTTTAGAAAGGTATTATGATGAAAATTGGTTCTCTGATTCAGATGAGACAAAATCCACTAGTGGTTATGTGTTCACCCTTGGAGGTGGTGCGGTATCATGGATATCAACTAAACAGACAATCATTGCTAGACCAACTATGGAATCAGAGTTTTGTCTCTAGAGTTAGCTGGTACTGAGGCTAAATGGCTAAGAAATTTCTTAGTGAATATCCCTTTTCAAAAAGGATGATCTGTTGTCTAATATCCTTTTAAAAAAGGATGATCTGGTGCCTCCTGTGTATATACATGCGATTATCAAGCCGTAATTGCTATTGAAAGAATAAATCTAATAATTGTAAGAGTAGACATATGAAATTGAGTCATGATGTTATCAAGAAATTACTGAGAGATGAAATAATTTTATAAAACCACGTACCAATATTAGCTTGATTCAGCTCTTAGTTGCATGCTTAAGGGGATTATTAATTGATTCTAAAGCAATTAATATACGAATAGAAGAAATTCTTGTTACTGGTGCAAATGTATCAAAATAATCAATATTTTTCTTTTGAGAAAATCCTTTAGCTACTAACCGATCATTATATTTATCTATAGATCCATGCGGATTAAGTTCCTTTTTGAAAATTCATTTACAACCAATCAGTTTTGCACTAGGAGGTAAATCAGTTAAAATTCATGTATTATTTTTCATAATTGAATCAAGTTTAATTTTTATTGCCTCTTTCAAAAATTTAGCATCAGAAGAAGATAAATCTTCAAAATAATTCGATGGTTCATTATCAATCAGAAAAGTTTGAAAATTATTTCCATAAGAAAAATATTCTTTTCTAGGCCTTTTACTCCTTCTCAGTTCCTCAATATTAGAGGTAGATTTATTTTCTCTTTCAACAGGTGCATGAAAGATTTTATCATATAGTTGAAAAATATGTTCAAAGAATTCAGCATTCTTTGTCTCAATTATAGTATTACTATTAAGTACATCACTTTTCAATACAAGAAATCTATATGTAGCACTATGTTCAGTAAATCCAATAATCATGCAATCAATAGTTTTAGAACCTATTTTCCTCTTTTAGGTTCAAGAAGAAGAACTTTAGCAAGGCAACCCCACACTTTTAAATATTTCAAATTAGGTTTATAACCTTTCAACAATTCATAAGCAGTTTTACCAGTTCTTTTATGAGGAATTATATATTGTAAATGACATGTAGATAAAATAGCTCTACTCCACAAATTATCAGGTGCGTTAGAAATAATTAACATAGAGTTCATCATTTCTTTCAATGTCCTATTATTTATTTCAGCTACACCATTAGACTCGGATGAATAAGGCGGAGTTACTTCATGAATAATTCCTTCTTTTTCACAAAAAACATTTAAAGATGCCTATTCTTCACCTCTATTGGATTTAATTTTCTTTGATTTTTCTACTAAGATGATTTTCAACTTTAGATTTATAAGAAACAAAAGCATCAAGTGCATCATTTTTTTATCTATCTTTAAATCTAGAGAAATCATCAATAAAAGTCACAAAATATCTTTAGCCACCTCTAGTCATAGTTTGTTTAAAATTACCCAAATCAGTGTGAATCAAAGATAACAATTCAGTTTCTCTGTTAACTGAAAAACATGCCTTTTTAATAGTTTTTTTCTTCAACACATATTTCACATTTATCGAAATTACTTGAATCTAAACTAGATATTAAACTAAAAGATAGAATATTCTTTTTATATTTAATATTAATATGTCCTAATCTATCATGCCATAAATATATAGACTCAATCATATAAGCAGAAGTTGATTCATTATCATTGATAATATTAAGTACATAAAGTCCATGGTTACAATGGCCTTTTCCCACAAATACATTATTTTTTGTCAAAATAATCTTATTACATTTAATACACTTTCATTCAAGTTTTATCCAGAAAATTCACAGAAATCAGGTTTGCTTGCATTGTAGGAACATGTAGCACTTCCATGAGGGCTAAAGTTTTTTTCGAAGTATGTTTTAGGAGCACTTTACCCTTGCCCAAAACTTTAGAAGTTCTTTAGTCTCCAAGGTATACCACTTCACTATCATCTCCTATTGAAGTATAAGAGGCAAACGTTTCTCGATTTTCACAAATATGTCGAGTAGCCCAGAGTCTACCGCCCATTCTTGTATATGTGCCACCATATTCACTTGAGAAATAAGAGTTGCAATTATTTAATCTCCTTCAGCTAAATTAGCTTTGGGAGTATTTCTCATTTCTTTATTATTTTTCATTTTGTGCCTACATTGAGATGCTTAATGACCTTTTTCCATAAGTAAAAAAGTGTCTTTTCATTTCTTAAGATTGGTATTAATAGGATTGTATCATTGGGACTTATTACCATACCTTCTTTGTTACTATGCTGACCTTTGACAAAATTTGCTTTGAGTGGCTTAGCTTTGATTGACTCCTTTCTGTTGATATCTTTAATTAGACTATGAGTTATTATTTCCTCAATGGTAAAATTTTCTTCTTATGTTTCAAGTTATTCTTATTTTCATTCCATGATTCGGGCCATTTTTTAATTAACACTCCCGCAACAATTTTTTCTTGTAAAGCGATGTCCTCAGCCTTCAAATCTTCTAACAATTTTTTATATTATTTTATTTGAATTTTCATTTCTTTCACATCACTCATTTGCTAATTGTAAAATTTTTCAACTACAAATTTTGGTTTAGTTGCATCTTTAGTCGTGAACTTCTTGATTAAAGCGTACCAAATGACTCTTTCTTCTTTGCAACTACAATACACATCAAATCATTATAAATTGCTTGTAAAATAGTATGGCGACTTACCTTATTCGCGTATTGCCATGACTCCAAAATTTGGTTATCAATGTCTGCACCAGGTTGGGTTTGTTACAAAGCATATGCAACCATGGACATCAAGTAGTGAAAACATTCGTTCTTGCCACCTTTTAAAGTTTTCATTAGAAAATATTTCAATATTTAAAACATCAGAAAACGGTTTTGCATATGGTAGAATAACTGGAATGGTAGTATTAGGAGTTGCGTCGGTAGAAGAAGTGCCAGGAATAGAATTATGTACCATAGTTTCTTAGATTGTTGGAGAACAATAGTAAAAAAATAATGACAATATTATTTAACTGTTAACACAATAATAATAATAATAATAAAAAATTTAACAATAATATTAGCAATACAATGATATAATAGTGTATAATAATAATAAGACTAAAATAATAATAGTATGATCAAAATAATAATTATAATAGTTATATAATTTCTTTTTGACAAATTAACAAACAACAACAACAAACCCAGTGTATTCCCACAAAGTGAGGTCTGGGGAGGGTAAAATATTCGCAGTTCAAACCGCTACCTCCGAAGAAGTAGAGAGGATGTTTCCGATAGACCCCCAGCTCAAGATAAAGAATAGTACACAAGGTCGTAATAAAACATGAAATAGGATGGATGGAATAACAGAAATAAGGAATAAGAAATAATAAAAATAAATATCAGAGAAATACAAGAAATTTGAAATAAGAAATAAGAAATAGGACACCCACCTAGTAGTAACATACAATCATAGAACAAAGACACCCACCACACCCAAACTCTCTTGACTAGAGGCTCCTACTCAAGGACACAGTCCTAGGATTACTAACCCGGCTACACAAGCGCTCTCCTAACGCCTTGCTATAACCCACACACTCACACTAGCCTTCTACCCTTATTCTCAACCTCTATACCTTTTTGTCTAGGGTCATGTCATCAGTAAGCTGTAGTTGCTCCATGTCATGCCGAATCACCTCCCTCCAGTATTTCTTTGGCCTACCTCTACTCCTCATGAATCCATCTAATGATAGACTCTCACACCTACGAACTGGGCCATTCATTCCCCTCCTCATCACATGCCCGAACCATCTCAGTCATGCTTCTCGCAACTATTATTAATATTTATTTAATAATAGTGAATAATAAATAAATATTACTATGATATTATGTTAATTAATATATTAATTATATTTGAGTCGTGCTAAGCACTACCCTAAGAAACTATTTTAGCAGTGTCAAATATTTCCCCAGTATTAAACAAGCACTTTCGTGATTAATTAGACGATATTTCGGGTTAAATAAGTCTTTCCTAATTAACTAGAGGATACAGTAAATAATAAAATTATTAATACAAATATAATCAAATTAAACACGAAGAATATTTAATATGTGAGGCCAAAACAAAATAAAAGGAAAAGGCAATAGTGAAAGAAGTTTGTAAGAAGAGGTGATAAAGTAAAATGGAATTTTTGGTTTTGTTTTGTAGTGAGATTGAGGGGTTATTTATAGTGCAATGAGAAAGTAATATTTAGACAAGTGTCTCATCAAAAACTCATGCAAAGGTTACATTCTTGACAAATGTAAAACTTGTCTAATACACTACTTGCTTTTTAGTAAATACACGTTAATTATTTTGAAACAAAATAATTTTTCCTACAATCCACACATTATTTCAAAATAATTTATAGGAAAAGGAGTTTTAACTTGCAGTATTTGCATGGACAAAGTGCAGTAGGTTTGGTTTCTTCTGGACTATGAACCGAACTTAGACCGATAAAATTTAACTTACAGAATTATTGGTGAAATATAATATCTCTATGAACCGAGTAATTCTTGTTGTAATTCAGAGATTTTGTCAATCACATTTTGACCGTAATTTTTTGGTTCAACACATTTTTGCGCTAATAGGCTATGTGTGTTCCTAGTATTCATGAGAGCTCTAGAGACTAAGGCCAAAAGTCTCATAGGAACGGCCTCATTCTACTTTTCATATAGGTGAGTTAATCAAGTGTACACTACTTTAAATACACCATCCATAAGGACTATGAATTCATTAAGAGTTTATAACTTATCCTTTAATTTTAGTAGTAGTTCAAGCACTCACAGTTAGTGAGCAGAGTCAATATCGACTTGTTACTAACCATATGAACCTACTTCATCGAATCTCTAATCACATAGGTTGGGTTACCATTTCTATTGACAGTCATATTGGTCTTAACCTCATCTCTTTTGAAGTCTGAAGAATTAGTTTTCTTTCTACTGGTTTAGTCAGCGAATCGGTCGAATTCAATTCTGACATCACATAATTAATGAAAGATATTTCATCTCTCAGCAATTTATTTATAACAGCATGCCTCAATTTCATATGTCTTCTCTTACAATTGTAAGATTTATTCTTCGCAATAGCAATTACGGCTTAAAAATCACAGTGTATAGATACAGAGCCACCAGATCATCCTTTTTAAAGGGATATTAGACAACAAATCATCCTTTTTAAAAGGTATATTCACTAAGAAATTTCTTAGCGATTCAGTCTCAGTACCAGCTAACTCCAGAACCACAAACTCTAATTCCATAGTTGATCTCCATGGTACTGCACCACCACCAATGGTGAACACCTAACCACTAGTGGATTTTGTCTCATTTAAATTAGAGATCCAATTTGCTTCACAATACCATTCCAAAGTAGAAGGAAATCCACTATACAAAAATACCATAATTCAATGTTCCTCTCAAATATTTCATCAGTCACATTAATGCAGACCAATGCTCATTATTGGGATTATGAGTATATCTAATTAGTCTACACACAGCATAGGCTATATCATGCCTACTAAAATTTATTAAATATACCAGACTCCCAATAATCTGTGCATATTTAGGTCTAGCTGCTGGGTCACCATTATTTTTTTTTAATTTAGGAATTAACATCATAAGAAGTGGCTACAAGAGTTACATCCTAACATTCAAATTTCTTTAGAAGTCTTTCGACATAATATTTTTTGTGACAACATTATACCATCTTCACTCCTTATAACTTTAATTCCCAATATCATATTCACTTCACCCAGATCATTCATATCAAAGTTAGTAGATAAAAATAATTTAGAACGTTCCATAATATTTAAACAAGTACCAAAAATAAGCTTATCATCAACTTATAAGAAAATTATCACATAATCATCGTCTACCACATTTGTATAAATTCATTTATCCATCTCAATAGAAGAAAACTCGTCTTTTATTAAAACTTGATCAAATTTCTCATTCCACTATTTAGGAGTTTGTTTAAGGCCATAACGAGATTTAATTAATTTACAAACTTTATTTTCTTGTTCAAAAATTACACATCCTTCAGGTTGAACCATATAAACTGCTTATTCTAAATCTCCATTTAAGAAAGCTATTTTTACATCCATTTGATGGATAAAAAGATTATGAATTGAAGCCAAAACAATTAATATTTGAATAGAAAAAATTCTTGTTACTAGTGCAAATGTATCAAAATAATCAATAGTTTGCTTTTGAGAAAATCTTTTAACTACTAACTAAGCTTTATATTTATCTATAGATTCATCCGGATTAAGTTTCCTTTTAAAAATCCATTTACAACCAATCGCTTTTGCACAAAGAGGTAAATAAGTTAAAATTTATGTATTATTTTTCATAATTGAATCTAGTTCAATTTTTATTGCCTCTTTCAAAAATTTAGCATCAGAAGAAGATACAACTTCAAAATAATTTGATAATTTATTATCAGCAAGATAAGTTTGAAAATCATTTCTATAAAAAAAATATTCTTTTTTAGGCCTTTTACTCCTTCTCAATTCCTCAATATTAGAGGTAGATTAATTTTCTCTTTCCACAGGTGCATGAGAGATTTTATCACATAGTGAAAATATACGTTCAAAGAATTCAACATTCTTTGTTTTAATTATAGTATTACTATCAAGTACATCACATATCAATACAAGAAATCTATATCCATCACTAAGTTCGGCATATCCAATAAGCATGCAATGAGTAGTTTTAGAGCCTATTCTCCTCTTTTTAGGTTCAGGAAGAATAACTTTAGCAAGACAACCCCACACTTTCAAATATTTCAAATTAGGTTTATAACCTTTCCACAATTCAAAAGGAGTTTTATTAGTACTTTTATGAGGAATTCTATTTTGTAAATGACATGTAGATAAAATAGCTTCACCCTACAAATTATCAGGTGCATTAGAGATAACTAACATAGAGTAACACATTTCTTTCAATGTCCTATTTTTTCTTTCAGCTACACCATTAGACTCAGGTGAATAAGGCAGAGTTACTTCATGAATAATTTCTTCTTTTTCACTAAAAGCATTTAAAGATGCATATTCTCCACCTCTTTCGGATCTAATTTTCTTGATTTTTCTACTAAGATGATTTTCAACTTCAGATTTTTAAGACACAAAAGCATCAAATGCGTCATCTTTGTTTCTAAGTAAATATAACATAGTAAATCTAGAGAAATCATCAATAAAAGTCACATAATAACTTTTGTCACCTCTAGTCATAGTTTATTTTAAATCACCCAAATCAGTGTGAATCAAAGATAACAATTCAGTTTCTCTATTAATAGAAAAACATGCCTTTTTAATAATTTTAGTTTCTGCATATTTTTTACAGTTATCAAAATTACTTGAATTTAAACCAAATATTAGACCAATCAATTTCATATTCTTTATATATGTAATATTAATATGTCCAATCTAGTATGACATAAAGATATAGACTCAATCATATGAGCAGAAGTTGATGCACTATTATTGATAATATTAAGTACATAATGTCCATGGTTACAATAACATTTTCCCACAAATAAGTTATTTTAAAAAAAAAAATCATATTAGATTCAATAGACACTTTCATTCTAGGTTTATCAAGCAAAGCTACAGAAATCAGGTTTGTTCGCATTGTAGGAACATGTAGCATATCCATGAGGGATAAAGTTTTTCCCAAAGTAAGTTTTTGGAGAACCTTACCCTTGCCCAAGACTTTAGCAGTTCTCGAGTCTCCAAGGTAGACAATTTCATTGTCATCTCCTATTAATATATAGGAGAAAAATGCTTCTCAATTTGCACAAATGTGTCTAATAGCCACAGAGTCTACCGCCCATTCTTTTATATGTGCCACCATATTCACTTGAGAAATAAAACCTGCAATTATTTCATCTCCTTCAGCTAAATTATCTTTGGAAGGATTTCCCATTTCTTTGTTATTTCTTATTTTATGCATACATTGAGCGGCATAATGACCTGTTTTTCCACAAGTAAAACAAGTGCCTTTTCTTTTATTAAGATTGGCATTATTAGGCTTGTATTCTTGAGACTTATTACCATACCGTTTGTTGTTGTAGTGTTGACCTTGTATTAAATTTGCTTTGAGTGCAGTCTTTTTTGCTTTGAATGACTCATTTTTGTTGGTATCCTCAATTAGAAGATGAGTTATTATTTCCTCAATAGTAAAATTTATCTGCTAATATTTTAGGTTATTTTTATAGTCATTCCATGATTCGGGTAATTTTTCAATCAACACTCATGCAACAAATTTTTCTGGTAAAGCAATGTCCTTAGCCTTCAAATATTCTAACAATTTTTTATATTCATTTAATTGAATTTTTATTTCTTTCACATCACTCATTTGGCAATTGTAAAATTGTCCAACTATGAATTTTCGTTTGGTTGCATCTTCAGCCATGAACTTCTTGATTAAAGCATCCCAAATTACTTTTTCTTCTTTGCAACTACAATACACATCAAATAGTTCATTAGAAATTATTAGTAAAATAGTATGGCGACATACCTTATTCACATATTACCATAACACCAAAATTTGGCTATCAACATCTGCACCAGGTTGTGTTTGTGACAAAGCATATGCAACACCATGGAAACATCTTTCCATCTTTTAAAGTTTTCATTAGCTAATATTTCAATATTGGAAACATCAAAAAAAAATTGCATATGGTAGAAAAACCAAAACAGTAGTATTAGGAGTTGCGTCGGTTGAAGAAGTACCAGGAGTAGAATTATTTACGATAGTGTCTTATATTGTTGGAGAAGAATAGTAAAATAATAATAACAATATTATTTAACTGCTAACATAATAATAATATAACAATAATAATATTAGCAATACAATGATATATTAGTGTATAATAATAACAATAATAATAAAATAATAATAGTAAAACTGAAATAATGATTATAATAGTGATATAATTTCTTATTGACAATTTAATGATACTTATTATTAAATAAATATTACTATAATATTATATTAAGTAATATATTAATTATACTTGAGTCGTGCAAGACATTGTCCGAATAAACTATTTCAGCTGAGTGAAATGTTTCTCTAGAATTAAACAAGCACTTTCCTGATTAATTAGAAGATATTCTAAGTTAAATAAGTCTTCCTTAATTAACAAGAGGATACAGGAATCAAAAAAATTATTAATACAAATATCAACAAATTGAACACGAAGAATATTTAATATGTGAAGCCAAAATAAAAGGAAAAGGCAATAGTGAAAGAAGTTTGTAAGAAGAGATGATAAAGTAAAATGGAATTTTTGGTTGTGTTTTGCAGTAAGATTGAGGTGTTATTTATAGTGCAATGAGAAAGTAATATTTATACAAATGTCAAGCCACTTGTCTTCAAAAACTCATGCGAAGGTTATCTTCTTGACAAGTGGAAAACTTATCAAATGCACTACTTGCTTTCCAAGTAAATGCACATTAATTATTTTGAAATAAAATAATTTTCATAAATTATTTTGAAAAAAAATAATTTTTCCTACAATCTCCACATTTTTTCAAAATAATTTATAGGAATAAAAGTTTTGACTTGTTGTAGTTGCATGGACAAAGGGCAGTACGTTTGGTGTCTTCTAGAGTATTAAACAAACTTAGACCAATAAAATTTAACTTACAGAATTATCGGTGAAATATAATATTTCTATGAACAGAGTAATTCTTGTTGTAAACCAGATATTTTATCAATCATATTTTAATTGTAATTTTATTATTCAACGCGGTTTTGCACAGATATGCCATGTATGTTCCTGATATTCATGAGATCTCTAGAGACTAAGGCCAAAAATCTCATAGAAACAGCCTCATTCCACTTCTCATATAGGTGAATTCATGAAGTGTACACTACTTTAAATACACCATCCATAAGGACTATGAATTTATTAAGAGTTTATAACTCATTCCTCAATTTTAGTAGCAGTTCAAGCACTTATAGTTAGTGCGCAGAGTCAATATCGACTTGTTATTACCCATATGAACCTACTTCATGGGATCTCCAAACACATAGATTGGTTTACCATCTATATTGACTATCATATTTTCTTTGACCCCGTCTCTTTTAAGGTTTAAAGTATTAAATTTCTTCCCACAGGTTTAGTCAGTGAATCGGCCGAATTCAATTCTGACTTTATATAATTAATGAAAGATATTTCATCTCTCAGCAATTTCTTGATAACATCATGCCTCAATTTCATATGTCTACTCTTATTATTGTAAGATTTATTCTTCGCAATAGCAATTACGGCTTGAAAATTAAAGTGTATATACATAAAGCCACTAAATCATCCTTTTTAAAGGGATATTAGACAACAGATCATCCTTTTTAAAAGGGATATTCACTAAGAAATTTCTTAGCCATTCAGTCTCAGTACCTGCTAACTCCAGAGCCATAAAATTTGATTCCATAATTGATCTAGAAATGATCGTCTGTTTAGATAATCATCATAATACTGCACCACCACCAAGGATGAACACATAACCAATAGTGGATTTTGTCTCATCTGAATTAGAAATCTAATTTTCATCACAATGCCCTTCTAAAGTAGAAGGAAATCCACTACACAAAATACCATAATTTACTGTTCCTCTCAAATAATTCACCAGTCTTATTAATGCAAACCTATGCTCATTATTGGGATTATGAGTATATCTACTCAGTCTACACACAACATAGTCTATATCAGGCCTACTAAAATTTATTAAATGCATTAGACTCCCAATAATTTGTGCATATTTAGACTGAGCTACTAGTCACCATTATTATTTTTTAATTTAGAAATAGCATCATAAGAGAGTGACTACAAGAGTTACCTCCCAACATTCAAATTTCTTAAGAAATCTTTCTACATAATGTTCTTGTGACAATATTATTTCATCTTCACTCCTTATAACTTTAATTACCAAATCATATTCACTTCACCTAGATTTTTCCTATCAAAGTCAGTGGACAAAAATCATTTGGTACGTTCTATAATATTTAATAAAGTACTTAATATAAGCATATCATCAACAAATAAGAAAATTATCACACAATAATCGTCAACCACTTTGGAATAAATACATTTATCCACCTAAACAGAAAAAAAAAAAGCTATCTTTTATTAAGACTTAATCAAATTTCTCATGCCACTATTTAGGAACTAGTTTAAGGCCATAAAGAGATTTAATTAATTTACAAACTTTATTTTCTTATCCAAAAATTACACATCCTTCAAGTTGAACCATATAAATTCCTTCTTCTAAATCTCTATTTAAGATAGTTGTTTTTACATCCATTTGATGGATAAAAAAACATATGAATTGATGCCAAAGAAATTACTATTTGAATAGAATAAATTCTTGTTACTGGGGCAAATTTATCAAAATAATCAATATTTTGATTTTGAGAAAATCTTTAGCTACTAACCGATTTTTATATTTATCTATAGATCCATCCAAATTAAGTTTCTTTTAGAAAATTCATTTACAACCAATCGGTTCTACACCAGGAGATAAATCAGTTAAAATTCATGTGTTACTTTTCATAATAGAATCAAGATCAATTTGTATTTCCTCTTTTCAAAATTTAGCATCAGAAGAAGATACAACTTTAAAATAATTTAATGTTTCATTATCAACAAGAAAAGTTTGAAAATCATTTCCATAAGAAAAATATTCTTTTCTAGGCCTTTTACTCCTTCTTAGTTCGTCAACATTAGAGGTAGATTCATTTTCTCTGTCAACAGGTGCATGAGAGGTTTTATCACATAGTGAAAAAATATGTTCAAAGAATTCATCATTCTTTGTCTCAATTATAGTATTACTATCAAGTACATCACTTTTTAACACAAGAAATCTATATGCAACACTATGTTCGGCATATCCAATAAGCATTCAATCAACAGTTTTAGAACCTACTTTCCTCTTTTTAGGTTCAGGAAGAAGAACTTTAGTAAGGCAGCCCCACACTTTTAAATATTTCAAATTACGTTTATAAACTTTCCACAATTCATAAGGATTTTTTTCAGTTCTTGTATGAGGAATTCTATTTTGTAAATGACATTCAGATAAAATAGATTCACCCCACAAATTATCAGGTGCATTGGAGCTAATTAACATAGAGTTCATTATTTTTTTCAATGTCTTATTTTTTCTTTCAGCTACACCATTAGACTCAGGTGAATAAGACAGAGTTACTTCATGAATAATTTCTTCTTTTTCATAAAAATCATTTAAAGATGCATATTCTCCACCTCTAGTGGAACTAATTTTCTTTATTTTTCTACTAAGCTAATTTTAAACTTCAGATTTATAAGATGCAAAAGCATCAAATGCATTATCTTTATTTCTAAGTAAATATAACTTAGTAAATATAGAGAAATCATCAATAAAAGTAACATAATAAATTTTTGCCACATCTAGTCATAGTTTGTTTTAAATCACCCAAATCAGTGTGAATCAAATAGAACAATCCTGTTTCTATATTAACTAAAAAGCACTCCTTTTTAATAATTTTAGCTTCAGCATATATTTCACATTTATCAAAATTACTTGAATCTAAACCAAATATTAAACCAAGCGATTTCATGTTCTTTACATATTTAATATTAATATGTCCTAATATAGCATTCCATAAACATATAGACTCAATCATATAAGAAAAAGCTAATGCATTATCATTGATAATATTAAGTACATAAAGTCCATGATTACATGTAATACCCTATAATTTTCTTTGTTTCGTTTAGCCCCTAGTGTGTCAAGAGTCTACTTTAAAAGTGTATAACTCTTGATACATGTGGAATTTTCCAGCTTTATACCCACCAAATTGTAGATAATTGAATCAACTTTCCAAGGATACCAATTTTGCCTAAATCCCATACCCAGTTGAGAAGTTATGGCACTTTTAGTGAGAAAAAGTAGTTCAACGCGATAGCACCACGGTGTGGTCAAGGGTTGATTCGCAATTGTCCTTTTTCAAGTGAAGCACTGTGATTATGCCACATCACGGTGAATCCCAAAATCCCGTTCGTCTCTTTTCAGTAGCTCACTGCAATTGGCCAGTGTCGCACCAGAAATCGCGGTAGAGCATAGCACCTTATCGCGGTGGAGTACAAAATGGCACTCGTCCTTTTTCACTAACTCAATGTGATTACGCTGCATCTCGCCATAGTCCAAAATAGCACTCATACTTTTTTCAGTACGCCAATGTGATGGCACCGCATCGCGCTGAGGCCTAAAATTGGGATTCTAGTTCCGAACATAATTTTTTAAAGGGCAATTTAGTATTTTTCCCAAGCCCCCAAATCGTGTAAAATAGAGAATTAAACCTATTCTAAGCACTATACACTAATTTTCATCAAAATTTCTCTCCAAGAAACCCTAGAACTTTAAATTTCAAACCTCAAGAAATCCAAATTCCACCATTCTTTTTTCAAGATAACCAAAAATTCAAGATTCCCAATTAAAGATCTTCAAGAAACAATCTTTAAGAGATCAAATAGGAACTCAAAGTTCAAGCTTCTTCATCTATTCGTCAATTAAGGTATATGGGGTTGTGAACAAGAATAATTCTTTCATCCTTGTGCCCAAAACTAGTTTTAAAGTTGATTTTTTCATGAAATTATATGAATTTTTGTTTAGGGTTTATACCCACTCATCACTATTTGATGAATATGAGATTACAAGTGATTTAAATGTTGAATTGCAAGTCTACTTTCGTATTTATATGTGTGTAACATTATTTTTTTGATTTAGTATTGAATTATCAAGATTTTCAGTAGTTAGCATGAACTTTATGATGATTGACATAAATTAGAATCATAGGTTACTAAGCACTAGTTTGAATATTGATATTCCAAGAATGATGTTGCTTTTAAGCATCCTATGATTTGTTTATAATCAGCCTTTTTAACCAAGATTTGATCTTTGATTCTCAGCTAAGTTATGGAATCTACTTTACAGTATTGATTTATGCTTTGATTACAGATTAGTTTGATTTCAGATTTAAACACATAAATGGATAATTGGTTTCATTATAAACCCTTATACTAGTTTTAAAGTGGATTTCCTACAGAATAAACATACCGATTAAAGGGAGTAGTATTTAGCACTGAGTTGGGTGTGTTCACATGCCCAGAACTATGAGCCAACGTAGGTATAAATTATTTAGATTTTTCCCATTTCTATAAGGATGACAGATACAGATTGTGATCACTTAGCTTAGGTTATACTCCTTGGCAAGAGTATGACACCTCTCTCCAATGTGAGGTTTTCCTATAAGAGAGCTAGATATTAGATACTATGATAGCTCACATAGTGTATGTCGATTAGAAGAACCTCCATACATGAAAGAGTAATCATAACAGAAAAGCTTTTAGAAACCAAATGTAAAGGCTCATGATTTTATTCAGATATTGTTTTACATAAAGGCTAGTTATAATTTTGATTTTTCAGTACTGATTGTCCATACATTTAAGTCAAGTATTTTCAGATATCATGCTCAAATAATTTCATCTTAGATCATACAGTCTTCCGTATTGATTTTATGTTTATATTTCTCTATTATGAGTTTTAGATTTAGTAGAAGGTTTACAAAATTATATTGAGGCTACTCGTAGTCTTAAGCACTATGTGATATCTCAAGACCCATTTTTTGGCATTACAAACGTGGTATTAGATCCTAAGGTTATATGAGTCCTAGGGAGTCAGACAAGTCGCATTACGTAAAGTCTTCATCATGGGTGTGAAGCATGCCATATTTAGGAGAAATAGGCTATGGGATACTTTAGGAAATTATCTCTTTCTTTCATGATCTATAGTCCTTACATTGTCTCTGTCTTCTTTTAACTCTTGCTCTTATGTGACAGTTGAATATGCTTCCTCGTCGAGCTAATACATGCAGAAATGATAACTAGCCACCCTATTTTGCTGACCCTCTGAATGAGAATGTATCTTATGCTAAATTTCTAGCGGTCTTTCAGGAGTTGGCCAAAGTTGTGACTGCCAATGTTTAGGAAAACCATTAGGCAACAGTTCACTTCAGCAGAATGGGGATTTAGCAGCAACAAAAATACGTGACTTCATGAGAATTAATCCGCCTGAGTTCTTTGGGTCAAAAGCAGGTGAGGACCCACAACTTTACTTAGATTAGATAAAAAAGATCACCCAGATTATGCATATTACAGAGAAAGAGAGTGTAGAGTTGGCATCCTATAGACTGAAGAATATGGCGTATAATTAGGTAATTATGTAGAAGAATGGTAGAGGTGAGAATGCAGCTCCTATGAGTTGGCTGGTGTTTCAGGATGCATTTCTAGAAAAGTTCTTTACGCATAAATTAAAAGAAGCTAAGGTAGAAGAGTTTGTAAACCTAAGGCAGGGCTCGATGACAGTGAAGGAGTACTGCCTTAAGTTCAACCAGTTGTCTAAGTATTCCCCTAACACGATGGCTTACCCTAGATCGAGTATGAGTACGTTTGTTACTGGAGTATCTGGTTTGGTAGTCAAGGAGTTTAGGACTGCCATGCTTATTGGGGATATGGATCTTGCTAGGCTGATGATCCATGATCAACAAATTTTGGTAGAAAAGTTAAAGGGGAAAGAAAGCGGAGATAAGAAGGATAGAACTGGGCAGTTTTAATATGGTCAGACAAAGTTTGGAGGGGAAAATCATTTGCAGTTTTAGAGTTGCTCGTCTATGCCAGCGTCATCTTCAGCTAGTGCTCCCACCCCCAAAGCTAGGCAGGAGTAGTAGGGTAAGACTTTTATGTCCAGGTCTCAGAATAGTGTAAGTAGAAAACCTTTTTATCCTTCATATGCTTAGTGTGGTAAGAATCATCTTGGTAAGTACTTGTTGGGACAGAAAGGTTGTTATGATTATGGTAAGTTTGGTCATTGAATCAAAGAGTGTCAACATGCTAAGCAGTGAAACAAGGATGTTCATCTCCAAACTCAGGCTACTAGCGCACAAGCTCCTCTAGGTTGCCCGGTCCCTCCCCAGAGCACATCCTTCAGAACAGATGGCGATCAACGCCAGAATCAGTTTTATGATTTACCATCTCGTCAGGAGCAGGAGGGTTCACCAGATGTTGTTACTGGCATGCTTTGTGTCTTTAATCTTGATGTTTATGTGTTGTTAGACCCAGGGTTAAATCTCTCTTATGTGACTCCACTAGTTGCAGTGAATTTTGAAGTAGGTCCTGAAAAGCTTCCTAAGCTTTCTTAGTTTCTACCCCAGTGGGTGAGTCAATTATTACCAAACAGATCTATAGAAGATGTCCTATCACTGTTCTTTATAAGATCATATTAGCAAACTTAATAGAGTTAGATATGGTTTACTTTGACCTTATTCTTGGTATAGATTGGCTCCATTCCTATTATACATCTATAGACGCACTCGAATAGTGAAGTTTTAATTTCCAGATGAGCTAGTCTTTCAGTGGGAAGGTAATTCAGTATCTCCCAAGAGACATTTCATATCCTATATTAATACCAGAAAGTTGATCTCAAAAGGGTGCATCTATCATCTAGTTTGAGTCAAAGATACTAAGTTTGAGGCTCCAATAGTTCATTCAGTCCGTATAGTCAATATGTTTCCTAAAGTTTTTCCCGAGGATCTGCCAAGGATACCTCCCGATAGGGAAATAGAATTCGATATTGACCTTCTTTCAGATACTCAGCCTATCTCTATTTCTCCATATCATATGGCTCCAGATGAGATTAAGAAGTTAAAAGAGCATCTCAAATACCTCTTTGATAAAGGTTTCATAAGGCTCAATATCTCTCCATTAGGCGCTACCATCCTATTCATGCGAAAGAAAGATGGTTCTTTGCGAATATGCATTGACTATCATCAACTGAATAAAGTCATAATAAAAAACAAATATCCTCTTTCTAGCATTGATGACTTATTCGACCAACTCTAGGGTGCATGTTATTTCTCCAAGATAGACCTTAGATCCGGCTATCATCATCTTAGAGTAAGGGAATGTAATATTCCAAAGACAACTTTCTGAACCCGTTATGGTTATTTTGAGTTTCTAGTCATATCCTTCGGGCTAACAAATGCCCCAGCAACCTTCATGGACTTGATGAAAAGTGTGTTTAAACATTATTTGGACATGTTTTTCATAGACTTTATAAATGATATTCTTGTTTATTCTCATAGTGAGGATGACCATGCAGACCATCATAGAATTATGTTGCAAACTCTTAGGGATCAGCAGTTGTTCACCAAATTTAGCAAATGTGAATTTTGGCTAAGATTAGTATCTTTCCTCGGTCATATTATTTCCAGTGATGGCATTAGAGTTGATACTAAAAAGATAGAAGTAGTAAAAAATTGGCCTAGACCTATCTCTCTATCAAACATTAGAAGTTTCTTGGGTTTAACTGGCTATTACAGATATTTTTTTGAGGGTTTTTCATCTATTGTGTCTCCCATGTCTAGATTGACCTAAAAGAAATTTAAGATTTAGTGGTCGGATTCCTGTGAGAAGAGTTTTTATGAGATAAAGGCTCGGCTCACTTCAGCCTCAGTTTTAGCGCTACCTGATGGCACAGATGGCTTCGTTGTCTATTGTGATACTTCTAAAATTGGTCTGGGTTGTCTTTTGATACAGAGAGGTAAGGTTATAGCATATGCCTCTAGACAGATTAAGCCTCACAAAAAGAACTACCCTACCCATGACCTTGAGCTAGCTGCCATTGTATTTTCTTTGAAAATTTAGAGGCACTGTCTTTATGGAGTGCATATTGATAGCTTGCAATATATGTTTACTCAGAGGGAGTTAAATCTTTGTCAAAGAAGATAGATAGAATTATTAAAGGATTATGACATGAGTGTGTTATATCATCCGGACAAGGCCAATGTAGTGGCAGACGCCCTTAGTAGACTGTCTATAGGCAATGTTGCTCCTGTGGAGAATGATAAGAGAAAACTAGTTTGAGAAGTTCACCAGTTAGCTAGATTGGGTGTGAAGTTGTTTGAATTAGCTGAGGAGAATGTTTGGGTTCAGAGTAGTTCAGAATCTTCTTTAGTTTCTGAAGTGAAAGAGAAGCAGGATAAGGACTCTAGCTTGGTCAAACTGAAGGGTTCAGTTAAAAGACCAAAATGTAGAGGTTTTCTCCCAAGGGGGAGATGGTGGGTTGACATACCATAGTAGATTGTGTGTGCCATATGTTGACAATTTGAGGCAGCGTATTATGGCAGAAGCGCATGGTGTGCATTATGCCATTCACCTAAGAGCTACCAATATGTACTGTAATTTATGGAAAGTATATTGGTGGAGTGGTATGAAGAGAGATATAGCAGAGTTTGTAGACAAGTGTAAAACTTGTCAATAGGTTAAGGTAGAGCACCAAAGATCTGGTGGCACATTGCAAGAGTTTGGTATTCCCACTTGGAAGTGGGAAGAGGTGAATATGGACTTTGTCACAGAATTACCCCATTCGCATCGATAACATGATTCGATTTGGGTTATTTTAGACAGATTGACCAAATCAGCCCACTTCTTGCTAGTTCACATGTCCTACACAGCTGAAGATTATGCTAAGCTATATATCAGAAAGTTGGTTAAATTGCACGGAGTTCCCTTATCCATCATTTCAGAGGGGGGTACTCAATTTACCTCTTAGTTTTGGTAAGCCTTTTAGAATGGTCTTGGTACCCAAATTCAGCTCAGTTCAGCTTTTCATCCTCAGACAGATGGTCAGGCAGAGAGGACCATTCAAAATCTAGAGGATATGATGAGGGCATGTGTTGTTGATTTCAAAGGTAGTTGGGATAACCATTTTCCATTGATCAAGTTTGCCTACAATAACAGTTACTATTCTAGTATTCAGATGGCCCCGTTTGAGGCTCTTTATGGGAGGAGATATAAATCACCAGTCGGTTGGTTCGAAGTAGGCAAGGCCGCTCAAATTGGGATAGATAAGGTGTTTGAGTCCATGGGGAAAGTTCAGTTGATCCGAGAAAGATTGAAGGTATCTTAGAGTCTTCAGAAATCTTATGCAGATGTAAGAAAGAGAGATCTTGAATTTGAAGTCAATGATTTTGCTTATTTGAAAGTTTCACCTATGAAGAGGGTGAAGTTATTTGGAAAAAAGAGAAAGCTTAGCCCTCGATATATGGGTCCCTACAGGATTTTGAGTTGTGTGGGGAAGGTAGTGTATGAGTTTGAGCTGCCTGCAGACTTGTCATCAGTTCACCCAGTGTTCCATGTATCCTTATTGAAGAAGTGCATGGACTATTTAGCTATTGTAGTCCCTCTAGAAAGCATAGATATTCAGAATAGCCTTTCATACAAAGAACTTCCAGTGGAGATTCCTGATTACCAGATCCGTAGACTAAGGAATAAAAAAGTTCCCTTGGTCAAAGTTCTATGGCAAAATCAGTCCATTGAGGGTGCTACTTGGGACGCAGAAGCAGACATGCAAACCAAGTACCCTCACCTCTTCTCTACAAACTCAGATTCATCTTAAGGTAAAAGTCTTCCTTAATTCAGTTATTTTCCAGTCTCAGATTCAGCCATGTGATTATCTTTATGTCAATTCATGCATTCGCAGATTAGCTTAGTCGCACAATATGTTTTATATTCAGTCATGCAGTTTTGTTTCAGTTGTGCATGTCAGTAAATAGCCTTAGTTCTTCAGTATCCTCATTTTAACTAGTCTCATTCGAGGATGAATATTCCCAAGGGGGAGATATTATAATACCCCATACTTTACTTAGTTCTGTTTAGCCCCTAGTGTGTCAAGGGTCAACTTTAAACATGTATAACTCTTAATACGTGTGGAATTTTCCATCTTTAGGCCTACCAAATTGTAGATAATTTAATTAGCTTTCCAACAATACCAATTTTTCCTAAATCCGATACCCGATTGAGAAGTTATCGCACTTTTAGTGAGGAAAAGTAGTTCAACGCGATAGCACCGCACCACGGTGAAGGGATGATTCACAATCGTCCTCTTTCTAGTGAAGCACCGCAATTACACCGTATTGCGATGAAGTCCAAAATCCCATTTGTCCTTTTTCAGTAGCTCACTACTATCGACCAGTGTCGGGCCAAAAATCATGGTGGAGCATAGCGTCGCGTCGTAGTAGAGTGCAAAATGACACTCATCCTTTTCCAGTGATGCAACGCGATTACGCCACGTTGTGACATAGTGAAAAATAGAACTCGTACTTTTTCCAGTAATCCACCGCGATGGTGTTACGCCACGATGAGGCACAAAATTGGGATTTCAGTTCCAAACTTAATTTTCCAAAGGGCAAATTAATCTTTTCCCAAGCCCCCAAATCGTGTAAAACAGAGAATTAAACCTATTCTAAGACCTATACGCTGATTTTCATCAAAGTTTCTCTCCAAGAAACCCTAGAACTTTAAATTTCAAACCTCAAGAAATCCAAATTCCACTATTCCTTTTCCAAGATAACCTAAAATTCAAGAATCCCAATTCAATATCTTCAAGAGCACAAATAGGAACTCAAAGTTAAAGCTTCTTCATCTATTCATCAATTAAGGTATGTGGGATTATGAACAAGGATAATCATTTCATCCTTGCGCCCAAAACTAGTTTTAAAGTTGATTTTTTTTATGAAATTATATGAGTTTCAGTTTAGGGCTTATACCCACTCATTACTAATTGAAAATTATGAGATTACAAGTGATTTAGTTGTTGAATTGCATGTCTACTTTCGTATTTATATGTGGGTAACATTATTTTCCATATTTAGCATTAAATTATAAAGATTTTCATTATTTAGTATGAACATTATGATGATTGACATGAATTACAAGCATGGGTTATTAAACCATAGTTTGAATATTGATATTTCAAGAATGATGTTGCTTTTAAGCATCCTATGATTTGTTTATAATCAGCCTTTTTAACCAAGGTTTGATCTTTGATCCTCAACTAAGTTATGGAATCCACTTTATAATATTGATTGCAACTTTGATTACAGATTAGTCTGATTCCATATTTAGACAGATAAATGGATAATTGGTTTCACTATAAACCCTTATACTAATTTTAAAATATATTTCCTACATAATGAGCATACAAATTAAAGGGAGCAGTATTTAGCATCGAGTTGCGATGTTCACATGCCCCAAAACTATGAGTCAACGTAGGTACATATTATTCAGATTGTTCCCATTTCTATATGGATGACAGATACAGATTGTGATCACTTAGCTTAGGTTATACTCCTTGGCAAGAGTATGACACCTCCCCTGAGCATGAAGTTTTCCCATAAGGGAACTAGACGTTGGACTGTATGATAGCTCACATAATGTATGCCGCTTAGAAGAACCTCCCTACATGAAAGAGTAATAATAATAGAAAAGCATTTAGAAACTAAGTGTAAAGGCTCACGATTTTATTCAGATATTATTTTACATAAGTCATTAGCTATGAGATTACATCTTTCAGTTTACAAATACAGAGGTGAGTCCTTTTACACTTAACATGCATGACTTGAAAACAAATTTCAATTACAGATTTAGAACTAAGTGTAGTTGCTCACAACATTCTTATAGTATGTTTTATCGTTCATGATTTATGATTACAGGTTTACGTTACTCAAGCCAAAGTGAGACATTTATACTTAGCATGCATTGTTTATGAGAAAGATATCTATATCTCTATATAAATATATATATATACATATATATATACATATATATATATAATCCCTCACTATTTTACTTATGTATTCACCCCCACATGTTCAGTACATTCCATAAGTACTGATCCACATATATGTCTATGTGCTAAATTATTTAATAATGTAGGTTCATGTGCTTATTTTCAGTAGCGTGAGTGATATCGAGCATCTTCATCTACATCCCAACAATTGGTGATTCCTCATAGTTCGGGGACCCAGTTATTCAGTTTTTCAGTTTATTAGAGTAGTTGATTAAGTATTTTCAGTCAATTCGAGTCAGTTGAGAGTTTATCCCAGTGGCTCTCTAGTCTTTAGTTGTAGAGGCTTGTCAGACTGTTAGATATGATTCAGATTTTTCAGTATTGATTGTCCAGACTTTTAAGTCAAGTATTTACAGATATCATGCTCAGATAATTTCAACTTAGATCTGACAGACTTACGCATTGATTTTATGTTTATATTTCTCTATTATGAGTTTCAGATTTAGTAGAAGGCTTATAGGGTTAGCTTGAGGCTACTCGTAGTTTAGAGCACCGTGTG
Source organism: Capsicum pubescens (assembly GCA_030864215.1). Lineage (NCBI taxonomy): Eukaryota > Viridiplantae > Streptophyta > Magnoliopsida > Solanales > Solanaceae > Capsicum > Capsicum pubescens. Next base: position 198,323,194 of record CM061541.1, read on the forward strand.
ACATCTCAGGAGCCATTTTTAGGGTGTTACATTACAATAGCCTTTTCCACAAATATATTATTTTTTGTCAAAATAATCTTATTAGATTCAATAGGCACTTTCATTCCTATTTTATCCAGCAAAGGCAAAGAAATCAGGTTTGCTCGCATTGTAGGAAGATGTAGCAGATCCATGAGGGCTAAAGTTTTTCTCGAAGTAAGTTTTAGGAGGACTTTATCCTTGCCCAAGACTTTAGCAGTTCTCGAATCTCTAAGGTAGACTACTTTACTGTCATCTCCTATTGATGTATAGGAGGCAAATGCATCTCGATTTGCACAAATATGTCGAGTAGTCCCAGAGTCTACCACCCAGTCTCTTATATGTGCCGCCATATTCACTTGTGAAATAACAGCAGCAATTATTTCATCTCCTTCAGTTAAATTAGCTTTGAGAGGATTTCTCATTTCTTTGTTATTTCTCATTTTGTTCTACATTGAGCGACATAATGACCTGATTTTTCACAAGTAAAACAAGTGTCTTTTCTTTTCTTAAGATTGGGATTATTAGGCTTGTAACCTTAAGACTTATTACCATAGCTTTTGTTGTTGTTGTGTAGACCTTGTACTAAATTTTCTTTGAGCGCAGTCTGCTTAGCTTTGAATGACTCCTTTCTGTCGGTATCTTCAATTAGAATATGAGTTATTATTTCCTCAATAGTAAAATTTGTCTGCTGATATTTCAAGTTATTTTTATTATAATTCCATGATTCAGGCAATTTTTCAATCAACACTCCAACAACAAATTTTTCTGGTAAAGCGATGTCCTCAGCCTTCAAATCTTCTAAAAAAAATTTATATTCACTTATTTGAATTTTCATTTCTTTCACATCAATCATTTGCCAATTGTAAAAATTTTCAACTATGAATTTTTGCTTGGTTGCATATTCAGCCGTGAACTTCTTGATTATAGCGTCCCAAATGACTTTTACTTCTTTGCAACTACAATACACATCAAATAGTTCATTAGAAATTATTTGTAAAATAGTATGGAAACATACCTTATTTGCGTATTGCCATGACTCCAAAATTTGGCTATCAACGTCTATACCAGGTTGTGTTTGTGAAAAAACATATGCAACATCATGGACATCAAGTAGTGAAAAAAATCGTTCTTGCCATCTTTTAAAGTTTTCATTCGCAAATATTTCAATATTTGAAACATCAGGAAATAATTTTGCATATGTTAGAACATCTGGAACAGGAATATTAGGAGTTGCGTAGGTAGAAGAAGTACCAGGAGTAGAATTATTTGTCATTATTTCTTAGATTGTTGGGAAACAATAGTAAAATAATAGTAACAATATTATTTAACTGTTAACACAATAATACTATAACAATAATAATATTAGCAGCACAATGATATAATAGTGTATAATAATAATAATACTAAAATAATAATAGTATAATCAAAATAATAATTATAATAGTGATATAATTTCTTGTCGACAAATTAATGATACTGAATATTGAATAAATATTACTACAATATTATATTAAGTAATATATTAATTATATGTGAATTGTGCTAAGCACTGTACTAATATATATTGGATCACTAATTACACGAATTCTAGTATCTATAAATGTACGGTGAGTGTCTTAAATCACTACAAAAAGGGGGATTTTTGGAGGTTTAATTATGGGATTGCTACAACCTCCACAAAATTATGTTAAATCGTGATCAGCTGCCACTAATTTTTCATTGAATTGTAGAGGTTGGAACCTCCACTATTTCTTAAAGAATAAATACTTTACTTTTTTTAATGTTTTTCTCTCTTACCTCATTTTTAGATGTTCTTCACTTCTCTCTCATTTGTAAATTGTTTTTCACGTAAATACTATTTTATCATTAACATATAAAACTTTAAACTAAAACTTAAACATATAAAAATAGTAATATATCACTATTTGGAAGTATTATTATATTGCTTCAGTATCAAAATTCAATAATAATGTATACACACGCAAATTCAAAATTGTAATATACTCTCTCATAACTTATATTCATTTTCACTTTTCTTTTTAGGCGCTTCTTTAAAAACATAATAAATAAGAAGGATAGTATTACTATCAATTTATTTTTGAAGATACTATATTAGAATAGTACAAATTACTTGTTTACACTTTCAAATGAAATTAATTGTATGAGTGCAATGAGAAAAATATAATTAATTTTATCTTTATTTAGTAAATAAATAAGTAATTTGGGATAACTATTTATAGTAAAATGATCAACTAATATATAGGACGAATAAAGTAATAAAAATTGAAGTTTTTTAATTAGTATTTACTCTATCACTTAATTGATATTGATGTTTTAAAATTAATACTCAAGCACCGTTTTAATTAATACAAAAACATATTCATTGAAGCTCACCTTAATTAACGTACTCACTGACACCAAAACACTAATCACTTACTCCCTCGATTCCAAATTACCCATTCCAAATTGAGATGACACATTGATTAAAAAAAATAATTAATAACATGCCTAATTTACCATAGTATCCCTATTAAATGATGTTTACAATTTAATTTAAAAAAAAATAATTAATGCAAAAGGTAAAACATGGAAAAAAAATTGTGTTTTCTTGATTAATGAAAAATAACAAGTAAAATGAGACATCAAATTAGGAAATTTGAGACGGATAATTTGGGACGGAGAGAGTAATTAATATCATTTACTCACTTTATTTCTTTTCAAATGCGTGATTTTATTTCTAAATAATCATTAATTAATTTTTCTATTTTAAGGAAGTAATTAGGGTAAGTTAGTGAAATTGACTTAAATTTTTTAGAGCACTTAAAAAGCAATGAAGAGATTAATTAATATTGAAGTTTCCTAAACACATTCACTTAAGCAGATGGGCAGTTGCACCGTTTACTCTCTCACTCTCTCATTCTCTCACTCTCTACGTAGGTAGGTGTTTGGTCATGAAAAAATTATTTTATTTTAATAAAAAAATGAAAATAATAGATATGGTCATAAGAATTATTTTATTTATTGAAATTATTTTTGGAAAGAAAATTATTTTTTGAAAAAGTGGAAACACTTTTTTCACTTCTATGACGAATTTCAAAACAATCCAAATTTCTATTCATGAACAAGTACAACACCAGCTCTAACTGCAACAACAACAGCATACTCAGTGTATTCCACAAAGTGGGGTCTGAGTAGGGTAAAGTGTACACAATCCATACCACTACCTCAATGAAGTAGAGAGGTTCTTTTCGATAGATTCTCGGCTCAGGACTGATAACAGTATAACAAATAAAACAATATAAAAATAAACAATAAAATGAGATAACACACTGCTAGATAATGAAAAAATAAGACACCGATAGAGTAATAAGAGAGGTATAGGTGACTGAAAGTTAAATGAGCTTGAAGAGTTGTTTAAATAATCAAACTGAATGTTAGGTTCCTAGGTGATCGTGTATGTTATTAATCCAGTCCATGGTAATGCTTATTTATATTTGAAGTTTCAATTAAAGTTAACTTATATGCTTGCCTTATAATGCAACGTGTATCATAATCTAATGCGTGTACTCTTCTCATATTTATGGAAATTATCCACACATCCACACATCCACACATTAGCTGATCATACTCTTCTCATATCTATGGAAATGACACCAACTGAGCTACTAAAAGATCCCAACTCTAAACATATGTATCGGATCAACTAATGCTAAACTAGTAGAATAGGCTACAGTAACTTCCAAAGAATAATATAAAATTAGAGTAACATAAGCATACCAAGATGGACAATGAAAGGTAAAATTAGAGTCCAATAACCTGAAGCACTATTACATCATCAAGGCAGTCCAGCATTATCAAATGACAGCAAATTTTAGTGATCAGACAAAAATTCAGGACTATTATCAGGCTTTAAGGACAGAGATTAGGTACGTGTCCTACTGATTTTACTTTATTAGTTGCCTATTAGTGAAACAAGTAAACTAACGTGGTTCACTTATACAGAGTAAATAAGGAGACAATATTTTGACATGGAAAATACCCGGCTCAAAGAGGTGTTTAAAACCACGACTTGTACCTCTACAAGATTTAACCCCAATTTCACTAAAAACTCTTGAGCCTCAACAATCAACAAATTACAATACACTTGTAAACTAGAAATTAAACTCTAACTCCTATTTCTACAATAACACAAATCTTTCCAAGATAAGTATTCCCAAGTCTTCGAGTTTCCTAACATGAAGACACTAATTCTAACTTAGTTTATACTTCACTGAGACTAGAATTAAAGTTCATTACAACTCTAAAACCATCCTATTACACAAATTTGTTGATTGATGCTTTTCTTATCAGTGCTTGAGTGAAACTCTTAAAAATTGTTTCTTCTATTTAAGGTTCTTCTTATGACTCCTTTAAGTTAGTGAACGAATTTGTTGATTGATGCTTTTCTTATCAGTGCTTGAGGGAAACTCTTTGAAATTGTTTCTTCTATTTAAGCCAACTCTGATGAAGTCCTTCAGATAATGTGATCTTCTTTCTTCAATAAGACTCTATCAGTTAGTTACACTCCTTGTTGCATTATGTCTCCTTTTTTGGGTAGGATTACTTTATTAGCTCAATCTTCAAGTGTTGTGTTTATCTTTTTTTCAACCTCTTTTCTGCACGTGATAAATGTTGAAGGCATATCTAAACTTTCTTGCTTATCCACTTCTGACTTCAACCATTATTTTATCATCAGCCTTTCCTGTTATTTCTTCTTGCTTCAAATGTGTGGACCAACATGAATAACATGTTTCAATCATCAAAACTTCAATCAGTACATGTTTCACAGCATTACAACATCACAATATTTCTCTTGCATTCCTAACATACTCAATAAAGGATTAAACACAAGGATACTGGAATGAAACAGGTTAGTCATTTGAGTTATAAACATTGCACAATCTAATTCTCCCCCCTTTGACATCATCGAAAAATAATTATTCACTTAAGTAAAAGATGTTTAATAATCTATGGCCACTGGGGCTATCACTAAAATAATCAAAATTCAGGGTAAAGAACCATCATGTATTAAATTAACCAAGAGCAAAACGCAAGAAGCAATGAAGTCCATTTCATGCAAGAGCAAGCTACAATCAACCAGTACCGAAAATCGATAAAGATAAATACTCTAGCCACACAAAAACAAAAGCATTCCTAAGGTGCTAAGATGAGAGTTAATTTGAGGAAGAGAAAGCAGAAGGAGTAAGGCAGTCAATTTTCGCACGATTTCAGCATTTAAAGATCTTTCACTCTCAAGGACAGCTTGAAGAGAAGTAATCTGAGCAAGAATTTTTAGTTTTTCAGCCTGAACAGCTCCCAATTCAGCAGTTTTAGAAGCAAGAGCATTCCTTAATCGCTGTATAGGATTGTCTGCGCTCCTTATTGAAATAGGTAGTTCCATATGGTTCACTGTCCCTATAACATCTTTGGTGGTCTGTAGAGACCACACTTGAATAGGTACCCTAAAATCTTTAAATATAAGGGTGAGCCAGAATTCATATGGGAAAGCATGGCCATTCACATTTTTTAGAAGAACCCTTTGCATGTGCTGTATAATAATCCTAGCTAGATCAATTTGTACTTCAGTATCAAGCAACTCCATGAGAGTGAGATCAAAAAATTATCCACAATCCTTATTTCCTTTTTAAGAATGATCATGTAAAATCCTACAAAATTCTCTCGTAGTCTGAGCCTTAGAGCGTGTTCAGCGAAGTGTAAATCCAGCGCTAAAAGGTTGAGAAGTGTCTTCTCAAGTTAGAAATATTTTAAAACATGTATAATTTCGCTAATATCGACTTTTTGTCATGTAGAGAATTGAATAAGATTTCCATCGATACCAATTTCGTCAAAATACGGCATCGGACGAGAAAGTTATGACCGTTTTATTGAAAGCAGTCGGAACTGCCCAGGTGCGACGGCCGGGTTGACGGACCGTCGAGCTTGCGATGGACCGTTGCCCAGCCCATCGCAACCAAGGCAGTGAATCCCTTTCTTAGCCCAAGTGTGATGGCCAGGACGACGGACCATCAAGGCTGCGACGGACCGTCGCCGCTGAGGTAGTGTGGCCTTATCCTGCCTAACATGCAACGGACGATCCCACGGACCATAGAGTTTGCGATGGACCGTCTCTAAGACCATTGCATCGAGGCAGTGTATTATTTTGCTGACCGATGTGCGACGGACGATCTGATGGACCGTCAGACTAAGCGACGGACCGTCGCTTCGACAGTCGCAGCCCCCGTTCAACATTTTTAACTTAATTTTAAAAGGGCTTTTTAGTCTTTTCCCACTTCTTTCAGCCCCTATTTATATTCGATCAAGGCTCAAAATTTAATTCTTCATCTTTAACATCAAAAACTAGAGTTTCTACAAAATCAAAACCCTTCTTTCTTTTTCAAGAAATATCAAGAGAAATCAAGAAATCAAGAATCTCTCCAAGAGCCTTCAAGAAAGAGTTTTCTAAGGTATGCAGATGTTGATTCTTGGGTCCTTTTCATTCAAGAAGATCAAGATCCCTTTTCTAAATTTCAAAGCTTCTTATGTTTATGAGTTTTCATGATTCATGTGAATTGAAATTAGAGTTCATGCTATTATTGAGTTTTTAATTCATGTTTTGTTTATGAGGTTTCAAGCTTTGACCCTAGTATGTGATATTCATGTGATGTTCATGATAAACCCTCTCCAGGTTGCTTGTTAAATGATGTATTCATGTTAATTAAGTGTAGAAATTATTGAATAAGCAAGGCATACTCCCCATATGTTTGATAAAATGCTTATGTGAAAGAATAGGAGCCATTACAAAATGTTGACTAGAAATCCCCAATTGTATGCAAGCTCATGCATGCCAAGTGTTTGTTGAAAAGACTTAGTGAATGAATTGTGACATGATAGCATGAAATTCCCCAATTATGTGCTTTTTGATACATACTAAGACTTTAATACATGCTAAGTGTTTGATGCAAGGCCTTGTTGAATAGAGTATGAGCCAATAGCATGTCTTCCTATACTATCACATGTTTATGATTTCTAAATGCTTGAAGAGATGCTTTAGTGATTGTGATGGTGAATGAATCTCCATGATCCTGATTATTCAAGAATGACTATATTTTACTTTTATGTTATTGAGTCCTGGGGGTATTTATACCCGACAAATTAGCTGTAGTCTAGAGCCTGTGCCAGTTTTCTCAATAATCTTAGTCAAGCCATGATTCTTAGAACTCAGTGGGTTACAGAACTCAGAACTCTCAGACAGTTGCAGAACCTAAGAAATCCCAGAAATCTCAGTAATCTCGGTAATCTCAGTGTCGCTAGTATTCTAGCCTCAGTTCAGTACTTAGCTCAGATCTAGTAGTAATAAAGTGTTCAGTTCAGTCCTCAGTAGTATTTGAGTAATCTATCCCGAGCTCAGTATCATTTAGTCAGATGACGAGATTCAGTAGTATTCTGTCAGATATGGAACCAAGTGAATTCAACATAACCCAGTCAGATCAGTCGAGAAACATGATCAGTATCAGATTTGGGTTAGTTTAAGTTCAGTTGAGAATCTGTTCAGAGACTTTCAGTTAGGAGTAGGAGCTAGCACCGAGCGAGTGTAGGGATGACGGCTCCCCGTTAGAGAGGCAGAGTCGTTAGAAGCAATCCATGAACTCCAGAACTATGTAGCCAGTGCAGGATGCAGGAGTCACCCATTAGAAAAAAAGCTTGTCACCCATTAGAAAAAGGCTTGACTATTATACTGCCTTAGGATTGACTTCATGTGAGGGTTACCCGTTAGAGAGGCTTGACCAGAGAGGTCTTTACCCGTGGCACGGTATTGACACCCTTCCATCTAGGGTTAAAAGTTGGACCCCACCAGTTCAGATTTGCGGCATGTCGGTTAAGTAAGCACTCCCACAATTGCAGTTTCAGTATCAGTCTTCAGAGAAGAACTCAGAAATCAGGACTGTCAGATACATTCACCTATATTAGTAAGAAACTCAAATAGTTCCATTGATTCATGAACCAACCACTAGATAGGCATGGTCTCACATACAGTTATTCGGTATTAGTATTATCATATTCAGAGATCACCCATTAGATAGGATCACCCGTTAGATAGGCTTGATCTCAGTTTTAGATTTAGTTGAGTAATTTTATTATCAGATCCAGAGATCACCCGTTAGATAGGCTTGATATCAGTCTCAGATTCAATCGAGTAATATCATTATCAGATCCAGAGATCACCCATTAGATAGGCTTGATCTCAGACTCAGATTCAGTTGAGTAATCTCATTAGCAGATCCAGAGATCACCCGTTAGATAGGCTTGATCTTAGTCTCAGATTTAGTTAAGTAATCTCATTATCAGATTCAGAGATCACCCGTTAGATAGGCTTGTTCTCATTCTCAGATTCAGTTGAGTAATCTTATTATCAGATCCAGAGATCACCCGTTAGATAGGCTTGATCTCGTTCTTAGACTCAGTCGAGTATTCTTATTATAAGATTTAGAGATCTTCCACTAGATAGGTTGGATCACAGACATAATCATTTCTTATCATTGATAGTAGATTCGGGGATCATCCAGTAGAGATGTTTGATCTCAAATTCAGTCAGTCGAGAGTAGCAAGCTCAGAGTACAGTCATTGATGTGAGTAGATTCAGTTAATCAGCTCCAGTAACATCAGTTTTCGAGATCATTTGCTAGAGAGGACTAATCTCAACTCCAGTACTCAGTAATCAATATCAGAAGATTCAGTTGTTCAGTACCTCAATATTAGTAGTGAGTTAAGATGTTAGTAAAGCAGTATCCGAGTTTCAGTATTTCGAGTCATGATAATTTCAGTTATGATTTGTGCATTCATGCATGTGTTCTCATTCAGTACTCTCATGATTATTCATTTAAGTAATTATTCATGCATAAGCCCTAGCATTTAGCCTCACCTCATCTTCATACTTAGTTTATTTTCGTACTGACACATTTGCGCTATGGTATTTTATTTGACACCATAGGTTCAGAGGCTCGAGATCTAGAGTACCTTTAGCAGCTCAGTCCCAGTCAGCAGCAGTAGATATAGCAGTGAGTCCTCTTCATTCGAGGAAGATCCTTATTTTATTATCGCATCAGATTTAGTTTATTTTTAGTAGACGAAGTTAGTTAGGGGCATATCCTATCAACTCCACAGTTCAGAAAGTTTAGAGGCTTTTCGGACAGATGTATCAATATTCAGTTTTCAGTTTTGAGTATTTTTAGATGTTTTGAACCTTATGGCCAGTTTTTGCATTTATTATCTATATTATGCAGTGCTCAGGTATAGATATCAGTAGAGGATTAACTTGTGGTCCTTTGGGATCATGAGCACTGTGTGATATTTTGGTTCCAGAAAGTCAGGTCGTTATAGATCATCTTGTGAAAAACATCAAAGTAGAGGCGATAAAGAGGAGACATCTCTTTCTTGAGAACCCTATGATGATTGAAAAGTTAAGGATTACCAGAAACTTTTGAAAAATATCAAGGGAAGATGTAATGTTGTCAAGTGGAGGCAAAGTAACCTTGACATAGTAACCCCAACCCCCATAAGAATGTTTAGAATTCAAGCGATATCAACAGCATAAAGATTTATAGTGACCCCTCTGACAGTGGCAGAAAATATCTCTCCAATAGCAACCCCATTTGTATAGAACTCATCGATCTCAGATTTTGCAAACTTTCTATAATACCCTGGGATTTCCAACCGATAGTAGAACCATGCTTCAAGCTCATGAGAAATAAATTCTAGTGATTTGGTAGTTTTATGATCAAGGTTGATGTGTATTAAGGTCTCAAAAACGTCCTAGCTATTAGACGACTCAGAACATTCCTTAACGATTGAATTCTCGAAAAGGATATTTCCATAGTCAACTTCAAACGAGAATATCTCTCATTATACTACGAATTTTTGATTTCAAGAACCACCAATAGATAGATGAATTAGTTTTCCAACGATACCAATTTCGCCTAATCCGATATCGAAAGAAAAAGTTATACCCATTTTACTACAGCATGTCAGCCTGGAAATTGAGTGACGACCTGTCTGACGGCTTATCACATTTCTGACGACCTGTCTGACGGCTTATCATATTTTTAACGACCTTTCTGATGGCTTATCATATTTCTGATGACTTATCAGCCATGCCATCAAGCTTAGACAGCAACCCATCAATTCCAGCTCCTAGGTGACGACCTGGGCTGACGAGCTATCAAAGATTTGGCGGCTTATCAACCTTGGTTGTCAGCCGAGAATTTCAGCAACTGGGAAGTGGTTTTAAATGGGTATTTTGGACTTTTTCTTCATGTTCCATGACTTAAATCATAAAAACCACATATATAACCATCATAAATCAGTTTTAAAAAACCTTAAATCCTCTCCACTCTCAAGAATAAGAAAATTAGGGTTTTCTCTCAAGATCATCTCTCAAGAATAAGATTCAAGCTCTCCTTTAAGAAAACCAAGAAATTATCATTCCCAATTCAAGAACCTTAGAAAAAAGACATTCTCTTTCAAGATTCAAGCCTTTGAGGTATGTTAGCTGTTGATTCTTGGATTCCTTTCATCCAAGAAATTCAAGAATCCTTTTCTAAATTCAAGATTATATATTTATGAGATTGTCATGATTTTTGTAAATAGAAATTGAAGTTCATGTTGTTGATGAGTTTTAATTCTTGACTTGATTTCAAAGATCCAAGCTTTGATCCTACTATGTGATGTTCATGATAAAAATCCCTTCAAGTTGCATGATATTGACGTATTCATGATAATGAAGTATAGAATCTGTGGTATAACTAAAGCATGCTCCTCATATGTTTGATAAAATGCTTAAGTAAAAAGAATAGTGTCGTTTTAGTATGTTAAGCATGAAATCCCCAATTATGTGATAACTAGTGCATGCAAGTATTTGTTGAAATGCCTTAGTGAATGTATTATGATAAGTTGCATGCATTCTTATCCATGGGTATTCCTTATTGAAAAACTATGAGATATTAGTATGCATACCCTATACATTTACATGTTTATGACATTCAAGTGATTGACGAGATATCGTATGGATGATGTTGTGAATGAAAGTCCATTGTCATGATATTCAAGTGTGGTCCTGTCTTATTTATTTATGATATCGAGTCCTAGTGGTATTTATACTCAAAAACTTAGCTGTTTGTCTAGAGCCATGTCAGTCTTAAGAAAATCTCAGTCGTGCTATGAACCGTAGAATTCAGTCAGTGACACAACATTAAGGAAATTCAGTAATCTCAGTACTAGTTCAATCAAGTCTTAGTATTAAGTCTAATCAAGCTCAGTACTCAGTTCAAATTTTAGTAAAGCTTAGTAAGTCACAGGACTTAGTTACATTCAGATAGAAAGTAGTATTCATAAGTATTCCGTCAGATAAAGGAACCAAGTAAACTCAGGAAGATCAATAAAGAAATATGAACAATAATAGATTTAGCTCATTCTAAGTTCAGTTAAGAATAAGTTCAAAGTCCTTCAGTTGGGAGTAGGAACTAGAACCGAGCGAGTGCAAAGATGACGACTTCTCCATTAGAGAGGCAGGGTCGTTAGTAACAGTCCCTGAACTCTAGAACTGCATAGCTAGCGCAGGACCAGGAGTCACCCGTTAGATGAAGGCTTAACTATCATACTGGCTTGGGCTTGACTTCCTGTTCAGGGTCACCCATTAGAGAGGCTTAACTATAGCAGAGCTCTTTACCCGTGGCATGGTATTGACACCCTTCCAGCTGGGTTTATAGGTTGTACCCCACTAGATAAGATTCGGGGCATATTGGTTAAGTGAGAACTCCCACAGTTACAGCCATAATTTCAGTCTCAATCTTCAAAATAGAAATTCAGAAATTTAGGACTGTCAGATACAATTACTCAGCTTAGTAAGAAACTTAGATAATTCCACAGATTCATAGACCACCAGCTAGATAGGCCTGTTCTCAAATAAAGTAAGTCAGTATCAGTACCAACAGATCCAGAGATCAACTGTTAGATAGGCTTGATCTCAATCTCAGTTAATTATTATCACTATCAGCATATTTAGAGATCACCCACTAGATAGGCTTGTTGTCAAATTTCTTTAATCATTGTTCTTATCAGTATGCTCAGAGATCACCCACTAGATAGACCCGATCTCTAATACAGTCAGTTAGAATCAGTAAACTCAGATTTTAGTTTCAGTAGCTTCAGATACTCAGAATCTCAATATGTTTAGGAACCTCAGATTGACAGTAAATTCAGTATCAGTTATCAGATTCAGTCCCAGTATGCTCAGTCACAGTATGCACAGTATATTCAGTAGTTACAGATTCTCTATGTATGCTAATCCAACTCTTGAATATCATTCAGTTAGTTATTGATCATGTATATAGCCCTTACATTTAGCCTTACCTCATCTAGTATGCCAGTACATTCCCACTACTGATCGCATACCTATTTTTTGTGCTATGATGTTTAATATCATAGGTTCAGGCGGACGAAATCCAGAGTATCCATAGTAGTTCAGTTTAAGTCAATTGCAGTAGACCCAACAGTGAGTCCTCTTCATTCGAGGATGATTTCTATTTCATTATTATATTAGATTCTATTTATTTTAGTAGATGGAGTAAGTTGGGGACATGTCCCATCAACTCCAGAGTTCAGAATGTTAGAGGCTTTTTTAACAAATGTATAAGTATTCAGTTTTTAGATTTGTGTATTTTAGATATTTTAAACCTTATGGCAAGTTTTCACCAGTTTTTCGTATTTATTATATTATATTATGAAGTGCTCAGGTATAGATATCAATAGAGGGTTAGCTTATAGTCTGTTGGGATCATAAGCACCGTGTGACGTTTCGATTATAGAATGTTGGGGCGTTACAAACTTGGTATCAGAGCCTAAGATTCAATAGAGTCCTAGGAAGTATGAAAGCTGCATCTAGTAGAGTCTTGTACATGGGTGTGTTGCGTTCCATATTTATGTACATGAGGCTATAAGATGTTTTTAGGAACATTCACCCTTCTTTCAGTATTCATGTCGTGCGAGTGAGCATGATCTCAAGTTAATCCTCGGTCTAATCCATCTTTTTCTTCCATTTACAGAGTATGCCTCCTCGCAAAGCCAATGCCAGTAGGGATGATAACCATACACCTCAGCCCGTGGATCTTTCGAGTGAGAATGTGTCATATGCAGAGTTTTGGGTAGTTTTTCAGGTGCTAGCCCAAGCTGTGATGACTAATGTTTAAGGAAATCGTCAGGATGCAGCCCACCTCAGCAAGATGGGGATTCAACCGTAGCTAGGATAAAAAATGTTATGAGAATGAACCCGCTAGAATTCTTTGGGTCAGTAGAAGGTGAGGACTCACAACTTTATCTTAAGAAGGTAAAAAAGATCACCCAGATTATGCATGTTTTTTTAGGAGAGTGTAGAATTAGCATCCAATAGGCTGAAGGATATTGCTCATGATTGGGTAGTGATGTGGAAGAAGAGTAAAGGAGAGGATGCAGCCTCCATGACTTGGCAAGTATTTCAGGATGCCTTCATAGATAAGTTTTTCCCACTATAGATGAGAGAAGCTAAGGTAGAAGAGTTTATGAACCTAAGACAAGGATCCATGATAGTAAAGAAGTATTGCCTTAAGTTCAACCAGTTAGCTAAGTATGCTCCTGACTTGATAGCTGACCCTAGAGAGAGTATGAGTATGTTTGTGACTGGTGTATTCAGGTTGGTGTTGAAGGAGTATAGAACTGCTATACGCAATAGAGACATGGATCTTGCTAGGTTAATGATGCATGCTTAGCAGATAGATGAAGATAAATCTAAGGTGAGAGAGAGATCTAATAAGAGATCCAGAATAGGTAGTTACAACTTTTATCAGGTGGGGTCATAGGGTGGTAAGCATTCTCAGCATAGATGGAAGTTTTCAGTCCCAGCTCCATTCTCAGCTAGTTTACCCACACCAAAGTTTGGGGATGTATGTTATGATAGGGCGCAAGGCTCCAAAACCCAGGGTAGTGCCAGTAGTGTTCGTACCTATCCTCTTTGTGGAGAGTGTGGCAAGAATCACCTTGGTGTGTGTAGAGGAAACAATCAGGTATGCTTTGGATGTTCTATGCCAAGCCACAGGATGCGGGAGCGTAGAGTGCTAGCTCCGAAGGGTAGAGAATTGCATCAGAAGGGTGCCACTTCTAGTACCAATAGTGGTCAGCGTCAGAACAGACTTTATGTACTTCTGGCCCGCCATGATCAAGAAAGTTTCTCTAACATAGATTCGGGTACGTTATAAGTCTTGTATCTTCATGATATGAATTGTTAGGTCCTTTGCTCCCATTTTAGCTTAAGTTTTTAGCATGAGTTAGTCAGTAAAGCCAGCAACTCAGTTTAGCAGTCAGACAGTTAGATTCATATAGTTTGTTTTCTCATCTTTTCATCTAATCATGCTATCAGAAATATTAGGCATGTTACTATTCTATGATAGAATATTCTAGTAGTTGCGAGTATAACTCAGTTCATGCGTCATGCATTAGATTCAGATCCCAGACATTTAGTTATGATCCAGTTCATAGGTGCCTTGTGCATCGCTTTAGTTTGCTGAAGTTCTTCGGTGAAATAAGTGTTCTTAAAGGGACATAGTGTCCCAAGAGAAAGATACCCTATAACTCCCCGATGTTTTCAATTTCTAAAACCCATTCAGTTTTATGCTCAGATTCTTACTACAAGCTTTGCATCAGTTATCATTGCATAGTCAGTCATGCTTTCAAAAGTCAGTTCATTTAAATATTCATGCATTAGATATGTATGTTTAGTAGAAAAGTTCAGTTCATCATTGCATTCAGTCAGGTGTGCATGAGAGAAACTCAGTAAAGTATCCATGCATCAGATATGCATGTTCATTATGAGAATTCAACTTATCAATAGTTTTAGCCGTGTATCCCATGCATCAGATATGCATGTTCATAATAAGAACTCAGAATATCATTAGTTCTAGTTGCATAGTAATGTTTTAGATGTTATCGTCCCTTAAGTAAGATCAGCCGATCAGTACTCTTAGCCTAACATGCGACATTCGAGGAACATAAGGGGGAGATATTGTAATACCCCAAGATTCCCAACCGATAGTAGATCCATACTTCAAGCTCATGAGGAATAAATTCTAGTTATTTGGTAGTTTTATGATCAAGGTTGATGTGTATTAAGGTCTCAAATACCTCCTAGATATTAGACGACTCAAAACATTCCTTACAGATTGAATTCTTGGAAAGAATATTGCCATAGTCAACTTCAAACAAGCAAATCTATCATTATACTATGAATTTTTTATCTCATGACCCACTAAAATATAGATAATTGAATTATCTTTCCAACGATACCGATTTCTCCCAAATTTGATTTCGCAACAAAAAGTTATAACCATTTTACTACAACATGTTAGCCTGGAAACTAAGTAACGACCTATCTGACGGCTTATCACATTTATGACGACCTTTCTGATAGATTATAACATTTTTGAGGACCTTTCTGATGGCTTATCACATTTCTGATGACTTATTAGCCATGTTGTCAAACTTAGACAACAATCCATCAATTCTAGCTCCTAGGTGACGACCTGGGCTGACGTGTTATCACAGATCTGACGGCTTATCAGCCTTGGTCATCAGCCGAGAATTTCAGCAATTGGGAAGTGGTTTTGTAGGGGTATTTTGGACCTTTCCTTCATGTTCCATGACTTAAATCATCAAAACCACGTACATAACCGTCATAAATCAGTTTTAAAACCCTTAAATCCTCTCCACTCTCAAGAATAAGAAAATTAGGGTTTTCTCTCAAGATTATCTCCCAAGGACAAGATTCAAGCTCTCCTTTAAGAAAACTAAGAAATTATCATTCCTAATTCAATAACCTTCAAGAAAAGACATTCTCTTTCAAGATTCAAGCCTTTGAGGTATGTTAGATGTTGATTCTTGGGTTCCTTTCATCCAAAAAGTTCAAGAATCCTTTTCTAAATTCAAGATTATATATTTATGTGATTGTAATGATTTTTCTAAATAGAAAATGAAGTTCATGTTGTTTATGAGTTCTAATTCATGACATGATTTCAAAGATCCAAGCTTTGATCCTACTATGTGATGTTCATGATAAAAATCCCTTCAAGTTGCATGATATTGATGTATTCATGATAATTAAGTATAGAATTTGTGGTATAACCAAAGAATTCTCCCTATATATTTGATAGAATGCTTAAGTTAAGAGAATAAAGCCTTTTTAGTATGTTTAGCATGAAATCCCCAATTATGTGATAACTAGTGCATGCCAAGCATTCTTTGAAATGCCTTAGTGAATGTATTATGATAAGTTGCATGCATTTTAATCCTTGGGTATTCCTTATTGTAATGACCCAATTTTTCTGGAATTTGAATGTCACACGGTGCTCATAATCCCGAAGGACCACAAGAAAATTCTCTACTAATATCTATACCTGAACACTGCATAGTATATATAATAAATTCGAAAACTGGCCATAAGGTTCAAAATATCTGAAAATACTCCAAATTGAAAACTAAATACTGTTACATCTGTTCGACAATCCTCTAAACTGTGGAGTTGATGGGACATATCCCCAACTAACTCCGTCTAATGAAATTAAATTAAATCTGATATGATAATAATAAAAAAAGATCATCCTTGACTGATGAGGACTCACTGCTATGTCTACTGCTGCAGACTCGGAATGAGCTGCTAAGGGTACTCTGGATCTCGTACCTCTAAACCTATGGTGTCAAATAAAATACCATAGCGTAAATGAATCAATATGGGAATGTACCGAGTGTGAAGATGAGGTAAGGCTAATTGAAAGGGCTTATGCATGAACAATTACTTAACTAAATAATCATGAGAGCACTAAATGAGAACACATGCATGAATCCACAAACCATAATCAATATCATTACGATTCTGAGTACTAAAACTTGGGTACTGCATTACTGACATCTAAACTCACTACTAATGCTTGAGATGCTGAACAACTAAATTATCTGTTACCGATAACTCAGTACTGGAGTTGAGATCATTCTTATCTAGTGAGTGATCTCAAAAACTGATGATACTAAAACTGATTATTTGAATCTACTCATATTAATGACTTAATTCTGAGCTTTCTACTCTGGACTGACTGCATCGAAGATTAAACCTCTCTAATGGATGATTCTGAAATCTACTATCAATGATAAGAAATGATCATGTTCGAATCTGACAACAAGAATACTCAACTGCATCTAAGACTGAGATCAAGCCTATCTGATGGGTGATCTCTAGATCTTATAACAAGAATACTCAACTGAATCTGAGACTGAGATCAAGCCTATCTGACGGGTGATCTCTAGATCTGATAATGAGATTACTCAACTGAATTTGAGACTGAGATCAAGCCTATCTGACGGGTAATATCTAGATATGATAATGAGATTACTCAACTAAGTATGAGACTGAGATCAAGCCTATCTGACGGGTGATATCTAGATCTGATACTAAATAACTTTATATGGGATCAAGACTATCTGACGGGTGGTCTATGATTCAATGAAACTATCTGAGTTCCTTACTGAGATAGATGACTGTATCTGACAGTCCTAATTTCTGAAGATTGATACTAAAACTACAACTTTGGGAAATTATCACTTAATCGACATGCCCCGAATCTCAATTGGTGGGGTCTAACCTGTAACCCCAGCTGGAAGGGTGTCAATACCATGCTATGGGTAAAGAACTCTCTGGTCAAGCCTATCTGATGGGTGACCCTCGCAGGAAATCAAGACTAAGGCATATAATAGTCAAGCCTATCTGACGGGTGACCACCATTTCCTGACGGGTGACTCCCATATCCTGCGCTGGCTACGCAGTTTTGGAGTTCAGGGATTGCTCCTAACGGCTCTTCCTCTCTGATCAGGAGCCTCCATCCCTGCCCTCGCTCGGTGCTAGCTCCTACTCCTAACTGAAATACTCTGAACTGATTCTTAACTGAACACAAACTAAGCTGAATCTGATACTGATCATGTTTCTCGAATGATCTGACTGAGTTAAGCTGAATTCACTTGGTTCCATATCTGAAGGAATACTGCTGAATCTCATTATCTAACTGAACAACACTGAGCTTTGAATAGAGTACTCAATTACTACAGAGGTCAGAACTAAATACTTGAATACTACTAGATCTAAGTTGGGTACAAAACTGAGGCTAGATTACTAGCGATACTGAGACTACAGAGATTATAGAGATTACTGAGATTTCTTAAATTCTGTATTTGTCTTAAAATATAGAGTTCTATAACTCGTTGAGTTCTGAGAATCATGGCTCGACTGGAATTATCATGAAAACTGACACGGGCTCTAGACAACACCTAAATTATCGGGTATAAATACCCCAGGACTCGATAACATAAAAGTAAAGCATAACCATTCTTAAATAATTAATACCATGGGAAATCATTCACCATTACAATCACTAAGGTATCACTTCAAGCATTTAGGAATCCTAAACATGTAATAAAATAGGGGGACATGTTATTGGATCATACTCCATTCAATAAGGCCTTGCATCAAGCACTTCACACCTATTTATGTCTTGGCATGTACCGGAGAACACATAATTTGAGAACTTCATGCTATCATGTTACAATTCATTTATCAAACACTTAGTATGTATTAAACTCTTAGCATGTATCGAAGAGCACATAATTGGGGAATTTCATGCTATCATGCCACAATTCATTCACTAAGGCTTTTCAACAAACACTTGGCAGGCATGGTCTTACAAACAATTGGAGATTTCTTGTCAACATGCTATAATGTCTATAATTCATTCACATAAGCATTTTATCAAGCATATGGGGAGAATGCTTTGCTTATTCAACAATTTCTACACTTAATTGACATGAACACATCACTTATAAAGCAACTTGAAGAGGGTTTGTCATGAACATCACATGGGTATCACATACTAGGGTTAAAGCTTGAAAACCTTACAAACAAACATGAATCAAAACTTAATAATAGCATGAACATCAATTTGAACTCACATGAATCATGGAAACTCATAAACATAAAAACTTTGAAATTTAGAAAAGGGTTCTTGAGATTCTTGGATGAAAGGGACCCAAGAATCAACATCTGCATACCTTAGAGAAACTCTTTCTTAAAAGGTCTTGGAGAGATTCTTTATTTCTTGATTTCTCTTGAAGAAGAAGGAAGGGTTTTGATTTTTGTAGAAACCCTAACTATTGTTCTTGAACAACTTGAGATAAAACTAGTATTTTTAGGTTAAAATGAGGCCAAATCCCGTGTTAAGGAGTATATATAGGGGTTGGGAAAGGACCTTTTTTGCCCTTGGAATTAAACTAAAAAATCCTAATTTTACATGCTGGCATGACGCGCTATAATTGCACCAGATCACTAGAAATTGGACAATCGGGAAACTACTTGATGGCGCAACGCAGTGGAATCGCATTGGTGCACGGGAAATTGACCGTTCTAAAATTAAGCCTTGGCGCGATGTACCAAAATTGTTGAAGCTCACTAGATTTTGATGATTATTATTTTGGCTGGCTCCACGACGAGCTAAAGTGTCAGGTGGCACGCTGTCTCACTTAAATAGTTCTAACTCTTTGCACGAGTGTCGAATTTGGGCGAATTTGGTATCGACAAAAAGTTTATTCAATTTTCTACATGAAAAAAATTTGATATTGGGGAAATTCTACATGGTTAAAAATACTTCTCACTAGGGAAGACACTTCTCAACCTTTTAGGGTTGAATTAACCTTTCACTGAACATACTCTAAGGCTCAGACTATGATAGAATTTTGTAGGGTCTTATAATATCTCCCCTTGGAAACATTCATCCTTGAATGTCTCTTGATAGGCTAAGAATATTGATCAACTGAACTTACTCAAGGAATGGGAGCATCTGAAACATGACTATGCAACTGGAACTACTGATATTCTGTACTGTCATACTAGACATGCATATCTGATGCATGGAATACTCGACTTAAGCTACTCATAAGATGAATTATCATAATAGACATGCATATCTGATGCATGGATGTCTGACTGTACTGACTCTCGATAGCATGAATGGCTATTAAATTATAACTGACGTTAACTTCATTTAGAGAGTCTGAACATTCAAATGAATGAGTCTTAGGTCATGAAAGCATCATAATATCATGGGGTATCTAACCCTTGGGACTCTATGTCCCTCTACAAACACCTTTCTAAAATACTGGGGCAGTGTATGGGGTACCTACGAATTGGGTCATGATTGACCGACTTAGATCTGAAACTCCTTCATGACTCATGCTGACATATAAGGTCAAAATGTAAGCAAAGGATCTAGCAATGAATATCATAAAGATGAAGGACTCATAACATATCCAAATCTATATCAGGGAACCTTTCCTGATCATGGAGAGCCTGAAACGCAAATAGACTGTTCTGATGCTGACCACTATTGGCATCGGAAGGGGTACTCTGCTGAAGAAACTCTCTACCCCTATGAGATAGTACTCTACACTCTTGCATTCTGTGTCCTGGCTCACCACACCCAAAGCATACATCACTACCAACTCTACACACACCTAGGTGGCTCTTGACACACTCTCCACAAAGCGGATTGGTACAAACACCACTAGCACTACTCAGGGCTTTGAAGCCTAGCACCCCATCATAATTGATATCCCAAATCTTTGGTATGGGAACACTAGCTGAGGATGGAGATGGGACTGAAAATCTTTGATTATGTTGAAAACGGCTACCACCCTAGGACCCTACCTGAGAGAAACCATGACTACTTGTACCGGCTCTCTCTCTTTCTTTCGACTTATCTACCTCAATCTACTGTACATGCATCATTAGACTTTTAAGGTTCATATCTCTATGAATCATAGCTGTTCTTCACTCTTTCAACACTAACCTGGACACACCAGTCACAAACTTACTCATACTCGCTCTAGGGTCATTTATTAAGTCAGAAGCATATTTAGCTAGCTGTTTAAACTTAAGGATATCCTCTTTCATTGTCATGAAGCCTTGACTTAGGTTCATGAACTCTTCTACCTTATCTTTTCTCATCTCTAGCAGGAAAAACTTATCTAGAAAGGCATCCTCAGACTCCTTCCAAGTCACGGGAGATGCATCCTCTCCTTTACCCTTCTTCCACATCACTACCCAATCATGAGCAATATCATTCAGCCTATAGGGCTCTAACTCTACATTTTTCTCCTAAAAAACATGTATAATCTGAGTAATCTTCCCCACCTCCTCTAGATAAAGTTATGGGTCCTCACTTGCTACTAACCCATAAAACTCTGGTGGGTTCATTCTCATGAAATCTCTAATTTTGGCTGTGGCTGAACTTCCATCTTGCTGAGGTGGGTCCATAGCCTGACGGTTACCCTGAACATTAGTCATATCTTGGGCTAGCTCCTGAAAAGCTACCCTAAACTCTGCATGTAACACATTCTTATTCTCAGGATCTACTGGCTGAGGGGGATGGTCATCAAACCTACGGACATTATCTCTGTGAGGAGGCATACTCTTTATATGGAAGAAAGAGGTGTATTATACTAAGGATCAACTCGAGCTCATGCTCACTCCTGCGACATAAATACTGAAACAAGGGAAACTTCTCCTAAAAAAATCTTATAGCCTCTTGTACATAAATGTGGCGCGCAACACACCCATGCATAAGACTCTACTAGATATGGCTTTTCAGACTCCTTAGGACACTATTGAACCTTAGGATCCAATACTAAGTTTGTAATGACCTAATTTATCTAGAACCAGAACGTCACACGGTGATCATGATCTCGTAGGACCACAAGCCAACTCTCTACTGATATCTATACCTGAACACTGCATAATATAGATAATAAATGCAAAAACTGGCCATAAGGTTCAAAACATCTGAATATACTCAAAATTGAAAACATAATACTGATACATCTGTCCGAAAAGCCTCTAAATTGTCTGAACTATGGAGTTTATGGTATATGTCCCCAACTAACTCTATCTACTAAAATTAAACAAAATCTGACACGATAATAATAAAAATAAAGATCATCCTTGACTGAAGAGGACTCACTGCTATGTCTACTGCTGCTGACTCGGAATGAGCTCCTAAGGGTACTCTGGATCTCGTGCCTCTAAACCTATGGTGTCAAATAAAATACCATAGTGCAAATGCATCAATATGGGAATATACCGAGTGTGAAGATGAGGTAAGGCTAATTAAAAGGGCTTATGCATGAATAATAACTAAACTACATAATCATGAGAGCACTAAATGAGAACACATGTATGAATCCACAAACCATAATCACAATCATTACGACCTTGAGTACGAAAACTCGGGTACTGCATTACTGACATCTTAACTCACTACTAATGCCTGAGATGCTGAACAACTAAATCATCGGTTACCGATAACTCAGTACTGGAGTTGAGATCAGTCTTATCTAGTGAGTGATCTCAAAAACTGATGATACTAAAACTGATTATTTGAATCTACTCATATCAATGAATTAATTCTGAGCTTTCTACTCTCGACTGACTGCATCGAAGATCAAACCTCTCTAACGGATGATTCTGAAATCTACTATCAATGATAAGAAATGATCATGTTCGAATCTGACAACAAGAATACTCAACTGAATATAAGACTGAGATCAAGCCTATCTGATGGGTGATCTCTAGATCTGATAACAAGAATACTCAACTGAATCTGAGACTGAGATCAAGCCTATCTGACGGGTGATCTCTAGATCTGATAATGAGATTACTCAACTGAATCTGAGACTGAGATCAAGCCTATCTGATGGGTAATCTCTAGATCTGATAATGAGATTACTCAACTAAGTATGAGACTGAGATCAAGCCTATCTGACGGTTGATATCTTGATCTGATCACAAGAATACTCAACTGAATCTGAGACTGAGATCAAGGCTATCTGATGGATGATCTCTAGATCTGATAATGAGATTACTCAACTGACTATGAGAATAAGATCAAGACTATCTGACGGGTGATCTCTAGATCTGATACTGAATAAATTTATATGGGATCAAGTCTATCTAACAGTTGGTCCATCAATCAATAGAACTATCTGAGTTCCTCACTGAGATAGATGACTATATCTGACAGTCCTGATTTTTGAAGATTGATACTGAAACTGCAACTGTGGGAAGTAGTCACTTAACCGACATACCCCGAATCTAAACTGGTAGGGTTCAACCGATAACCCCAGCTGGAAGGGTGTCAATACCGTGTCACGGGTTAAGACCTCTCTGGTCAAGCCTATCTGACGGGTGATCCTCGCAGGAAATCAAGTCTAAGGCATCTAATAGTCAGGCCTATCTGATGGGTGACCATCCTTTCCTGACGGGTGACTCCTGTATCCTGTGCTGGCTACATAGTTCTCGAGTTCAGGGATTGCTTCTAACAACTCTGGCTCTCTAACCGGGAGCCTTCATCCCTGTTCTCGCTCGGTGCTAGCTCCTACTCCCAACTAAAAGACTCTGAACTGATTCTTAACTGAATACAAACTAAGCTAAATGTGATACTGATTATGTTTCTCGAATGATCTGACTGAGTTAAGTAGAATTCACTTGGTTCCGTATCTGACGAAATACTACTGAATCTCGTTATCTAACTGAAAAGCACTAAGATTTGAATAAAGTACTCAATTACTATAGAGGTCAGAATTGAACACTTTAATACTACTGGATCTGAGTTGGGTATAGAACTGAGGCTAGATTACTAGCGATACTGAGACTATGAAAATTATAGAGATTACTGAGATTTCTTAAATTCTATATCTGTCTGAGAATACAGAGTTTTATAAATTATTGAGTTTTAAGAATCATGGATCGACTGGAATTATCATGAAAACTGACACGGGCTCTAGACAGTAGCTAAATTATTAGGTATAAATATCCCCAGGACTCGATAACATAAAAGTAAAACATAACCATTCTTGAATAATCAAGACCATGGACAATCATTTACCATCACAATCACTAAGGTATCACTTCAAGTATTTATGAATCCTAAACATGTAATAACATAGGGGGGACATGCTATTGGATCATACTCTATTCAATAAGGCCTTGAATCAAGCACTTCACACCTATTTAAGTGTTGGCATATACCGGAGAACACATAATTGGGTAAATTCATGCTATTATGTTACAATTCATTCATCAAACACTTAGCATGTATTCATTCATCAAACACTTAGCATCTGTCTTTTGGAGGATGAACTAAGTGCCACACCCTGATTCTTTCAAACTAATTTAACACTTCTTGCATGGCTATGTCCAATCAGTATCAAGAATTGTTTTATTCACCTTCTTTTGTTTAATTTATGATAGAAAATCTTTGAAGGAACATAAGATCTTAAACCCAGACATTGTAGTGATCCCAGAAATGAGATCAGTGAGCATATTTTCAATAGGATGGGAACCTTGATACTTGTATCCTTTTGGGATCAGTTCTTGTGAGCTACTAGTATTACGGGAATTTTTCTGAGCTGGGGTAGTTGGTGATTCAGTTTCCCCTGTCAGTGTGCCTCCAAAATTAGTTCCCCCTATCAAGGTGCTTTCATGTTTAGTACCTTCAGTTGATGGACCATGTTGAGCAACTTTTTCCTCAGAATCACTTCTTTTATGCAGGTTAGTCTTAGCACAACATTCATCACATACTATATGCACACTTTCTTCGAAACAATTTATTCTGTTGTTTAGAACCCTATATGCCTTACTATAATGTGAATATCCTAAGAAGATTCCCTCATCACTCTTAGCATCAAATTTTCCCAATTGATCTTTCCCATTATTTTGAATGAAACATTTACAGCCAAAAGTTCTAAATGAGAAATATTTTGTTTTCTTCCTTTTAGTACTTCATAGGGAGTCTTCTCTAGAAAAGGTCTGATCATGCATCTATTTATGATATATGCACCAGTACTAATTGCCTCAGCCCAATGATTTTTAGCAAAATTTCCTACAAGCATCATTGTTCTAGCCATATCTTCCAAAGTTCTATTTTTTCTTTCTACTACTCCATTTTGTTGAGGTGTTCTGGGAGCAAAAAATTATGATCTATACCATTTACAGAATAGAACTCTAAAAACTCGACATTTTCAAATTCTATACCATGATTAGATCTTATGGAAATTAGGGAAGTGCCCAATTTTTTTTTCAATTTTCTTAATGAAAATAGTAAAGACATCAAAGGCATCTTCTTTGGAAGCTAGAAATAATATCCATGTAAATCTGGAATAATGATCAACAATCATAAAAACATACCTTTTTCCACCTCTGCTTTGTAGTCTCATTGGCCCACTTAGATCCATATGGATCAGGTCAAGGTACTTATTTGTACTGACATGGTTCTTTGATTTGAAAGAAAATTTTACTCGCTTCCCCCTTACCCAGGAACTACAAACCTTTTCTTCCTTGAACTTGGTTTTGGGTAGGCCCAATATCATATCTTTGGAAGAAAGTTTATTTAATTATTTCAGACTTGCATGTTCAAGTCTCCTATGAGGGGATCATTTTCTATAGCACTCAAATAGGTAAACTTTTTTCCTAGCATTGTCATTATGTCATATTTGAACACATTTCTGTATCTTCTTGCAGTGAGCACAATCTCCTTGGTGTCCATCCTCTTGACTTTGACTCCTGTAGAAGTAAAAACAACCTTGTTACCTTTATCACACAGTTGTGATATGCTAAGTAGGTTGTTCTTCAATCCTTCCACAAGGTAGACATCCTCCAATGCCTTTGATTAAGATGTACCAATCTTTCCAACTTCAGTAATGATTCCATTTTTGCTATCACCAAATGAAACTCCACCCCTACTTATTTTGGGGAGTGAAAGAAATTTTTTCTTATCACCAGTTATGTGTCTTTAGCATGCACTATTCAGGTACTAATGCTTTTTTCTTCCTTTCACCCTCATCTACAAAAGTAAATCATGGGTTAGATTTAGGAACCCAAATAAGCTTGGGCTCTTTTTTATGAGTAAAAGGATGAATTAAATTTCTTCTAGTTCATGCAGGCAACATGTTGCACAACCTATTTTTTTCATAGTTTTAGTTTTCCTTATATTGGTTTGAGCTAGTTTATTTGCCAGATTTATACTCCTAGACCTGCTTTTTGAAGCAATAGGAGATTCAGGAGTTGGATAATCGGAATTACCATAATTGTAGACAAATCTAGGGTAATATCAAGGCTTTTGTAAAAACCTAGTCTAGTTTTTTCAGTGTGACTTTTTTTATTTAGTTTGTGAACAATTCTAGAAGAATTTATCCACCTATTTGCTCTTTCAAGATCAAGCTTTAGTTTAGTAATTTCTTGGCTCAAATTGTTCATCATTTGGTTTGCATCATTGCACTCTTGTTTGTACTTGATTAACTCAAGTTCAATATTTTCCCATTCCTTGATCTCACCCTTTTTTCCCTTTTCAATAAGTGTCAGTTTTTGGATTTCAGTTTTAAGTGTAGCATTTGCAGAATCAAGTTATACAACCTGTTCCTTAAGAGTGCTGTTTTTGTTTTCAACAGTGTTCTTACAAGCTTCTAAATCAATAAAGTCAAATTTAAGGCTTGCAGGACTATTGAATAACTCATCCCTATCAGAAGTTAATTCTTGGAAATCATCAATTAGAGCACTCATTAAGGACACAAGTTTTGTTTTAGAAAATAAGTGCAATTTTTTCTTAAGCTTAAGAATGCTTACCACAGAAGTACCATTTTATTCTCCCAAGTCTGAATCTCTAATGTCCATGAGTGAAGTTTCATCAATTTCTTCATCATCTGACTCATCTGAATCAGATCCCCAAGTGGCAACCATAGCATATTTTTTTTTCTTTTTGGCCTTTTCTTTTAATTCCTTTTTAGTTCTTTCCTTTCTCCACTCTATTTCCTAGATGGGATAGTCTCTGATCTAATGATCAGTTTAACCACACTTGTAGCATCCATTTGGATTGTCATTGGAACATTTCTTGCTATCTATTTCTTTTTTTTTAAAAAAAAAAAAACTTACTGAAATTCTTAGTTATGAAGGTTACTTGTTCTTCATCAAGTTCAACTTCTTCATAACTATCAGATGCCTTCAACACCAAGGTTCTCTTAGGGGATACCACTTTTTCTTGATCGCATCAATTTATATCTCAAAAGTCTTAAGATTACCTTCAATTTCATCCTATGTCATTTGAGTGAGATCCTTTGCTTCTCTAATGGCACTGGCCTTAACATCCCATTTAGACTTAGGCAATACTCTTAACACTTTTTTAACTTGTTCCTTCATAAGAATGTCTTTTCTTGAGGAGGTCAATTCATTTGTTAAGGCAGTAAGTCTAGTCATCAATTCGTGAAGTGATTCATTTTCCTTCATCTTGAAAGCTTCATATTCAGTAAAGAGAAGGGAAATTCTAAACTTCCTTACTTTAGAGGTTCACTCATGTGCTTAGACCAAGGCATCCCAGATTTGCTTAGCAGTGGTACAGTTTGACACCCTATTGTACTCAGCTGGACCTAATCCACAGCCTAAAATATTCTTAGCCTTAGCATTCTTTTTTGATGCTAGAAAGTTGTTAGCATTAAATTCACTTCTTACATTCTTGATCTGTTCTCCATCAACCAGCTTCATTGGAATAGTAGAACCATCAGTGATCCTGTCCCACAGTTCATAGTCTTCTTGATGTTAGGTGAATTTATGCATTCTAGCGCTACTATTCTAGCTTATTTAGCCTTATTTTGAGGATGATTATTATTCTATGTGTGTTAATAATGATATAAATGATCAATTATGTGTCCAAGTATGTGTTCACATTGTTTAATGGTGTTTTAACACAAGTTTGGATTCAATTCGACCATTTAGAGTTCAACTAAGAAAACTAGTGTGAGTAGCTTGAGCTAGGTGTTGTCTAGTCTCTTGTGTTGGGTACTAATGTGTCTTAATGAGTTACCAAGGTTGTTATTATGTATTAAAAAAACTTTTTTATAAAGTTCAAGGGTCAGTTAGATCAAGCCAAGGGTCAAAACAATGAGTTAAAGCTTAATGAGAAATTAGCCTATGCTTAGCTCGTGTTTCTAGTTCATCGTTGAGGATGTTGTGTTGTTTGGAGCTCTAAATTATTGTGTTTAATTCTATAGGATTCTTGGTGAATGGACTATTATGATATATGAAGAATATAAAAGCTTCAAATAAAGTGGAAACAACTCAAGAAGGCTCGGAATGCTCAACAAAAGCACAAGACGCAAGTTGGGTGTAATTTGAACCCCTGAAAAGTAATGGGCGAGTGTATACTGTACAAGTGGACAATGGTGGAGTTCATACCATAAATGGATTCAAAAGAACCCCAAGTGTTTGTAAATATGGCGCGTGTATCTTAATTTGAAGTTTAAGAAGGCCCCGCACTGCGTTGAAATCGTGAACAACTATTGGAATTTGATAGATTTTTTGACAATTGTGAATTTGCATGTCTCCGCGTCACAACGATGCCCAAAATCGGGATAATTCTGCCCAGCTGAAGTAAAATAGCGTGGAAACCCAATCCAAGTCAGTTTATGACTTGTATACTATAAATATAACGTCCTAAACTCCATTTTAATCATCTTGGGACCTCTTGGAAACCCTAGATAAACTTGGAACATCATTGTAGGATACCACAACTTCTTTTTAGGTTTTATTATTCTTTAATTTAGTTTTTTTTATGGCTTGTATCATCATTCCAAGGGATTGGATGATGAATATTTTCATTAAAGGCTAAAACCCTCTTTCTGGGGTTGAGGCCAAGAACATGAATACTTTTTAATATTCTTTATTCTAGTTTAATTTTGGATTATTATTTGGGTTGTTCTTAATTTCTTGAGTCTACTATTTTAATGATTAGCTACCATTAGAATAAATCTATATTTTTATGTGAATCCAGGAGGAGAATCATAAGATAGATTGAAGAAATTAGGGAACAAGGTTCTTTTTCTTTTATGAAATAAGAAATTTGAATTAGCCTCTAGGATAGGGATATACCTAGAAGCCTTGTTTGATTCAATTGCAAGAACATAACTTCATAGATTTAGGTGAATTTTTGTATATCTTCGGGAGTTATAGGTACAATGTTCACTAGATAGAAGATTTAAGGTCGGGAGACTAAAATTGTAGCATAAACCTTGCAAATCAACATTTCGATAACCAACTAAATCGTGATAGGAATAGAGATTTGTATGATTGTTCGAAATTCCTCAACCTTGGGCTTTACTTCATTGATTGTCCAAGATTTTATTTTAAGCATTAGTTTAGATTAGTTTTAACTTTTAAAATTACATCTTTATTTGCTACTCTCCTCAATTGGTTAAAGTAGAAGTAGATAGGCGGCGAACGCAAGTCCCTGAGAGATCGATACTTGGGCTTTCTTGAATCCACTATATTACTTGATAAGATCACGTACACTTGCGTGTGCGTTTGGGCACTGTCAAGTTTTTGGCGCCATTGCCGGTGAGTTGTTATTAGGCAACTATCTTATTTTTAGCTTTTCTATATTGAGTTGTATATAGTTTTTGTTTAGTTTCTTTTTAGTTTCCTTTATTTCTATTCTTTTCTCATATTCTTCTTAAGATGTCAGCCTGGGATAGATAGTTTTCGAGTGATGACGATTCTTGTTGTTTTTGTGGAGGACCATATCATGAGGCTTATTATCCATATTTTAATGGAAGTGCGTGGATGGGACCTTAATAATATGATGAGGATACTGTTCCATCTGAGGAACAAAATGCAAATTGGTGTTTGGTTTGTGGTCAAAGTGATCATTTTGAAGATAGGTGTGTTGTAAAACCCCATTCAATAATGTTTGTGGGCTATGATCAATTGGAAAATTATATAAACTACTGCAATCAAATAGGGTTGACTCTGTCATAAATTTAATCACAGACCAACCATCAACAGTTTCAACAACAACAACTAAATATGCAGGCCACAACTCAAACGAGCCATTTGGAAGAGATGCTGAAACAACTTTTAGTGTCTCAACACAGTTGTTGGAAGATTTGAATATCCATAGGGAGGCTGTAGATCAAGAGTATATCCAACCGATTGTAGAGAAAGTTGTTAATAATTCAAGAAAGTCTGAGTACTCAAAAACTGAAATTGTTGAAAGTCTTAAGGAGTTACCACTGCCACCATGTCTATAGTGGCTAAGAAAATAAGAATATGAGGAGGACATTAGCCAACTTATGGAACAAACACAAGAATCACAGTCACTCGATTGTCATTTTTATCTTGAGGCTAATATTGAGAAGGAGAATAAAAGTGAAGGTGTTGAGGATAGTGTAAATTTTGAAGTAGTATTGGTTGGGCCTCATTCAAAGAACTTTTCTACATTATGTTTAGATGATATATTGTCTATGGAATCATTTAAAACAGTAGAAGAGTGTGAAGATGAGGAACAAGAATCCTATATTCTTGATTTTACACTAGAAAAAAAATATAAAAACACACCTCACTTTAAGGCCGAGTGGTTTATCATGATCAATCCATTACTCGGCTTCTTAATTTTTATACCACCTCCATGTGATTGAGGCAAAAAAATGGATGCGATGTTGGGGTGAAATTCATATCCTCAAGGTGGAGAAAAAAGTTGATTGGGTCGTGCCGCAATACTAATTTAGGCGCTTCTTGGGAGGCAACCCAAGGTAAGTAGGTTTTATTTTCAGTTTTCAGTTTTTATTTCACGTAATTTTTTATTTTTGGTTGATTCACAAGTTAATAGGAAGTCTGTGTACCGTAAACTTGAGCTTGAAGCATGGAAAAGATGGAGTGTGGGGTTCCATGGATCCCCTCTTTATGTGAAGATGCTACTAGCTAGGCCTAGAGGCCCCAGGAAGTATTTCTATTTCTTACTTTTAAATTCACTTTGGGGACAAAGTAGATTTTTAAGTGTGGGGTGGGGAAATTCCCAAATTTTGGCTCAATTTTAAAAAATTTTAGGTTAGGAATAAGTAAGACATTCTAGTTGGTGCTATTTTTTATTGCATGATGTAAGTGGGTTTGTTTATAAAAGCATGTTGATTGATGAGTGAATTGCTATTTTTGAGACTCCTAGGCTCAAGTTTATGATTTTTTTTATGTTGGCTTAATTTTGAATTCATGCTATTGTTTGGTTGGGAGTCTATGATGATCCTATTGAGTTGAGCATGTGCCATGTACGTGTGAGGTATTTTTGTATATTCCTTGTTGCATGTGATGTCTAGAACTTGCTTGGTGTGTGTGTGAAGCGAAATAAAGAGTGTGGGTTTAGGAGATGATTTAGGCATTTCTTTGATAGCCTTGTTTTACATTTTTTTTACCTACCCTTGTGCATTATCCTAGTTAAACCCCATTGAGCCTTTAGCCTTTTTTTGGTAGCCTCATATGTATCTTAATCCCTTCTTTGATAAACCATAAGTTGATCCAAAAGGCTTCTAAGTGCTTTAATTGAAAAAAATAAATTTGAGAAAGGAGTTTGAGAAATTGAGGAAGAAAAGGTGAAATTGATACCCCAAGGTAATAGTTATTGGTGTTTATAATTGAATTGTGGTGGATTGATGTGATATAATTTTTGTTAGAAATATTTCCATGATAGAAAAGAATGAGAAAAATAATTTATGTGGTAGTAAACTATACACCCACCGAGTGCTTGTGAAAATGCTTAATAGAGATGGGGAAAAATAAAAGATATGGGTGGATAAAAAATGGCGTAAATTTATTTGTTGGAGATTGGTTTTAAATTTTTAATGTAGTGTATTAAAGCTCTTAGAGAGGTGAGTTACTATTCTTGGCCAAAATAGTTTCTACCCGTCACTTAGCCTACATTACAACCCGAAAAAGACCTAATTGATCCCAAGATTTACATTCAACTATTAGTGGAGCATTACACTAAGGGAAAGCCTATGGTTCATTATGTGTAACTTGTGAATTCTTTTTGAGAGTAAGCATAATTTGATTCTTGTACCCATTACGTTATAAATTGCATTATTATGAGAGATTATGGATAACTCTCTTGTAGTGAGGGACACATGTTTGATGAATATGGGTGATTTATATGATGTACTTGATTGATCAATAAGCATGAGTTTGACAACTAGATGAGCAAATTATTGAGGCTAGGATGTTTTGGAGTAGTGTTCATGAGCTTTCAATTGTGTATAACATGCTTAGTGTTTTAAACTTTCATTCATGTAGTCATTGTAGTGCTAACTTGAGTGTCTTTCATGTATTAGAAGTGTGGATTCTATTTATCTCATGGTGTTTATAGTTAATAATTGTTCAAGGATGAACAAGACTTTAAGTGTGGGGTGGTGATGTTGGGTGAATTTATGCATTCTAGCGCTACTATTCTAGCTTATTTAGCCTTATTTTGAGGATGATTATTATGATATATGTGTTAATAATGATATAAATGATCAATTATGTGTCCAAGTATGTGCTCACAATGTTTAATGGTGTTTCCACACAAGTTTTGATTCAATTCAACCATTTAGAGTTCAACTAAGAAAACTAGTGTGACTAGCTTGAGCTAGGTGTTGTCTAGTCTCTTGTGTTGGGTACTAATGTGTATTAATGAGTTACCAAGGTTGATGTTATGTATTTATATGTTAAAAAAACTTGTTTATAATGTTCAAAGGTCAATTGGATCAAACCAATGGTCAAAACAATGAGTTAGAGCTTAATGAGAAATTAGCCTATGCTTAGCTAGTTTTCTAGTTCATTGTTGAGGATGTTGTGTTGTTTTGAGCTCTAAATTGTTGTGTTTAATGATATAGGATATTTGTTGAATGGGATATGATGATATATGAATAATATAAAAGTTTCAAATCAAGTGGAAACAACTCAAGAAGGCTCGGAATGCTCAACAAAAGCACAAGACCAAGTTGGACCCTTGAAAAGTATTGGGCGACTATAGACTCTACAGGTGGCCAATGTAGGAGTTCAAAACATCACTTGATTCATAAGAAGCCCAAGTTTTTGGAAATATGGCACGTGTAGCTTAATTTGGAGATTAATAAGGCCCCGCGACGCATTGAAATCACGAACAACTACTGGAATTTGACAGATTTTTTGACAATTGTGAATTTGCATGTCTCCGCGTTGCACCGATGCCCAAAATCGGGATAATTCTTCCCAGCTGAAGTAAAATAGAATGGAAACCCAATCCAAGTCGGTTTATGACTTCTATACTATAAATATAACGTCCCAAACTCCATTTTAATCATCTTGGAAACCCTAGATCAACTTGGAACATCATTGGAGGATACCACAACTTCTTTTTAGGTTTTATCGTTCTTTAATTTATTTATTTTTATGGTTTGTATCATCATTCCAATGGATTGGATAATGAATATTTTCATTGAAGGCTAAAACCCTCTTTCCGGGGTTGAGGCTAAGAACATGAATACTTTTTAATATTTTTTATTGTAGTTTAATTTTGGATTATCATTTGGGTTGTTCTTAATTTCTTGAGCCTACTATTTTAATGATTATCTACCATTAGAATAAATCTATATTTTTATGTGAATCCGGAAGGATAATCACAAGATAGATTGAAGAAATTAGGGAACAAGGCTCTTGTTCTTTTATGAAATAAGGAATTTGAATTAGCCTCTAGGATAGGGATATACCTAGAAGCCTTGTTTGATTCAATTGCAAGAAGATAACTTCATAGATTTAGATGAATTTTTGTATCTTTGCGGGAGTTGTAGATACAATGTTCACTAGATAGAAGATTTGAGGTTGGGAGACTAAAATCGTAGCATAAACCTTGCGAGTCAACAATCCGATAACCAACTAAACTATAATAGGAATAGAGATTTGTATGATTGTTTGAAATTCCTTAACCCTGGTCTTTACTCCATTGATTGTCCAAGATTTTATTTTATGAATTAGTTTAGATTAGTTTTATCTTTCAAAATTACAACTTTATTTGCTACTCTCTTCAATTGGTTAAACTTGAAGTAGATAGACGGCGAACGCAAGTCCCTGAGAGATTGATTTTTGTCCTTCTTTGAAGCCACTATATTACTTGATAATACCACGTACACTTGCGTATGCGTTTGGGAACTGTTACTTCTCCATGAATAAAGACTTTCATCCTAGCAATCCACTAGATTAAGTGAGAACCGTCAAAGAGTGGATGTCTAGTAGTTGACTGACCTTCACTGTGACCAGTAAGAGGTACATAATTCATCACAGTGATCTTTTCTTAGGTGCTAACCTAATTTAAGACAACCTCTCTCTGATACCACTCTTTAGAGTGAGTGCGCTACTAATTTTACTCTATTAGTTGCCTATTAGTGAAACAAGTATACTAACGTGGTTCACTTATGCAGAGTAAATAGGTGTATAAAACCACAACTTATACCTCTACAGGATTTAACCCCAATTTTACTAAAATATCTTAAGCCTCAACAATTTACAAATTACAAGACACTTGTAAATTAGGAATTAAACTCTAACTCCTATTTTTACAATAACATAAATCTTCCCAAGATAAGTGTTCCCAAGTCTTTGAGCTCCCTAACTTGAAGACACTAATACTAACTCAGTTTATAATTTACTGAGACTAAAATTAAAGTTCATTACAATTCTAGAACCAACATATTACCCAAAGTCTACGACTCTCTAAGTAAAGGAACAGGTTCTTCTTATGACTCCTTCAAGCTGGAGAATGAATTTGCTGATTGATGATTTTCTTATTAGTGCTTGAGTAAAACTCTTTGAAATCGATTATTTTATTTAATCCAACTCTAATGAAGTCCTTCAGATGATGTGATCTTCTTTTTTCAATAGAACTCTATCAGTTAGTTACACTCTTTATTGTATTATGTCTCCTTGTCTAGGTAGGATTCCTTTATTAGCTCAATTTTTAAGTGTTGTGTTTATCTTTTTTTCAACCTTTTTTCTGCACGTGATAAATGTTGAAGGCATATCTAAACTTTCTTACATATCCACTTCTGACTTCAACTATTAGTTTATCATCAGCCTTGCCTGTCACTTCTTCTTGCCTCACATGTGTGGACCAACATGAATAAAATGTTTTATTCATAAGTCAATCATCAATACATCATTTCTCTAAGACATAACATACACTGTTTCTACTAGTAAGAATGAAAGAACTATAATATCTTGATACAATAAATCCATCTAAAATATTGGAAACTAACTTGAACATGGTGTGCTTGGAGGAGAAAGCAGAGTTGTAGATGAGCCAACCCAAATAGTATAGTAGTAGACAAAGGATAAAACTGTTGGTATAAACTCTAATGCAAGTGTACCACTAGAAACAACATTGGAGTGCTTATGTAGCAAAGTTATGTACAGTACAGAGATAAAACTGATGCAGGTAAAATACTTATATCTACTGCATTCAAAAAATTTGATCTTAGAGAAAAGAAAAAGATCCTGATTATGGAACTTATATTCTGTTAAAAATAGTGGCAGTAATATTCGTAATGACACAAATATTTCATATTCAACACTCGGTCATTCAGCGGCTAGCTTAAATACCTCAAAATAAATAGATCATGAACACAAATTGGCATAACCTATTCTTCATTTTATTTTCTGGTGTACCCATTATTTGATCAATATTTGGTTTTGATACATAGATTATTGGAGCATACATTGATATGTAACTGA
The DNA here is from genome assembly GCA_030864215.1 of Capsicum pubescens. Lineage (NCBI taxonomy): Eukaryota > Viridiplantae > Streptophyta > Magnoliopsida > Solanales > Solanaceae > Capsicum > Capsicum pubescens. The sequence continues at coordinate 198,358,976 of CM061541.1, forward strand.
TTATCTATTCTAATGTTTAACTTTTGGTGAAGGCTAGTATTTTGTTATAGAAATTACATTGATATGTTGTATTTTAATATTTTCTACTTCTTTCCTTTTTTTACAGGTTCTTTGTTTGTTCTTCTGCTACTTTCTCCTTTTGTTGGACGTTTATATCACAGATAACTCTGTTGAACTGTATTTTGGAATCAGGTAACATTTAGATTTCTATTTCTACTCCTCCCTTATATGTAAAATCATGAATCTTAAGTAGATCTAAAGTTATATTATTCATCTTACAAGATGTAACATTAAGATTTTACCACTCTATTTTAAGAGTGTCTTATGGATAGGTCTACCTCATTTTATACCTAGTTTATGTTTGTAATGACCTGGCTAGTCGTTACCTAAGACGCCTTATACAAGGGCACAGAGTACGAAAATTCTTGAAAATTTGTTCTCGAACTAGTATGGATGAACTTAGTTGAAAATTTTAGAATTTGAAATTTTGGTGTAGAGCTGACATCATTCCGCTATTGTGGCATTATGGTAGAAGCCTATCAGCCGTTATAGCTGGATGTGACCAAAAACTAGCCCTGATTTTATTACTTTTCCTTCTCCTCTTCATTTGCAAATAGGATGAGGTTCATTTCTAAAAAGACCTCTAGGGTTGCCTCATGGACTTAGAGTAATGACGAGGGAGAAATATGCTTGAACAGGATAAAACCAATGGTTTTCTCATGGATGTCACTTTAGAAATCACTAAAATTGAGTCAAAAATGTATGTTCTTGCCTCTATATCAGCTACATGGAGTTTAGGTAGGCTAGGTTTATTTGAGTAGTATAGAATTGGGTTAGAAAACATATTCATGGCACAGACTGATGGGAGATTCTATGTTTATGCCTACAGGCACGGTGTTGGGATAGATAAAAATAGTAATTCCCAGTTATTTGAAAGAAAATTGATGTTTGTGACATGAACTCATGTCTATTGTTTTCGATGTTAGCCAATTATGAATGATTGTAATGGAATTATACCCAGAATTTATTTTAGAATTTAATGAAAGACTAATTAGGTGTTCTTGGTGTTAGTCGATTCTGAAGAATTTGTGGTAGTAACTAGAGGAATGAAAGCTATTAGCAAGATATTAGTGTTAAGATGGAAGGTTGAATATATTAAGGTGTGCACCATATTTGTGGATATGTACTTTAGAAATTGCAAGTCTTAACTAAGCCCTCAAATGATAGGAAGAATGTTGGCAATGGTTTAATGTAATTGAAACCCAACTTAATTTATATGTGCATATTAACAGTTTCTTTGTATGCATTTTACAACACATGTTCAAAGAAAGTAAATGGTTGAATGATACCCTAATTGTTAATCACATACAATAAGGTTATATTAAAAGCTTGTTGTTTCGTCAAGCGTTGTTGTTTATTTTCATTGTGGTTGTGATAATTGTGATATATGTTGATAATGATGGTATGTACCAGTATTTGAACATCTTCACATAATTTATATTCATTAATGTGGTATGTATCGGTATTTAGGCTTCTTCATAGGATTAATTTTATAAGGTTGCCAGGCACTAAATGTGTGGGATTTTGGTACATAAACAAAGATCATCCCTTACAAGTCATGGCATGTGGGTGACCATAAGACCCTTAGCATATGTGTTAAAGTTATTAGTGAGTGTGATGGTTCTTTGAGTGGACTATGTTTTATGATTATTATTGTTCAATTGTTATTGTTGTTCATTATATTAGGATCCTTGTGTGGTCTTGTTATCTAATATTATACTTCATTATTGGTGATGTTGGATCATTGTGTGATCTAAGCTAATGATATAAAGGAATGACATATACTCTATTATTTTCTACTTGTGTATTTGATATAAGGGTTGGGTTATTAATGTTGAGTCATGATTGTTCATTTGATTAATAATTAATAGTCATGGTCTTGACTTAGTTATTGTTGATATTGATTTCACTTCGCTGAATTATTTGGTGTTGGTTGAAGGAGGCTAAATGATTATGGTTGAGTTATAAAGGAAACTGCTAGGTGGTCATGGTTGTACTTGCTTACCTTTAATGGCTATGTGGTTATATTATGTGGGTGTCACCTCTAAATTGTGAATGGTTTTTAAGAATGATTTTGTTAGAGTCTGAACTGATTAGTTGTTAAGGTTTGGATGTTATGTATGTTTAAGTTCATAATGAAGTATGTCTCTTATATTGGAAGTTGGTTTATATGTAAACTTTAAATTCATTTGTATTAGCTCTTGTACTTGTTTAGAATATATATTTGGGGTAAAGTATTTTCTTTGTATTCAAGAAATTGTAACAAGGTTTGTAAAAATTAAAAGATTTATTGGTTTCTTTTATAACTTCTGCATATTTTCTTAATTAGATAGTAATAGTTATCCTATCTAGGTGAATTAGAGTAGGTGTCCAAACGAACCGATTAGTTGGGCTGTGATAGGTGGTATCAGACCCTAGGTTACCGATCTCCCAGTACAAGAGCAAATGCCGAATAGATTCTTGTTTATTGATGATTTCCGCATTAATATTGAGAAACGATAAGACATTTTAGGAAATTGGATAACTTTTTTCTTTCATCTTGGGTGGTTTGTATGATTTCTTGTCTGGCTTGAGTCCAATTGGTATCTCTCAATTTCAGTTAATACCTTAACGAGACAAATAAATGTCACTTGATACCGTTTGGAAGGACACAGGCAACACATTTGGAACTGGGAAGGTTCTATTAGGTATCTAGATGTAAGGGTTATCTAACTTTTTGATGATCAGTTAGTGGGTACCAATGGCGTAAGTACATAATGCGTTAGAGGGGTATCTATATATCTTATTTGGTGAATCAAATCTTTTGGGTTAATACTTATGTGAGTTGTAATTGATTGAATGATTGTAAATTTTGTGATTTGTGAAGTAGTCATAAATGGTTTGAATGTTCTAGAGGCATTTCTGAATGTTCATCAGGAAACACTTCTAAAAACACACAATCAACTAGGACTAAAGATGTAGGAGCAACTAGAGATTTATCATCTTGAAGATGGGCTAGAAACGCAATATATCCTTTCTTTACTATTGTTTTGGCACGAATAGATGACATACTCCTCATAGGAGTGTTCTTAAAAGTACCCTCTACTCTAACTTCTCCATCCAAGTCATTGCTGTAGTGATGGTTTTATCATAATAATCAAGGTGGCGTGATAAGGAGACAACCAAGTCATCCCCAAAATTGTAACGCCCCAATTTTCTGGAATTGGAATGCCACATGGTGCTAATGATCCCGAAGGATCACAAGCTAATTCTATACTGATATCTGTACCTGAGAATTGCATAATATAATATAATAAATGTGGAAAACTAGAAAAAACTTGCCATAAGGTTCAAAACATCTAAAATACTCAAAACTGAAAACTTAATACTGATACATCTATCGGAAAAGCCTCTAAACTTATCTGAAAAAGGAGTTGATGGGACATGTCCCCAACTAACTCCATCTACTAAAAGTAAACTGAATCTAATACAATGATAAAAATAAGGATCATCCTCGAATGAAAAGGACTCACTGCTACGTCTACTGCTGCTGACTGAGTCTGGACTACTAAGGGTGGTCTAGATCTCGTACTTTAGAACTTATGGTATAAGACACCATAGCACAAGAGAAAAGTATGCGTCAGTACTTTGAATGTACTGGTATGCTAGATGAGGTAAGGCTAAATGCATGGTCTTATGCATGAATATAACTTAACTGAATCACATGAGAGTATTGAATGAGGACATATGCATGAATTCACAAACCAAAACTGGAATCACAGTAACACTGAATACGAACTCTGAATACTAGTTTTTGATTACTGTCTTACTGATGTCTGAGTCTACTAGCACTGATGTCTGAGTTTACTAATACTGAGAGATAGAATAACTGATTCTATTGAGATTGATGTCTAATCTTGCTAATACTGATACTGATTCATTATATCTGAGATCAAGCCAATTTAATGGGTGACCTCTGAGTAAACAGGTAATGATGCCTGATACTTGATAAACTAAATCTGAGGTCAAGCCTATATAACGGGTGACCTCTGAGTCTACTGATAATGAATATGATTGTTTGAATATGAGATCAAGCCTATATAACGGGTGACCTCTTAGTTTACTGATAATAAATATGATTGTCTGAATCTGAGATCAAGCCTATATAATGGATGATCTCTGAGTTTAGTGATAATGAATATGATTTTTTGAATCTGAGATCAAACGTATATAACGGGTGATATTTGAGTGGTAGTCAAGCCTAGTATAATGGGTAACTCCTCAGCTGAATTCTATACTGAGATTGAATTTGAAACTAAGACTGTGAGAGGTAGTTATCTAACCGATATGCCCCGTCTAGCTTTCTTAGGGTCCAACCAGTAACCCCAGTTGGAAGGGTGTTAGTACCTTGCCATGGGTAAAGACACTTCTCTCTGAACCCAAGATACTATGCCTAATATAATGGGTGACACCTAGTTGGGGTCAAGCTTAATATGACGGGAGACTCCAGGGAGGTAGTCAAGCCTTGTATAAAAGGTGAATCCTTATCTAAAGCTGGCTATGCAGTTCTAGTGTGCAGGGATTGTTATTAATGATTTTATCTAAATAATGGGGAAGCCGTCATCCCTGCCCTCGCTCGATGCTAAATCCTACTCCCAACTGAATAGACACAGAACTGATTCTTAAACGGTTCTAGACATAGCTGAATCTGTTACTGATTATCTTACTTGATTGATCTGACTGAGTTTACTTGATTCTGTTATGTGATGGAATATTTTTGAATTCTACTTTCTATCGGAATGCTACTGAGTTATGTAACTTTCTGAGCTTTACTGAAATCTGAACTAAATACTAAACTTGATTAGACTGAATATTGAGATTCCTGAGTTTTCTTAATGTTCTGATACTGACTTAATTCTACTGATCATAGCACGACAAAGATTATCTTGAGACTGACTCAGCTCTAGACAAACATCTAAGTTTTTGGGTATAAATACCACCTAGACTCACTAAAATAAATAAATAAGACTTGACCATTCTTACGTAATAACATAACAGTAGACTATCATTCACAACATAGTAAATGAATCATTACTTCAAGCACTTGGGAATTTTAATCATGTAATTGTATAGGGAGGCATGCTATTGTCTCTTAACTCATTTCATAAGGAATACACACACATTGGAGTGCTTACAACATATCTTAATTCATTCGTAAAGATCCTTCAACAAACATTTGGCATGAACTAGTTGACATATAATAGGGGATTTCATACGTAACATGCTACAATGGTACTATCTTCTTCACATAAGCATTCTATCAAACATATGGGAGGCACACTTTGGTCATACAACATTCAATACACCTAATTATCATGATTACATAATTCAACATGCTTCTTGAAGGGGCTTTATCATGAATATTGCATAATCAACACATACTAGGGTCAAATCTTGAATCTTTATAATCAAAACATGAATCAAAACTTATCAACAACATGAACTTCAATTTCTATTCACATAAATAATGAAAACTCATAAAACATAAACTTTATCACTTTAAAAAGTATTCTTGAACTTCTTGGGTGAAAGGAACCCAAGAATCAATATCCAACATACCTTTCTATATTATTCTTGGAAGATTTACGGAGGAACCTTGATGATTTGGGTCTTGAATTATGAACCCTAATGGTTGTTTTTAAAGAAAGTTGAGAGAAAACTAGTATATTTGGGTGAAATAATGAGAAATCTCGTGTTAAGGAGTATATAAAGGGGTATAAAAATGACCGTTTTTCCCTTGGAGTTATAATCCGTATTTGGAAAAATCTCAATTTTACATGCTGGCGAGACACGCCATAACTGCGCTAGCTTACTGGAAATTGGACAATTGGGAAACTGGGCCTTGGCGCGATGCGGTAGAAATTGCGTTAGCCCCTTGGTTGAAAATTGGAAAGACACCGCGACGTAGTGGAATCATGGAGGCTTACTATATTTTGACAATTGCCATTTTGGCTAGCTCCGCGATGCGCTAAATTACCAGGTGGAACACTGTCTCGCTAAAATGGCTCTAACTCTTCGCCCGAGTGTCGGATTTGGGAAAATTTGGTATTGATGGAAAGATTATTCAATTTTTCACGTGATAATAAGTCAAAATATTAAAAAATTCTCATGGAATAAAATATATTAATCTTTAAAGAAAGATCTTTGATTTTGTAGAGACGAATTTGAACTAGGAGAAGCGTGGGGTATTATAATATCTTCTCCTTGGGAACATTCATCCTCAAATGAGACTGATTAAGCTGAGAATACTAGCAAGCTGAACTTACTTACTGGACATGAGCATGTGGAACATGACTATGTAACTGAAACTACTGACATACTGAGATTTCATACTAAGCATGCATATCTAATGCATGGAATACACGACTGAAGCTACTCATAAGATGAATTCTCATAATGAACATGCATATCTGATGTATGGATTTGTGACTGAGTTTCTCTCGTGAATGCATGACTGTATACACTGAAGAACTGAACTCTTTCTACTGATCATGCATATCTAATGCATGAATATATCTAATTCTTGAATGCATGACTGAGTATGCATCGATAACTAGTGCTAACTTCGTAAGGAGAGTCTGAACATGAAATTGAATAAGTCTAAGGACATGAAAGAATCAGGATATTATGGAGTATCTCCCACTTGGGACTCTATGTCCTTCTAAGAACACTTTACTGAAATTCTGGGGCGGTGCACGAGGCACCTACGAACTGGGTCATGATTGATCGTCTGAGATCTGCAAATAATGTATGACTTATGAACTGAACTTATACTTTCAACTACTAGGACTTTGTATTTTGGAATAGTTATCTTTCCTGAGATTTCTGATAGCATGAATAGATGAAAAGATGAGAAAATAAACTTACAAATCTGACTGTCTGACTGCTAAACTGACTTGATGGCTTTACTGACTAACTCATGCTGAAAACTTAAGCTTAACTGAAGCTTTCTATGACATTCTTTCTATAAGGTTCTAATGACCTTAGGGAGTAAGGAACCTTGGTATGATAAGAATAAAACATGTGAATAGGAAACCATAACATGGCTAGAGTTTTGTATTATGGGCACTGATAACTCTGCCGGCTGAGGTCTGAGCTAAAATAACTTCTCCTGCTAAGTTCAAGTCTACTCAAATCTCTGTGATATATCTAGCAACTTACACATCAACATAACTTTCAAGCCTATCTCTGTGACTAAAGCCTTGTGTAAAACAAGCATGCTACAAACTTTCCTTAACATGAAACACTTACTCTCTCTCATCTAAGCAACTGCCCAACACTAAGAAGGATTCACTAAAAGGTTAAAACATGGGAACCTGAAGCATGGATGGACACTATACTGAACTTGGCACTTGACTGAAGCCTGAGGAATAGAATATCAACATCATGAGTTTATCAAGGGGTCTAAATAAAGAATATACGTGACATTCTATGAATTTTCAACTCTTCTTTACATTAGCTCAACCTTCAAAGATTCAAATTTAATTTTTAAAACATACATGAATATCCATAAATCTTTAATAGCCATACTACTCTCATCCTGGTCTTCAAATTTCACATCTCTAAACTATATTCTCCCTATATCATGAGAATTACCACCATGCTTACATCAAAAATACATATAACTTTGAATGACAAAACTTAAATTCTTGCACGCACTATTCAAGCCTACTGATTCACTGTTCTTACAAATAACCCCATGGAACATAATATGCTCAAATTAAGACAATACTATCCCGAACTATCTGCAGGGATGGTCTGAGAAAGCTCTATCTGAAGCACTCTGGGCTTCACTACTTCCGTTAACTTAAAAGTAAGGAAAATTTGACATGAATGGAACATGATGAGAATCCACATAAGTTTCTTAAAGAACCTTTCTATAGCATGATCTGAGACATGAAAGAAGGGAAACTTTTCTTAAAATATCTTATAGCCTTCTGTACATAAATGTGGCACGCAACACACCTATGTACAAGGATCTACTAGATGCGGCATTTCAGACTCCTAGGACACTATTGAACCTTAGTGTAACACCTCATAAAATTCCCGAGTCCTTAGAGTTTCTAAAGCATGCCAAGAAAGGCTTAACACTTAGAAAATTTGGTTAAGTATTGAAAAATTTCCATTTCATAAGCCTTCAAAACTATGACGAATTATTTTGTGATCTTCCTGACCTTTGTTTCTTGATTTTCTTATTGCGTTGCGATTGGGCAACTCAAGAGTACATCCCGGGTGAGTTTCAGAACTTTTAGATGAGCCTAAGGTCGTGTTTGGGTTGGAAAAATAGTAGCTAAAGACTATAGAGGGGCACCGCACATCTTAGATCCTTGGCTCCCTCCCTTAGTAGCAAGGCACCTCCCAGCCTACAAAAGGCTCTGGGAAAGGCGCTGCCTTTCCATAGCCCTTGTTCCCAGTTTTTCAGCATTTTACTTCCGTGTTTCCAAGGATAATTTGGTCAAATCCTTCCCCTATATAATCTTATTTAATATGAGATTCATCATATTTTCACCCAAAATATATGGTTTTCTCTCAATTTTCCTCAAGAACAAGAATAAGGGTTTCTATTGAAGTTTTAAAATCAAGAAAATTCCATCGTTAATTCTTAAAGAATGATATAGCAAGGTATGTTTGATGTTGATTCTTGGGTTCCTTCCACCCAAGAAGTTCAAGAATCCTATTTAAAGTTTCAAAGATTTTATTTTTATGAGTTCCTATTATTTATGTGAATATAAGTTGAAGCTCATATTGTTGTTATGTTTTGATTCATGATTTGATTATAAAGATTCAAGCTTTGACCTTAGTATGTGTGATTATGTGATGTTCAAGATAAAAGCCCTTCAAGAAGTATGTTGAATTATGTAATCATGTTAATTATGTGTATTGAATGTTGTATGATCAAAGTATGCCTTCCACATGTTTGATAAATTGCTTATGTGAAGAAAATAGAGTCATTATATCATGTAGACAAGAAATCCCCAATTTTGTGTAAGTCAATACATGTCAAGTGTTTGTTGTAATGCCTAGACGAGTAAATTATGATATGATACATGCATTCCTATTCATGTTAATTCCTTATTAAATGAGTTATGAGACAACAACATGCATCCCTATACAATTACATGTTTAAGATTCTCCAAGTGCTTGAAATGTTGCTTCATTGGTTATATTGCAAACGATAGTCTATTATTATGTTATTACGAAAGAGTTGTCATGTCTTATTTATTTATGTTATCGAGTCCTGGGGGTATTTATACCCAAAAACTTAGCTGTCTATCTAGAGCCAAGTCAGTCTCAAAATAATCTCAGTCGTGCATGATCAATATATCTCAGTTAGTGGAAAAGTTAAGAAAACTCAGTAATCTCAGTATTCCATTTAATCAAGCTCAGTATCGAGTTCAGAACTCAGTAGTATTTAGTAATCAGTCCAGATTTAAGTAAATCTTAGTAAGTTACGAAACTCAGTGGTATTCAAACAGAAAGTAGAATTTAGTAGTATTTTGTCTGTCTTTGGAATCAAGTGAACTCAGCTTAACTCAGTTACTAGTATAATCAATAGTATATTTAACTCAGTATAAATTCAGTTAAGAATTAGTTCAGATTCCTTCAATTGGGAGTAGTAACTAGCACCGAGCGAGTGCAGGGATGATGGCTTTCCGTTAGAGAGGTAGAGTTGTTAGCAGCAATCCCTAAAATCCAAAACGGCGTAGCCAGCGCAGGACCAGAAATCACATGTTAGATTAAGGCTTAACTATCATACTGCCTTAGGCTTGACTTCCTGTTCAAGGTCACCCGTTAGAGAGGCTTGACCATAGCAAAGGTCTATACCCGTGGCCCGATATTGATACCCTTCTAACTGGGGTTATAGGTTGGACCCCACTAGATCAGATTCGGGGCATGTCGGTTAAGTGAGAACTCCCATAGTTACTGTTTCAGCTTCAGATTAAGTCTCAGTTAAGATCTCAGATAGTTCTTCACATTTCGGATCATCAGATATGGCTACACAGCTCAGTAAGGAACTTAGATAATTTTACAGATTCAGAGATCACATACTAGATAGGCCTGATCTCAAACTCATTCAATTATTATTATTATCCTTATTAGTATCATAAGATCCAGAGATCACCCGTTAAATAGGCCTGATCTCAAACTCTGTCCATTATTTCTATTATTAAAAGATTCAGAGATCATCCGCTAGATATGTCTGATCTCAGATGCAATCATTCCTTATCATTTTTAGTAAATTCAGAGATCATCTATTAGAAAGGTTTGATCTCAAATTTAGTCAGTCGATAGTAGCAAGCTCAAAACTCAGTTATTAGAAAGACTCGGATATTCAGTCTCCCAGTGCTAGTGAATTCAAATGTCAGTAATAATAAGCTCAATTGTCAGAAGCTCAAGTGTTCAAAAGTTAGTGTTCAGTGTTGTCATGATTTTAGTTATGATTTATGCATTCCTACATGTATCCTCATTCAGTATATTCAGATTATTCAGTCAGTATAGTTCATGCATAAGCCCTTCCATTTAGCCTTACCTCATCTAGCATACTAGTACATTTAAAGTACTGACGCATACTTTCTCTTGCGCTATGGTGTATTATACCATAGGTTCCAAAGCTCGAGATCCATAACACCCATAGCAGTCCAGAATCAATTAGCAGTTGTAGACGTAGCAGTGAGTCCTCTTCATTCGAGGATGATCCTTATTTTATTATGGCATTAGATCCAGTTTATTTTTTTTGTAGACGGAGTTAGTTGGGGACATGTCCTATCAACTCCTCAGTTCAAACAATTTAGAGGATTTTTGGACAGATGTATCAGTATTCAGCTTTTAGTTTTAAGTATTTTAGATGTTTTGAACCTTTTGGCAAGTTTTCGCCAGTTTTTTTAATTTATTATATTATATTATGCAGTGCTCAGGTACAGATATTGGTAGAGGGTTAGCTTGTGTTCCTTTGAGATCATGATCACCATGTGGTGTTTTAGTTATAGAAAATTAGGGTGTTACACTTAGGTTCTGATACCAAGTTTGTAACGTCTCGATTTTCTAGAATCGAAATGCCACACGGTGCTCATGATCCCAAAGGACCACAAGTTAACCCTCTACTGATATCTGTACCTGAGCACTGCATAATATAATATAATAAACACAAAAAATTGGCAAAAACTTTACATAAGGTTCAAAACATCTAAAATACTCAAAACTGAAAACTGAATACTGATACATCTATTTGAAAATCTTCTAAACTTGTATGAAAAAGGAGTTGATGGGATATGTCCCCAACTAACTTCATCTACTAAAAATAAACTGAATCTAATACAATGATAAAAATAAGGATCATCCTCAAATGAAGAGGACTCACTGCTACATCTACTGCTGCTGACTGAGTCTGGACTGCTAAGGGTGACTGGATCTCGCGATTTGGAACCTATGGTATAAGACACTGTAGTGCAAGAGAAAAGTATGCGTCAGTACTTTGAATGTACTGGTATGATAAATGAGGTAAGTGTAAACGCATGGGCTTATGGATGAACATAACTTAACTAAATCATACGAGAGTACTGAATGAGGACATATGCATTAATGCACAAACCAAAACTGGAATAGCATTAACACTGAATACGAACTCTGAATACTAGTTTTTGATTACTATCTTACTGATGTCTAAGTCTACTAGCAGTGATGTCTGTGTGTACTAATACTAAGAGACAAAATAACTAAGTCTATTGAGATTGATGTCTAATCTTGCTGATACTGATTTATTTTATCCGAGATCAAGCCTATATAACTGGTGACCTCTATGTTTACTGGTAATGATGCCTAATACTTGAAAAATTAAATCTGAGGTCAAGCCTATATAACGGGTGACCTTTGAGTCTACTGATAATGAATATGATTGTCTGAATCTGAGATCAAGCCTATATAATGAGTGACCTATGAGTCTACTGATAATGAATATGATTGTCAGAATCTGAGATCAAGCCTATATAATGGGTGATCTATGAGTTTACTGATAATGAATATGATTGTCTGAATATGAGATCAGGCCTATATAACGGGTGATATCTGAGATGTAGTCAAACCTAGTATAATGGGTGACTCCTTATGTGAATTCTATTACTGAGACTAAATCTAAAATTGAGACTGTGGGAGGTAGTCATCTAACCGATATGCCCCATATATCTTCCTTGGTGTCCAACCTGTAAACATAGGTAGAAGGGTGTGAGTACCATGCCATGGGTAAAGACACTTCTCTCTGAACCTAGGATGCCATACCTAATATAACGGGTGACAGCTGGTTGGAGCCAAACCTAATATGACGGGTGGCTCCAGGGAGGTAGTCAAGCCTAGTATAACGGGTGAATCCTCATCCTACATTGGCTACATAGTTCGGGAGTGCAGGGATTGTTCTTAACGACTCTATCTAAAATAATAGGGAAGTTGTCAACCCTACCCTCGCTCGATGCTGAATCCTACTCCCAACTGAATAGACACTGAACCGATTCTTAGACTATTCTAGACTGAGTTGAATCTATTACTGATTTTATTACTTGACTGATCTAACTAAGTTTACTTGATTCCGTTATCTGACGGAATACTTCTAAATTCTACTTTCAGTCGGACTACTACTGAGCTATGTACTTACTGAGCTTTACTGAAATATGAACTGAATACTGAACTTGATTAGACTGAATACTGAGATTCTTGAGTTTTCTTAATGTTCTGATACTGACTGAATTCTACTGATCATAGCATGACTGAGATTATCTTGAGATTGACTCGGCTCTAGACAAGAAGCTAAGTTTTTGAGTATAAATACCCCAGGACTCGATAACATAAATAGACAAGACTTGACCACTCTTGCGTAATAACATAACAGTAGACTATCATTCACAACATAGTAAGTGAAGTATTACTTCAAGAACTTGGGAATCTTAATCATGTAATTGTATAGGAAGGAATGCTATTGTCTCTTAACTCATTCAATAAGGAATACACACACATGGGAGTGATTACAACATATCTTAATTCATTCATAAAGATCCTTCAACAAATACTTGGCATGCACTAGTTGACACATAGCGGATTTCATACGTAACATACTACAATGGTACTATCTTCTTCACATAAGCATTCTATCAAACATATGCGAGGCATACTTTGGTCATACAACATTCAATACACCCAATTATCATGATTACATAATTCAATATGCTTCTTGAAGGTGCTTTATCATGAATATCGCATAATCAACACATACTAGGGTCAAATCTTGAATCTTATAATCAAAACATGAATCAAAACTTATCAACAACATGAACTTCAATTTTTATTCACATAAATCATGAAAACTCATAAAGCATGAACTTTATAACTTTGAAAAATATTCTTGAACTTCTTGGGTGGAAGGAACCCAAGAATCAACATCCAACATACCTTGCTATATGATTCTTGGAAGATTTACGGAGGAACTTTGATGATTAGGGTCTTGAATTATGAACACTAATGGTTGTTTTTGAAGAAAGTTGAGAGAAAACTAGTATATTTGGGTGAAATAATGCTAAATCTCGTCTTAAGGAGTTTATATAGGGGTATAAAAATGACCTTTTTCCCTTTGGAATTAAAATCCAAAACTGTAAAAATCTGAATTTTACATGCTGGTGCGACGTGCCATAATCGAGCCAACTTACTGGAAATTGGACAATTAGGAAATTGGCCCTTGGTGCGCCGCGGTGGAAATTCCGTTACCACCTTGGTTACGAACTGAAAAGACACCGCGACGTGGTGGAATTGCGGAGGCTTACTGGATTTTGACAATTGCCATTTTGGCTGGCTCCGCAACGCGCTAAAGTACCAGGTAGTACACTATCTCATTAAAATGGCTTTAACTCTTCGCCAGAGTGTCAGATTTGGGCGAATTTGGTATCGATGAAATCTTATTCAATTTCCCACGTGATAAAAATTCAAAATCTTAAAAAGTTCTCATGGAATAAAATATATTCATCTTTGAAGCAAGATTTTTGATGTTCTAGAGACGAATTTGAACTAGGAGAAGTGTGGGGTATTACAAAAAATAGTATCAAATTCCTCTATGTCTAGAATCACTATGTTTGTCAATGTATTAAACCCATAAACAACAGGATACATTGATTAACTTATACAAACACTTCAAATGGTGTGGACACATACATAGGAGTATCAAGATATTCACATTCTTGTCCTTGACCAAGATAAATTTCACAGACACATAAGAGAAAGTGGAACTATAATCAAGCAATACAAAAGCCATATAATCATAGACATGAATATTACCTATGATCAAAGAATAAAGATGTGGACCCTAGCTCCACTCTAACCTCTACCTCTACCAGCCTGAGCATCATTTCTATCGATCTATCCTCCCATCTTGGGTGGCTTAGTTTACACCTATTCCTGTAGTTTGGCCACTATGCCTCTTTGTTGACGACCCCTACCATTTTATCCTCAACGACAACCTATCAGAACTAGATGACTAGAAGTTGGTTGTTAAGTCAACTAACCTATAGAAAAAATTAGGGAAATAACTTCTGGTATGGCCTAAACCTCCACACTCATGGAACCTGATGCCCAAAGTTGGCCTCTAAACTTAAGAAAATTAAGGTGTATAGTTGCCTATTCATGAAGGTTGATAATAGACCCTAGATAGTCCCTCTGCGGTTATACACATGGCTGAATGTTAATGCCAAGAAGAACCATGCCCTTTTCAGAAAGTAATATTGAACTACCCTGAGGGGCAAGCCTTCTTCACTTCTTCTTTTACTTCTCCCTATTTCTGAAGTTCCTCAACCTTCTTGGAAAACTCAACTATCTTTTAGGTGATAAGTTGTAGTGCATAGCGAGACAAGGCATTAAATTTAACCTCAAATAGACATGTTACCCTACTCCAACCTCAAGAATCCATTCTTCCTCCAATCAAAATAAGTATGGGGATAGTATTTTTCAAGAAATACATTCTAAAATTTAACCCAAGTAAGCAGAGGTAAGACATTCCTGCATTCTACAAATAAACTCCATCATTTCTTGACTTCGACTTGCAGTTGGAAAAAAAACTCCACACCATTACCTTTCTACAATACCCATATTATGTAAACATTCTTGACAATCTATCAAAATCTCAAATGCATCATCGATTTTGTATCTTGGAATACTAATGTTTTATCTTTATGAAATTATAGAATAATCTACGCTCATCATTAGTCGTCATTGTGCCAAGTACCTAATTGGGGATACAATCTTGTTTTAGGTCCTTCATCCATCCTTGGTACTACAACAATGGCAAGTTGTAATGCTAGGGGTGGAAAGGCCAGAACAACAATTGTGTTACTAGTGCCATACAAGCTACTCAAAAATTCCAACACTTGTTGAATCAAATTTGCAAATAAGGACACCTGAATACACCATTTGGTATTGACACCACATTCTTTGGAACTAACATCTCTTCTTACCAAACTATCACTTCTACATTTAAAGGTAGGGAATCCTATTATTGGGGAGGGGATGATGATCTCAATATAGATGGTCATTCAACTACTTGGGATATATACCTAATAGCTGTTTCCCTTCGTCTTTCCCTTCTAGCTCTGCCTCTATCTGAGGCCTTCCCCAAATTATAACTCCAATAGTTGGTGCGGGTGTCTCCACGAATGTGGCTACTACTACTATGGTGAAAAGATAATTCACCATCTACGAACAAAAGTGAATGATTTATATCCCCATATAGTGATCACCAGATATTAATTAGAATAAAGTAATTGCATAAAAGAAAGAAAGAAATTTATTTCCTAAAGCTGTGTATACTCTTGAAAAAAGTACAGATATCACCATATCGTTCTTCAAGATTCTACTAGACTTGTTCCTATACGATGAGGTCTACGAACTCAGTACAATAATACCATCTTTGTCATGATTCAAATGATCTAGATTGGCACCCTCCCTAATCTATGGTAGATGATCCATGCTTAAACCCTCAAGTAACCCAATACTATATTTACATTCACTTTATATTAACCTTATCATTAAACAAGTCTAAACTATCTTTATTAAATTATAAAGATCAATATAAAACCAACAAAATTATTTAGCCATTAATAGAGTGCAGAAACCTCTATTTATTATAATATCTAGAACCTAAATTCACCATAAAAAAGTGTCTACCATATAAGTCTACAACCAAAAGGATATCTAAAATTGGGAAAATAATAAAAGAGTGTCTTAGTCACAAAACATGGAATATGAACATAAAGCTGAAGATTTAAATATTGGTTGGTCTTGGTTCTCAACCTTAGATCAAAATTTAGTACTGTTGGCTAGAGTCGTTGTCTTGTCTTAACTACTAGAACACACTCTACACTCAACAAAAAGAAGAGCACATATAACATCAGTACATCAACAAGTACTGATAGGCATCATAGGTCGACTCAATTTGACACCGTAAAAATAAGTAAACCAAATAAATGTAATGCAATCATCATAAAACTCGCAATCAAAGATAACAACAAAATTATAACACATAACTTTCAAGGGTGTATAAATTCATAAATATGTGGGTTTACACTTACATAATTTCAACAACAAATAGAGTCACAACATATTATTATAACCAAACATTCAATCCACATGAATATATATATATGTGTGTGTGAATGCAAGATGTGGAAATCATCACTTTCTCTGCTCAATCTCATCAACATCATTACATTATCATAAATATCATGATTTTAATAACTTTATTAGCATCGTCATTGTCAATAACATTATGAACATCATGATCAGTATATCATCATTATTACCATCATCTCAATAAAATCAATACGTATGAATGTGCAGTGCAGTCAATAATCACAAATAGTGCTCAAAGCAATCACAATTACTCAATTCACATATAAGCATAGATTCAAGCAAGTCTAATTGCTACAGTATATCGTAACCTACCTCGATTCCGTGATCAAAGTCACTTCAAGGCCAAAGGCTTTCCCTTCTTTTCTCTTTGACCTAGCTTGGGTCTATTACAACAAGATTACACACTTATTTTAACCAATTTACCCCTTTAACCACTAGTGATTAGTAAGCAACAACTTTTAATCATCAATTTTTCTAATTCATCATCTTAGATTTTTGTATCCTTTAAACTTTATAAAACTTATCACATTTGGAATGAAAAACCATAATTTCACTCTTATTAGTGTTTTAACACCCTTAAAACATTTTTTACTGATTGTATACTCTTTCTCACAAATTTGCATTAAGTTCTTAAATTAGGGATAAACCTCAATTTTTGACCATCAATAAGTTTTCTAATTATTTTTAAGGATTATAAGAAGTAATTCATGTTTTGAATGTAAAAAACATAGCTCCAAAGATGAAAACTTCAAAAATTTTATAGAAAGTCAACTTTCCCTAAGCTCTCTCATGTTTTTTAGAAAGTGGAAAATGAAAAAAAAAATTAGATTTAAAAATGTCAAAAACACGTGTTACTGCAGGAGGGGTTGTATTACAACAATATTAGAACCTTTGCATCTATTAAATTACTATTGTACCGATTTGCAACTTAATACAATCTTCCATCACAGTGGTACCTTTTTTTGATGCAGCGGTAGCAGTGAAGTCATTCCCTTTTTTATTGCAGTGATCCTAAGGCAGAATCTTGAGGCCTCTCTATAATAATGCCCATTTTACAATGCATTCCTCAAACTATGGCATCGCGACCCAACCCCTCCATGGTAAATTCTATAACTAGAGTTCTATAACTTTATTTTAAGTTTTGGAAGTTGCTACAAATTCCTAAATTGTTATTTGTATAAAAATCAAGTAAAACATCACTACCAATACTCATATTAATACCATATTTACTTTGAATAGTACACACTTAAAATTTATCGAATACTAGACTAGCCTTGAATTTATCAAAATTACTTAAGGTAAGACTAGGTGCAAATTTTACCTCCTATTTAAGCATAACAATGATTTGGATCTTTACAGAATTGTATAGGGTAAATTCCTGTTGTAGTTCCTATGAGAAATATAGGTGAAGAATATTATTGAATTTTTGTTACTACATTATTACATTAATACCCTATTTATAGACACAATATTCTAATCCTTTTCCAAATAGAACTCTATACTATAATCCTTTTCCAAGTAGGATTCTATATGCTATTCTTATTCCTACTCAGATTTAAACACTTCCTCACAAGTTGGTGTACATAAGTCATAGGTACCAATCTTGTTGTGGATGTTATTAATACGAGAATTAGTGAGGGACTTGGTGAAGATATCTTGCTGAAAACTATTAAGGACTACTCTAGATGCTTGATAGACCTCAGTTGAAAGGGAACAAACTGAAAAAGTGGTTGTTAAATTAGTATACATCACTAAAAAGTTGATCTATCGCTGAAATATTATCAAAAACTAGTATAAAAGATATGGTTCATCTCAAAATCCAGCGATGAGTAGATCTTGAATATGAAACATACTAAAAACTCATTGAAACATGCTCATGTGCTAGCTTATTAGATTTGATGACTTAAAGGTGGTCATAGTTTGGGAAAAATTATATTGGTATGGTCAAAATGATAAAGCGATCCTACCAAGAAAGAGAATTTTATGGACAGAGTCGAAATGATGAGGCGACCCTCTTGAAAATAGAAATTATATGGCTATGGTAGGAATGACAAAATGATCATACAAAAAAAAATATGCATAGGGTTGGAATAATGGCACAACCCTACAGAAAAAAGAGAAGTTATATGGGTAGGGTTGGGATGATGGAACTACTCTACTAAAAAAGAGAAATAATATAGGAATGACGAATGATAATATTTCTGTTGTTGAATCTTTAAAAATAAAAATAAAATATTATTTTTTAATCATAATATTTTAAACCTTATCTTTAACCATGGCAAGCTGGAATGTTGAAAATATTATTGAAACTTCTTCTCCACATTTAGTTGGACAAAATTCTTCATTATCATCAAATTTCTTGCAGCTATAACTAAAATCGTCTTGACCCTGTCTTCAACCCACGACTGAACCATAGGATCACTCGACCATCGAATACATAGAATTGTTGGATTTGATACCACTTGTTGGGGTCAAAATTGATGGGATTAATGCATAACCTAATAGTTTGCAAACTTTAGAGGTGATAATTTAGACGATAAATAAAAACAAACTAAAAATGCATAACATTGATATGATTTGGTCAAGTGACCTATAAATTGAAAAATATAAAATTTATTGAAAGAAAATCTCTCTCTAAATAAGACTCATTAATAACTACATTGTGGATGCTATTGTATTTTGGTATGAGAACAAGGGTCTTCTATTTATAGAGGCATAAAACCTTTCCTGAAAGAAAGAGGTTTGCCAAATATGGAAGGGCTTTATATTTTTCGTTTAGAAAAGACTAAAAGTAATATATTGGTATTACTTTAACTTTCCTATAATAGAAAATTAATGATTAAATTTGCTAAGAAAATCAGGGCAAAAAAACTAATAGATCTCTAATTTTTGGCTTGATTTTCGTGACAAAATATTGACCACCTTCTTCAACCATAATATTTTTTCTTCACTTAATTTTCAGCAATGTTGATTAGCATTCTTAATTGAGCCCTTTTGGATTAAAAATATATGATTCTTTTTAGGTTAAAAATATTGGAGCCTTTTACAGGGTTAAAAATGACCTGTATTTTCAAATATTTAACAATAGGATTATTGAAAATATGATTAACAATTGTCTCCACGTAGTATTTTGTACTTTTATTTTGACAAAAAATATTCTTCATTATCGCCAAGTTGGTTTCAACTTGATTTGAAACCGCTTTTAACATGTCTTTAATATTGTTTCATCAAATTATTAGATCTTTGAATAGTAGGCTCTGATACCATGTGAGATATATAGGTGCAGATTATTATTGAATTATTGTAATTGCATTAGTACACTGAGACCCTGTTTATAGACACTACATTCTTGTAAGACCCCACAAAATTTTCTCGTAGTCATTTTGTGGTATTATCTATACCCTGAGTATAGATGCGCTACACTCTTTCAACACTAACCCAGATACACCAGTCACAAACTTATTCATACTCGCTTTAGGGTCAGCTATCATGTCAGGAGCATACTTAGCTAACTGGTTGAACTTAAGACAATTACTCTTTCACTATCATGAAGCCTTTCCTTAGGTTTATGAACTCTTCTACCTTATCATCCCTCATCTCTAGCGGGAAAAACTTATCTAAAAAGGCATCCTAAAACTCCTACCAAGTCATAGGAGCTATGTAAGACCCCGCAAAATTTTCTCATAGTCTAAGCCTTAGAGCGTGTCAAGTGAAGCGTAAATCCAGTCCAAAAAGGTTGAGAAGTGTCTTTCCAAGTGAGAAGTAATTTGAACCATGTAGAATTTCCCTAATATCAACTTTTTTTTTGTATAGAATTGAATAAGCTTTCTGTCGATACAAAATTCGCCTAAATCTGACACTCGGGCTAAGAGTTAAAGATATGAGACAGTGTGCCACCTGGCACTTTAGCATGTCGCGGAACCAGCCAACATGGAAATCGTCAAAATCCAGTGAGCCTCCATGATTATGGCGCATTGCACCAAGGCTTAATTTCAGAAATGTCAATGTCCAGTGCACCAACGCGATTCCACCGTATCGAAGTGCCTTTCCAGTTTGTAACCAAGGTGGCAACGCAATTTCCACCACGTCGTGCTATTAAACAATTTCTCAATTGTCCAATTTCCAGTGAGCTGGCGCGATTATGGCACGTTGCACCAACATATAAAATCAAGATTTTTTAGTTTATTTCTAGGGGCGAAAAGGGTCATTTTTCTATCCATATATATTCTTCTTAACATGGGATTTGGCCTCATTTTAACCTAAAAGTACTAGTTTTCTCTCAAGTTGTTCAAGAACAATAGCTAGGGTTTCTAAAAAAATCAGAACCCTTCCTTCTTATTTAAGAGAAATCAAGAATCTCTCTAAGAGATTTCAAGAAAAAGTTTCTCTAAGGTATGCAGATGTTGATTCTTGGGTCCCTTTCATCCAAGAACCTCAAGAAACCTTTTTTTAAATTTCAAAGCTTTTATATTTATGAGTTCTCACGATCCATGTGAGTTGAAATTGATGTTCATGCTATTATTGAGTTTTGATTCATGTTTGTTTGCAAGGTTTTTAAGCTTTGACCCTATTATGTGATACCCATGTGATGTTCATGACAAACCCTATTCAAGTTGCTTGTTAAGTGATGTGTTCATATCAATTAAGTGTATAAATTTTTGAATAAGCAAAGCATGCTCCCCATATGCTTGATAAAATGCTTATGTGAATGAATTAGAGCCATTATAGCATGTTGACTAGAAATCTCCAATTATGTGTAAGCCCATGCATGCCAAGTGTTTGTTGAAAAGCCTTAGTGAATGAATTGTGGCATGATAGCATAAAACTCCCTAATTATGTGCTACTTGATACAGGCTAAGAATTTAATACATGTTAAGTGTTTGATGAATGAATTGTAACATGATAGCATGAAGTTCCCCAATTATGTGTTCTCCGGTACATGCCATGACTTAAATATGTGCAAAGTGCTTGATGCAAGGCCTTATTGAATGGAGTATGATCCAATAGCATGTCCCCCTATGTTATTACATGTTTAGGATTCCTAAATGCTTGAAGTGATGCCTTAGTGATTATGATGATGAATGATTGTCCATGGTCTTGATTATTCAAGAATGGTTATGTTTTACTTTTATGTTATCGAGTCCTGGGTTATTTATACCCGATAATTTAGCTGCTGTCTAGAGCCCGTGTCAGTTTTCATGATAATTCTAGTCGAGCCATGATTCTCAAAACTTAACGAGTTATAGAACTCTATATTCTCAGACAGATACAGAACTTAAGAAAATCTCAGTAATCTATGTAATCGTCATATTCTCAGTATCGCTAGTTATCTAGCCTCAGTTCTATACCTAACTCAGATCTAGTAGTATTCAAGTGTTCTGTTCTGACCTCTGTAGTAATTGAGTACTCTATTCAAAGCTTAGTGTTGTTCAGTTAGATAACTAGATTTAGTAGTATTCCATTAGATAGGAACCAAGTGAATTCTACTTAACTCAGTCAGATCATTAGAGAAACATGATCAGTATCAGATTTAGTTTAGTTTGTATTTAGTTAAGAATTAGTTTAGAGCCTTTCAGTTGGGAGGAAGAGCCAGCACCAAGCGAGGGCAGGCATGGAATCTCCCTGTCAGAGAGGCATAGTCGTTAGGAGAAATCCCTGAACTCCAAAACTTTGTAGCCAACACAGGATGAAGGAGTTACCCATCAGGAAAGGCTAGTCACCCATCATATAGGCTTGACTTCCTGCGAGGGTCACCCATCAGATAGTCTTGACCAGAGAGGTCTTTACCCGTGGTACGGTATTGACACCCTTTCAGCTGGGGTTATAGGTTGGATCCCACCAGTTGAGATTTGGGGTATGTCGGTTAAGTGACTACTTCCCACAGTTACAGTTCAGTATCAATCTTCATAAATTAGGACTGTCAGATACGGTCATCTATCTCAGTGAGTAACTCAGATAGTTCCATTGATTCATGGACCACCCATCAGATAGGCTTGGTCCTATTTAAATTTATTCTGTATCAGATCAAGATATCACCCATCAGATAGGCTTGATCTCAGTCTCATATTCAGTTAAGTAATCTCATTATCAAATCTAGAGATCACCCGTCAGATAGGCTTGATCTCAGTCTCAGATTCAGTTGAGTATTCTTGTTGTCAGATCTAGAGATCACCCGTCGGATAGGATTGATCTCAGTCTCATATTCAGTTGAGTAATCTCATTATTAGATCCCGAGATCACCCATCAGATAGGCTTGATCTCAGTCTCAGATTCAGTTGAGTATTCTTGTTGTCAGATCTAGAGATCACCCGTCAGATAGGCTTGATCTCAATCTCATATTCAGTTGAGTAATCTCATTATTAGATCCCGAGATCACCCATCAGATAGGCTTGATCTCAGTCTTAGATTCAGTTGAGTATTCTTGATATCAGATCCCGAGATCACTCGCTAGATAAGACTGATCTTACCTCAGTACTCATTTATCAGATGATTCAGTTGTTCAGTATCTTAGTATAAGTAGTGAGTTTAGATGTCAGTAATGCAGTACCCGAGTTTCATTACTCAGAGTCGTAATGATTGTGATTATGGTTTGTGCATTGCATGTGTTCTTATTCAGTACTCTCATGATTATTCAGCTAAGTAATTGTTCATGCATAAGCGCTTGCATTTAGCCTTACCTCATCTTCATAAACAGTACATTCCCATACTGACACATTTGTGCTATGGTGTTTTATTTTATACCATAGGTTTAAAGGCACGAGATCCAGAGTACCCTTAGCAGCCCAGTCCCAGTCAACAACAGTAGACATAGAAGTAAATCTTTTTCAGTCGAGGATGATCCTTATTTTTATTATTATCATATCAAATTTGGTTTAATTTCAGTAGACAGAGTTGGTTGGGGATATGTCCCATCAACTCCATAGTTCAGACAGTTTAGAGGCTTTTCGGACAGGTATATCACTATTTAGTTTTCAATTTTGAGTATTTTTAGATGTTTTGAACCTTATAGCTAGTTTTTGCACTTATTAGTTATATTATGCAGTGTTTAGGTACAGATATCAGTAGAGGGTTGTCTTGTGGTCCTTCAGAATCATGAGCACCGTGTGATGTTCCGGTTTCAGAAAATTGGGTCGTTACAATTCTAATCCTTTTCCATGTAGGACACAACATTACAATCTTTTTTCAAGTAGGATTCTATATGTTATTCCCATCCCTACTCATATGCTAATAGTTCTTAATTGTGACTTATAGTGGTGTTATGTTTAATTGAATGCTTTCTTTGAATCTTTTTGACTGATCTTGGGATTATAAATGACAAGTTAACAAAATGCAACTCTTTTTCCCTAAATATAGGAAGAAAAGTGTGTCCCCAATGCTTAATTGAAGTTTTTTAATATTGATCTGGTTCATTTTTATGTGAAGGATTAGAAGGCATCAAAATAGCATAAAGGAGAAAAAATAGGTAAGAAGTAGAAGAACTATATGATAATTCAACAAATATATGGAAAAGTTGATTCAGCATAATGACAAATCTAATAGTGAATCGTCGACCCTGAGTCTCCATTACCAAATTTTTTTGAAAAGGGACAAAGAAAAGAAGGACAAAATAGCAACACCATTGATGATTCAGCACATCACCGATCAAATCGGCGCACCAGGATAAGTGTTGCCAATATGAACAAAAGTCAACCCAAGGAGATGAGCAAGAATATGAATCGAAAAAAAGGGCAAATTAGTGAATCGCTGATCCATTTATCTCTAGAGTATGCTCATCCAGTTCATCACGTGGTGGAATTTCCATAAATTTAGTAGCTTAATTTCCCTGATGCTATATAAAATGTTTGGTTTATAGAAACCCTAGTTTTTATCAATATTTGATGCTTTTATACTTGTAGTGGATACTCTATGGTGAGAATTTAGCTCTTCAAGTTGAATATTTAGAATTAATTTCCCAAAAGTAATCTTAATCTATGGCTCATACAAAAGAAAGATACGGTATATCTCTTATTTGTTTTTTCATGAGTACCTAATATTTTATATTTGGGGTTATATGTGTGTGAGTGTTGATTAGCGTATGGATGGTTATCATAACTCTAGTATTTGATTATTTATTATGATTTTAGCCAGATCTTTATGTATTCATCCATGAGTTGGGGTTGCAAACCCAACCTAATCTTGGATCTTTCACTTTGTGTAAGACCCCGCAAAATTTCGAACTTAATTAAGTCCTTTAAGCTTGTTAAGGGGTCCCAGACTTAGAAAAATTCTAGCTAAGTATTAAGACTTAGTGTATTTTTAGCCTTCAAAAGTTGACAATCTCATTTAACGACCTTAATTTCCTTTAAATGTCTATGTTTTAGTTAATTCATGATCAATAAGGTATTAGGTGTTCCCATATAAGTTTTGAATTTTTTGAACTTTGTTTGAAACTCCTTTGAAACCCCAAAACAGTGAGCCAACGCGGTCTTAGTGCGCCACATTGCCTATCGCGTTGGTTAATATTTTCCCCAGCTACCATCGTCAAATTCCAGTAAGTTGACGCGATCTTGGCGCGATGTGTCGACTATCACGTTGGTCCCATCGATGCACCGCATCAACCTATGCGTCGATAACCCAATTTTCATCATTAAAAGACCGCATTCTTGGGGAATATCTGGGTCTTTTTCCCCCAACCTTCATCCCCCAAAACATGAAATTTAATACCCTAGAAAGAAAATAAACTCATTCTTTTTCAATTTCTCTCAAGAACAAGCCTTAGGGTTTTTAAATTTCAAATCAAGAAATCAAGATTTCCACCATTAAATTCCAGAAATTCTTCAACAAGGTATGTAAAGTGTTCATCCAAGGGTCCCTTCCAACCATAGAGTTCAAGAAACTTCTTTTAAAAACATGAGTTGTGATCTCCATGTTGTGGGTTTGAATGTATCAATGTTGACATTGTGGTATGTGTTTCAAGTTGATATCTTTATGTATTTCTTGATATTATGATAGCATGTAAGTTGAATTTTGGTTCTCTCATATTGAAACCCTTGAATTCTGAAGTCATGATGTATTAGCATTGTTGTTCATGCCCAAGTATGAAGCTACGCCTACCATGTGTTTGATAAAATACTAAATTAAGATTATGGTGATTTTATGATCCTTTGGTGATCTGAATGATGAACTTATGCTATACCCACATGTTCACAATATCTTTCATGCTTAATCTATACCTTGTATGTCTTTGATGGAATACTCATGAGATTGGTTTAATGAAATTATGATATGTTAACATGCATTCCTATTCATGTGCAAGTTCATGACTTTTAAGTTATTGATGAAATGCCTCATAGATTGTATTGTGAGTTGTTGACTATTGCCATGTATTCAAGAATTATCATTTCTTATAATTTTTATGCTATCGAGTCCTGGGGGTATCTAATTCCCGATAATTAAGTTGTGTGCCTAGAGACTGTGTCAGTTACAGAATAGTCGCAATCATGTCACGATCAGTAGTACTCTAGTTTAGTTATAAAACTCAGGAAAACTCAGTAAACTCAGTATCAATCCAGTCCCTTTTAGTATTCAGTTCAGTCCTCAGTAATCTTAGTCAGCTAACCGAACTCAGTAGTATTCCTTCAGTCAACGAAACTCAGTTCAGTTCAGTTAATTAGTACAATCAGTAACAGATCAGTCCAACCTAGTATGAACTAGGAAATCAGTCCAGTGTCTATTCAGTTAGAAGTAGAATTCAGCACCAAGTGAACCCAAGGATGGAGGCTCACCAGCCAGCAGAGGGTGTGATCCTTAAAAACAATCTTTGCATTCCAAAACTATGTAGAAAGCATAGGTTGAGATATAACCCTATGAGTTTAGGGTTAATACATCTCATTTGAGTTCTCCTACCAACGAGGAGTTGACGGAAGATCCCTTGTCAGAGAGCGCTAACTCACAACTTGTCTTTACCCGTAGCACGGTACTGACACCCTTCTAACTGGGGTTACAGGTTGGACCCCAAATAGTTCAGAAAGGGGCATGTTGGTTAGATAATTACCTGCCACAGTATCAGTCTCAGTGTTCAGTAAAACACTCAAATAGTTCTACAGATTTTAGGACTGTCAGATACAGTCACTCAGCTTAGTACGAAACTCAGCTAGTTCCATCAGAAAGAGGACTGGCAGAAACAGTCACTCAGTAAGCATTATATTAGTTATCAGTTACATTACTTAACCAGTATTCAGACTTAGTATTCAGTATTATCATGATCTCAGTTATAGTTCACGTATTCATGCATGTACTCTCATTAAGTCATACTCATGTCATTTAGTTGTTATTGTTAATACATATGAACCCTTGCATTCATCCTTACCTCACTTTTCTTACCAGTATATTCACACATACTAACGCATACTTTTCTTTTGTGCTATGGTATTTTATACCATAGGTTCAGACGTACGGGCTCTAGAGCACCCTTAGTAGATCAGACTTTCAGCAGACAGAGTAGTGGTGAGTCCTCATAGTTTGAGAACATGTTTATTCATTTAGTATATCAGTTTATTTTCAGTAGTTAGAGTTAGTTGGGGTCCTGTCCCATCAACTCCACAGTTCAGGCAGTTTTAGTGGCTTTTTAGACTAGATGTTCAGATAGTATTCAGTATTTTAGATTTTGATGTTTTTATTAGATTTTATCATTTCTCTTTATCAGTATTACAGTTTTCAACCTTTTGGCATTTTAGCCTATTATTCTGCTTTATACAGTATTATTACTCAATTATTGCATCAGGTACCAGTCATGGGTTAGCTTGTGGTCCTTCAAGATTATGAGCACCGTGTAGCATCCGGGGTACCATACTTGGGGCATTATAAACTTGGTATCAGAGCCTAAGGTTTAATAGAGTCCTAGGAAGTGTAAAAGATGCATCTAGTAGAGTTTTATGCATGGGTGTGTAGAGCCCACACTTATGTATAGGAGGCTATGAGATGTTGTAGGAATAGTTTCCCTTCTTTCAGTATTCATGTCGTGCGAGTGAGCATGAGCTCTAGTTAAACTCTCATTCTAATTCGTTTCTTCCTTTCAATTACAAAACATACCTCCCAAAAGGACTAACGAAAGAAGAACCAAAAATAAGTTAGCAACCCAGCCCGTTTAGGTAGATCCCCTGGATGAGCACGTCTCTTATGCAGAATTCTGAATAGTATTCACTACTTTAGCCAATTCAGTAGCAACCTAGAATGAACGACCAGCTACTGTTCTGTCCAACTCAGTGGCTAATATTATTGAAGCCAGGATTCAGGACTTTACTCAAATGAATCCTCATTTATTCTTAGGATCTAAGCTAGAAGAGGATCCCCAGGAGTTCCTCAATCAGGTTCAAAAAGTCACAGATACCATAGGAGTAACTTCCAGTGAGAGTGTTGAGTTAGCTGGCTATTATCTATAAGATATAGACCATACGTGGTTTAAGCAGTGGGAGGTAGATAGGGGTGCATATGCAGATCCCATAGAATGGGAAGAGTTTTCTACGGCCTTCTTAGATAGATTCTTTTCCTTAGAGCTGAAAGAAGACAAGGTGTTAGATTTCATCAATCTCAGGCAAGGTAGTACGAGTGTGAAAGAGTATTCCCTCATGTTTACTCAGTTATCTAGGTATGCTCCCCGTGTAGTGGCAGATAATAGATCCAGAATCAATAAGTTTGTGTTTGCGGTATCGGGTAGAGTGGTTAGGGAGTGCAGTACTGCGATGTTGATTAAGGAGATGGACATATCAAGGCTTATGGTCCATGCTCAACAGATTAAGGAGAAAAATCTAAAGAAGAAGGAGAGAGAAAATAAGAGAGAAGAACAGGTAGTTTCAGCTTTGCTCAGCCTAAGTTAGAGGTTGGGAATCATTCTCAGTTCTTCCTGAAATCTGTAGCCCCAGTTCGATCTTCATCTAGTGCACTATTACCAAAGTTTAGGAATGATAGTCATGATGGGGTGCCAGGCTCCAAGACCTAGAGTAGTGCAAGTTATGTTCGTACACACCCATTTTGTGAAGAATGTGGTAAGAATCATAAGGGGGTGTGTTTAACCAATCGTAATGTGTGTTTGGGATATGACGAGTCAGGTCACAAAGTCTGAGATTGTCCTAAGCCTGGCCTAAAAAGTTAGCACAGTCATCCTTCAGCTCTGTCCGGTCGCCCGAATCATCAGGGTGCCACTTTTAGTGTCACCAGTGGGCAGCTCCCAAATAGGCTTTATGCACTTCCGTCCAGGCAATATCAGGAAATTTCTCCTGATGCGGTTACTGGTACGTTACATACCTCCCCTTTCACATGTTTATACTTCATCCAATTCAGGAGCTTCTCTGTCTTTTGTAACTCTTTGTATAGCAGCTAACTTTAAAGTCAGACCAAATATTAACAAAACCTTTCTCAGTCTCCACCCCAGTGGGTCAGTCTATCATAGCTCGACGAGTATACAGGAACTGTTCAATTATGATATCTTAGGAATTCAGGCTTCCAAATTTTAGTAGAAATATTAGTACGTGTAGAAAAGTAAAGGGTGGGAAAGATGTCCAACCCGTCTTTACCTTTATTCAAAGTTTTGTACTTCAGTCATCACAATACCTACGCATTCTTTACGTCTTAGCTTCATGAACACAACTTATATTCCAGTTCCTAGTATGAGGAGTTCCAGTTCACTCAGTAGTACAAATCATGTTCCATGAGTGTAGAAAAATCCATACTTAGGTCATGTAGCTCATGAATACTACTCTCATACCTTACAGTATGTTCAACCCCGTTACAATCTTGATTAAAGTCATCGTTACAGTCTCAGACATAGTGTCAGCCTCAGTCTTAGTCCAGTAATCAGATTCGTAACTTGGTTCAGTCTCAGGATTGCTTGACTATAGCATACAATTATTAGTTACTCAGATTTTTAGTATTTCAGTACCTCAGTTTACAGACTTTTCTAGAATTATACCATACGCTTGGTCTTGCATTCTCAAATAATATAGTTTTTACAAATTCATGCTTAGTTATTTCATGTTATCCCGTCAGTCCTTACCTTGTATACATGACACTCTACAGTTTTAGTTCAATTATTCGGGATAAGTACAATTCTATCTTGCAGACCTAGTAATTTAGTTAATCTAATAAGTTAGTATGCTTATACATTCGTGCTCAACACCTATGTGAATATTTTCAGTAGTCTCAGGTAAAGGGTTGTACTAAGGCGAAGTGTATAGTTTAAAGGATATTCAAGTGATATCTCTAAGCTCTAAAATTTTAGTTGCAGCGCATAAGGCTTAGCCACTTCATCTTAGATGATGTTTCATAGGACATGACTCATATTAAAAAACTTATTCAGACCATTCCAAGATTTCCTTATCATCTAAAGCCACAAGAACTCTATAGAAAGAGCATCAGAAAAAAGCCTCAGTCGAGTATAAGTTTTCAGCATAAGTTTGTCCACAGAGCCCGTGATTCTGTTTAGCAATTAGACAGACAAGTTCGTTTGGTTTTCTATCTTTACATTTATTCATCCTATTTGAAGTCTCATGAACATAACTTTTGCAAGATGGGGAAACTAGGTAGTTGTGTATTCATGCTAGTTCATGTATCATGTCTCAGTTTAGTACCCTAGATATCATATCCAGTCACGACTCACTTCGTAGGATCCCTGTGCATCAACCCAGTTTTCCTCAGTATCTCAGCCAAGTTAGTATTCTTCGAGGGACATAATGTCCCAAGGAAGGAGATGCTCTATAACCCCCGAGCTATCATGTCCTAAACCCTCCAGCTTCTATTCATGTAACGAATCTAGTTTAGAATGGTGGGTACTCATAAGTTGACCCTCAATTTCCAATCATAGCCGTGAACCATGTATTCAGGGGATCATTTCAGTGCCTGATATTCAGTCCATGTATCACACTCCAGACTCAGTAATGTCCCCAAGTCCCTCTAGTCAAAGTTCTTTGGGGGAATTAGTCTGTTAAGGGAGCTACTTAGGAAGCTAAAGAAGACATGCAAACCAAGTATCCTCACCTCTTCTCCGCTAATCCATACTCAGCCCAAGGTAATGGCTTTCCTTAAGCTTATTTATTTTCATACTTAGATTTTCATTACAAACTTGGTATCATTTACCACTCCGTACTCAGTTATATGTTCATGAGTCAGTTCAGTCATGTATTCATGTATCAGATATGCATGATTAGTATGAGAAACTTAGATTATCAGTACTCTAGTTATGCATTTATAAATTATCTCAGTCATGTACTCATGCATCAGATATGCATATTCAGTATGAAATTCAACGTGTCAGTAATAGCAGTCCTATAGTTAGGTCCCAGATGTTCATTTCCAGTAAGTAGATTCAGCCTACTAGTACTCTCAGTTCAGTCAGTATTATTCGAGGATGAATGTTTCCAAGGGGGAGATATTGTAAGACTCAACAAAATTTCTAACTTAATTCTGTCCTTTAAGCTTGTTAAGGGGTCCAAGTCTTAGAAAAATTCTAGCTAAGTATTCAGAGTTAGTTTATTTTAGCCTTCGAAAGTTGGCAATCTCATTCCGCAACCTTAATGTCCTTTAAATGTATATGTTTTAGTTAATTCATGATCAGGAAGGTCAATAGGTGTTCCCGGACAAGTTTTCGATTTTTTGGACTTAGTTCATGAATGTCAAGTGATTGATGAAATGCCTCATAGATTTTATGGTGAGTTGTTGACTATTGTCAAGTATTCAAGAATTTTCATGTCTTATTATTTTTATGCTATCTAATCCCGAGGGTATTTAATACACGATAATTTAGCTGTGTTCCTAGTGCCAGTGTCAGTTACAGAACAGTCTCAATCATGTCACGATCACTAGTACTCTAGTTCAGATACAAAACTCAGTAAACTCAGTATCAATCCAGTCTCATTCAGTATTCAGTTCAGTACTTAGTAATCTCAGTCAGCTAACAGAACTCAGTAGTATTCCGTTAGTCAACGGAACTTAGTAAACATAGTTCAGTTTAGTTAATTAGTACAATCATTAACAGATTAGTCCAGCCTAGTATGAACTAGGAAATCAGTCCACTGTCTATTCATTTGGGAGTAGGATTCAGCACATAGTTAACCCAAGTATGGGGACTCACCTGCCAGCAGAGGGTGTGATTCTTAGAAGTAATCCTTTCGCTCTAAAACTACGTAGCCAGTTTAGGTTGAGATATAAACCTACAATTCTAGGGTTAATACATCTCATTCGAGTTATCTTACCAACGGGGGGTAGACAGAAGAGCTCCCTGTCATAGAGGGTTTACTCAAAACTTGTCTTTACCCGTGGCACGGTACTGACACCCTTCCAACTGAGGTTACAGGTTGGACCCCAAACAATTGAAAAAAGGGCATGTTGGTTAGATGATTACCTCCCA
Organism: Capsicum pubescens; assembly: GCA_030864215.1. Lineage (NCBI taxonomy): Eukaryota > Viridiplantae > Streptophyta > Magnoliopsida > Solanales > Solanaceae > Capsicum > Capsicum pubescens. The sequence goes on from CM061541.1 coordinate 198,391,110, forward strand.
TAGTCTCAGTCTCAGTCATCAGTAAAGAACTCAGATAGTTCTATAGATTTCAAGACTGTCAGATACAGTCACTCAGCTCAGTACGAAACTCAGCTAGTTCCATCAGAAAGAGGACTGTCAGACACAGTCACTCAGTAAGCAGTATATTAGTTATCAGTTACATCATTTAACCAGTATTCACACTCAGTATTTAATATTATCACAATCTCAGTTACAATTCACGTATTCATACATGTACTCTCATTAAGTCATACTCATGTTTTTCAGTTGTTATTGTTCATGCGTATGAACCTTTACATTCATCCTTACCTCACTTTGCGTACCAGTACATTCACATATACTGACGTGTACTTTTATTTTGTTCTATGGTGTTTTATACCATAGGTTCAGACGTACGGGCTCCAAAGCACCCTTAACAGATCATACTTTATGTAGAAAGAGTAGTGGTGAGTCCTTATAGTTCGAGGAAATGTTTATTCATTCAGTATCTCAGATTATTTTTAGTAGTTAGAGTTAGTTGGGGGCTTGTCCCATCAACTCCACATTTCAGATAGTTTTAGAGGCTTTTCAGACTAGATGTTCAGATAGTATTTAGTATTTCAGATTATGATGTTTTTATTAGATTTTATCATTTCTCTTTATCAGTATTATAGTTTTGAACCTTATGTCATTTCATTCCATTATTCTACATTATACAGTATTATTACTCAGTTATTGCAAAAGGTACCAGTCATGGGTTAGCTTGGGGTCCTTCGGGATTATGAGCACCGTGTAGCGTCCGGGGTACCAGACTTGGGGAGTTACACTCGGGGAGTTACACTTTGCTTGACAGTTATTGGGTATATCATCTGCTACACCAAATTAGAGTGTAACTTGAACATTATCAGAATGGCATCATTGCCAGAGAATAAAATGTAGCTTCTATTTTAGTTAGTGTTATAATTTACTTGGATTAACTATTCTGCGAACTTACTGATAACACTCAAACTACACCTCTCTAATGATAATATAAGTGATCATTCTCAATATATAATCCAACTAGGTTGGGGTCGAATCCCACAGGGAATATGGTGTGAACTTAAGTCGTTTGCGAGTTAATCAACTGATAGTTGGATGTTTCCTCAAATGGGGGGTTTTCAGTTTAACAAATAATTGTTGGTCACTTTGGCTTCAGTGTTTGTAATCAAGATTTTATGAAAAAACAGAATTATGTTCACTATGGGTTTTGGTACTTGACAGATGCTAATAGTGATTCAAGATTCTCACAGTAAATAGGACAACATATTATCTTTATCGAAGTTATGCCTAAATGTCTCTCAACCTACTTAAGCATTTAATTACCTAATCCTCTCAGACTTATGGAATTTATATTCACTGACCAGACTTAACCCCAGGTTAATCAACCTTGTTACAATGTCAATTATTAAATGGAAGTTCTTAGTGCTTCCAAGTCCCTGTCAATAATTCACTTTCTACTGTATTTGATTTATTATCTCAAGAAAATCAAACTAGGTTCTATCTATTGTTTCTAACCAATATACAATTATTAAAATTTTGGAATTATCAAGGAGTCCTATTACCTTTTGAATCTTAAACACTTAGTATCTTACCAAAACTTAACCCATAGATCCTATAATTTGGGTTAGAGGGGTTTATCCACTCATGATGTAATAACCGAAACAACTAGATGAATTCATAATTTGAAAGATAAACTTACCACAAGATGAATAATAACTAGTGATTCTCATATTAGATCACAATTGGAATCCCCAAAGTATTGATGGAAATCTCTTCAAAGTTAATTGTTTTTCAAGCCAAGAAACTAGAGAGAAAATTAACAAAATAAGTGTCTCCAAAAGATGTTCGCCCCTTAGAAAACCCTAAACAATGCTTTAAATAGTTCACCCTAATTATGGAAACAAAATCATAGAGTACAACAATTTCTCGGACAGGTGACGCCATTCATGATGCCTTATCAAGAGGCTGGCGACTTATCACAAATGTCGTTAGCTCCTTTTGATTTTAACATTCGCTGCCTTAGGCTGAGGATCAACTGTGTCGGACTATAAGATATTTAACGACTTATCATGAATGTCATCACTTATCTTCCTCATCTCCCATGTTCTGCCATAGAATGACGATAATTTTGACAACCTATCAACTCCTTAATGGCTTATCAAGAAGTGTTATCACAACTTTCAGCTAAGGTCTATTCTCTGTCTAAGGATGACGATGAAGCTGATAACTTATCACAGGGCTAGCGACTTATCAGGAATGTCATCAGCCACACTTCTCTTCTTTTTGCTTTAGATTTCAGCTCTTTTGCTTCCATCCTTGTTGGTTCTCTAGCATCTTAGCGTCTACTGCAAAATCAAAGATAAAACAGTCAAAAACGACAAAAGATGCTTAAGACTTTGCAATTATTTTCAGTTAAAAGCCTCAAATGTGTTAGCATCATATCACACATGAACACCCTCAACTTAAAACAATTGTTTGTCCTCAAGCAACTCAAACACAACTAAGAGAATACAAAGTACATTTGGCAGTCAATCATCTATATCATCTCAAACATCTTCACCATCTCCAAGGTCAGTCAATTCAAGAACAACTGTGTATATTATTGAAGAACACCAATGCAATACACAAGAATCAAGATATGGCACCAACTCAGCAAAACAACCATGCATGCATCAAGTTTACACTATCAAAACAAGTCAATAACTAGAGATATAACCAGTGTTCCCTCACTACAAAGAAATCCCCTTTTTCTCATATCGGACATCACATATATAACCTTGGTGACAATCACAAGAAACTCACTCTTAGAATAAAGTTCCAATAAATATATAACGAATACCATAGGCTTGCCCTTATTTTCATTACCTAGATTGTCAGACAGGTCAGCTAGGATTACTATAGGTCTTCTCTTTGTCTTGTAATGTAGGCTAGGGGATGGTATAATACTCGATGATATTTAAAGTGACTAAGCCTCCTTGACACTACACTAGCTTTATGGTGTTTCACTCATTAGCCTTTTTCTATTCTTCTATTTTATTGATCACACTTATTCAGGATGGGTGTGGTCTTTACTACAATCACTTTTTCTTTTTCACTACTTTTCTTTTTCTTTCTCTTTTCTACCGCACCCAACTTTTTATTCTTTTATTTTACTCTACCTTTCTTCCGACTCATTTTACATCATGCACCCCTATGATAGCCACCCTCAACTTAGGCCATTTGCCTAAGTCAAGGTGCACAGTGTCCAAGGAGGACCAGGGCCAAAATAGTTCATTATGATATAAACTGGAAGGTGACAGGTGTCATAAAAAAATAGGCTAATCAGGCTTAAAGTAGGGATCAAGGGATATTCTACATACAGGGAAGGTCATTTAGGCTAATAGTGGGCTAATATAAAAATGGCCTATGATCCTTTCCTACCCCCTATCCTTCAACCTAGGTAAGACTAACCGAGCAATTTTGGGATTCACCATACAATGGGAACTGAGTAAGATCTCACACACACATGGCACACAAGTATATCACAAGTTACTACTCATTTAGTTCATGCGGCTATTTAGCACTGATTATTTTATCACTAGAACTAATGCCATACAAAGATGCACAGTGGTCTCACTTAGATGCAATTCACACAGGTAACTACTCAGTCCATTGGAAAGGTGCTCAAAAATTACAAAGACAAGGTAATTGCCTCAAGTACTAGTATTTTTCCTAGTCGACTATAAAATTTTACAACAATAATTTACCCTACACCCTCAACTTAAAATCAAAGAAAATTTGAACTAAAGGTTAGGGTATACAAGGGGTAGATCAAGATCGAGGGTCATGGGTTCCTGACCCTGCGGCCGTATTCTTAGCTGCCCTATCTCCATCAGGATCTTTGCTCAATTCTAGTGCAGCTGGCCTGGCAGTTTCTGAAGGCCTACTAGTAGAGGCACCTGTGGATCTCGCTCGAATGGCTACCTCCCATCTCTTATTGTCAACTATAGACTTGATCCTGGGCTTCTTTATTTCCTTCTTTTCAGTCTTTATTCTTGCCCCTTTCTCTACTTTTCTTTCTTCATCACTGTCAGGCCTCTCTCTCTTACCCTTGCCTTTCTTCTCACCTTTATTCTTGTATTTCTTCACTAGTTCCTTATGAGATCAAGAAATGGGATTTATCCCTCAGATTCCTCAACAGCCAAATTTGTAGACACCATAAATTGGTGTTGCTGTAGCTTTCCAACCTCTGCTTTTACCTTGTCTAGGTCTGATCTGAATAGTGCAATCTATGGAACTGATCTCTCTTTCGACCATGCATTGAAACATTTATCAAATTCATCAATCCTACCCAGCAGAGCCTTGTAGGACTCAAGTGCATCCTTAACCCTCTTATTTACCACAGCCACAAATTGTCTAGCAAAGAGTTGCAGCTACGCTTCACACCACTTGGATTGCTTTGCCACTCTTATAAAATTCATAGGGTTGATGGTAAATTTTGTTGTAGGCACTGCAGCTGGAGGATTTTTCTCAGTTCTGGGCACTGATGATTCTTTCATGTTACGGATGTTGGAGGTACAACTTCAGAATCCGGCACCTCTGCATTAGGTGTTGAGCTGGAACCTATAACTGGTGGATCTGTTGGAATCTCTGCACCTCTATTAAGCATAAGCCTCAGCTGATTTTCTTCATTTTGGATCAGATTCTGGGTCCTTTTGGCAAGAAGTTCTTCTTCTAACCCTACAACCTTAGGCACGTTGGCTTCCCTACACAACCTCATAATTAAACAAGGGAAGGGATATGTTGTATCATACCTTGAGACCTAAATTTTTATCTCTTTGGCGATAATCTCTCCAAATTTCAATTTGAGGTTAGCCACAAAACTTGTGACTAATATTGCTCTTTCATCCCTGAGGATATTATCACCATCTGTGGGCATCAACCAGGTATGTACAATACCCTACCAAAATCTTGCCTCTAAATTCAAGGAGGCCTTGAAGATCCTTTCACTCGGGTTTCTCAGCCATTCCGGTTCTCCATCAGCTATGAGTATGGCTAACCAAGATCGTTGATTTTCTAGATGCTTCAACCAGGCATAGAAAGTAGGTGAAGTGGCCTGAGGAGTGAAGTTTAGGCCATAAAGGAACCTATTAATTGTTTCCTTAAAAATATCCACCATTACACCCCGTATCGGAACTTTATCCAGCAAAGGTTAGTCTGCTGCTTTCTCCTCTTCTTTACATATGTTTTCCAAGCGAGCTTGGTAGTTCTCATAGAACTCCCTAACTAGTGTAGGGAAAAATGAAATTCCTTCACTTGTAGTCCATCCCAAGTCGTAGTCACAAAATTTCTGCTCAACTACACAGATATCTGCTCAACCTTTTGGTAATGATCCTCTTCTCCTCAAAGATTGGCCTTTTGACAGCTCTTCTGTTAGTTCTACGAAGCCCATCAAAGAAGATTTTCTGAGCTTTGGGAATATACCACCTAGTGCCATCTCGAACTTCAGGATTCTTGTATTTAACAATTGTTCCCCGAATCAGAGATTCTTCATCATCTTGTGGCTCAGTAGAAGGGTACTCAGTTGATGGTCCCTCGAAATCAGGTTGCCCAGACTTATGTTCTTTGGAATTAGGATTATCTGAATCATGCTCTTCAGACTCCGCATGTTTAGACCCTTATTGCTCGGAGGCCATCTGCTCAGAAGTTGTATGTTTAGACATTGTTGGCTCGGTATCACTTTCTTTACTATCCTCTATCTCAATTGGTGGGGGTGGTGGAGAATTTTTCGGACTTCTTTTCTCTTTACTTTTTTAGCAGTGGTTCTTCTTCCTCATAGTCAGGTTCCTCATTGAAGAGTTTTCGGGGTACACTCCTCTTTTTCTCTTTCTTTGTAGGTTTGGGGTTCTTTCCTTTGGGAGCCATTACAAAACCTATAGCAATAGAAAAACCATTAGTCAACCCTTAAGAGTATAAACACAAACACATATATCATTGAAGTTCTACACCCCTTGAAAGGGTTTATTTATTCTTTAGATCCCAGGTGTGATGATATTTCTGATAAGCCGTCACAAATGTGATAGCTTATCACAAATGTCGTCAGCTCTATACAGAACCCACAAAATTCTTCTCAACTTCTGACGACATTTTTTATAAGCGTCACAAATGTGATAGCTTATCATGAATGTCGTCAGCTCTAAACAGAACCCCAACTTGATTTTAACTTAATTTTTTATCCTATTTTTTTATTAAAACTCCATCGATTCTTTCTTTTGGGCTGAGCTTTCAAGTCTCAAGCTTGCACAGCAAACCCTAGTTCCCAATTTTTACATATTGGTATCTACACTTGAATCAATTTTATTGGGAACTTCAGTTCACTTCAAGTTATTACTTACCAACTGAAGAGAGAAGTTAGGTTTTGAGCATATCTGATAGGTTCCTTCACTTGGTTACACGAGCAAGATGAAGTAGAGGAAAGAAGATTCTTGATTTTTATTTCAAACCCACACACACAAGGAAGTTTTATTTTTTTTTACTTGGAAACACTTTAGGAAGGGAAGAAAATAAACTAAATATGGAAATAAAATAAAACTTAAAGTAAACAGAGGAAACACGCGGAAAGGTGGAAAGATAGCGTTGTGGGCCGGGTCGAATCTTTTCACCTGGGCCCAGGCTTTTCTAAAAGGTAATTTTGGGACATTTTTTATGACATTTTCTGACGTCTTATCACAAGTGTGATAGCCCATCACAAATGTCGTCAGCCTTAATAGAACCCACCTCAGAGCTGATGTCTCTGACGATGAATCTAATGGCTTATCACAATTATGACAGCCCATTAAATATGTTGTCAAGAACACTTTGCTGGATGCATCGATTCCACCTTCTTTGAACTTAGAACCTAACTACAAAAATAAATAATTTTCTGGAACATAAAAATTTTGGGTTGCCTCCCAATAACGCCTAATTTAATGTCGGGTCACGACTTGGTTATCTTGACTACTCAGACTTTGCCAAGACAACCTATTGATACCTCTTTACCATCTTCATAGAATACATCCATGATTGAGATAACACTCATCTCCTTTTTCTGTGTCATGGATGAGTGCATTTTGAATCTTATTTTTTTGTCGTTGATTCTAAACTTCAGCTCATTCAGCTCCATGTCCACTATCCCTCTCCCAGTTGCAAGGAATGGTCTACCCAGGACGATGGGCACTTCAAAGTCCACCTCACAGTCTAGGAATACAAAATTAGAAGGCAATATAAAGTCGGCCACCTTTACCAATACATCATGTAATATGCCCACTAGCCACTTTACAGACCTATCTGCCATCACCAATTGCATGTTCATTGGGGTAGGATCCCCCAAGCCTAATTTTTTGTACACAGAGAGTCATATTAGTTTTATACTATATCCCAAATTTCATAGTGCTTTTGTAAAGTTCAGGGACCCAACAGTGCATGGGATGGTAAATGCTCTCGGATCTGCCTTTTTCTACACTAAAGACCTTATGGAAATAGCACCACAATGATGGAGATTGTCCTCCAGCTCATGTATAACCTTCCATTTCTTTGTGAATAGGTCTTTCATAAACTTTGCATATCCTGGCATTTGCTCAAGTGCCTCAACCAATGGGAAATTCACCGTCAATTATTTGAGCATTGCCATGAACTTGCTGAATTTTGCATCATCAGTTTTTTCTTCAATCATTGAGGAAAGGGAGGTGGTGGTTTTGGGAGATTTTTCAACACTACCTCCTTCTCCTTCTTTTTTTTTCTAGAGTACCATCAGAACCATACAGCTTCTCAGACTCCACAGGATATTCTTCTTTGGGTTCATAGTCTGCCTCAGTCACATCTTCAACCAAACTTTTGCCCACAGAAGGGCCAGGTAACATCTTACCACTCCTAGTGGTAATCTCCATACATAAGCCATCATTCCACGTATTTTGGACTGTATCGCTTGGTAACATTCCCCTCTTCCTCTGGTTAAATACTGCAGAGAGTTGGCTTATCTGCTGCTTCAACTTTTGATTGCAGTGGAGTGTGAGTTTACCAACTGACTAATAGATGACAAATCATTCTTCATGGTAGTCATACTAGAGTTGGTAGCATCCACTCCCTTCAAAAACTTAGCCATCATGTCCTCTATGGACATCTTTTCAGAACTTGTTGTAGCAACCTCACGATTTCCAGGAGGGATATAGAGCCTGCTCCTATCATTATTGTTCCTCAAATTTCTCTTCTCCCTATCTTTATAACCAGTCTTATCATAATAATTCTGACCTTGATTCCCTTGGACATTGCCTCCGAAATCCCCCTGATTATTAACAAAGTTTGCCTCTTTTTCTGCATTCGTATCAACTCTATCTTGAGATCCCACAACTTTCACCTTCTCAGTCTTGCCTGATAGCAAGTATTTGGTTAGCATATCTATCTGCATTTTTAGGTGAGCCATGTCTTGGTCATGCTCCTCATCTCTTCTGCGTTGTTCTCCAGTCATTCCCACAGAAATAGTGAGGCTGGCTACCACAGAGTCTCTTGTATGTCATGCCCAACTCTGTTTGGTCATTCCCTATTGCATCTCTGAAGCCTCTGGGAATGTAAGATCAACAAATAAACCACCAGCAGCATTATCTACAATTGGTTTTGTGACAGAGTTAAGAGCCCTGTACAAAGTCTCCATCAAGTGTATGTCTGTTATATTGTGGTTCAAATACGGTGTCAGCTTCTTCTTGAATCTCTCCCAGGTTTCATGCAAGGCTTCAGTCGAGAGCTACCTAAAGTTGCTGATCTTATCCCTTAAATGTACACTCTTGGAAGACGGAAAGAACCTTTCTAGGAAAGCTCCTTTCAACTGCCTCCAGTTGGTTATAATATCCGATATCGTCTCATTAAGCCACAATGTTGCCTCCCCAGCCAAAGACAATGGAAAAAACCTCAATCGGATAACATTCTGACCCACTCCTGGGTTATCAAAAGATTTACAGATGGTGACAAAGTTCACCAAATGCAAGTTTGATTCATCCCCGGTAAGTCCACCAAACAACCCCTTCAGATTAAGGAGTTGAATCATAGTACTCGTAATATTGAATTTTGCCCCAGGTGCCAACGGTGGAGGAATAATTGAACCCGTTGCACCTGATTCATCCATTTCATCATCATCATCAATGAGGTTATACTGTACCAGCTGGTAATCTAGACTTCCTCAGAATAGACGGTTCTTATAAGCATTACGTTATATTGGTGCAACTACTTGATCTGCACGCCTTAGGTTACCAGGATTTAGAAACTCCTTGTCTCCCAAATCTTCATCCTCAGGATTTGGATGTCGTTCTTGTTGCTCGACATTTTGCACATTCACCTGAGCTCTAGCTAAGGCTTCTAGTCTATCAGCCTCTTGCTGGTCTGCCATTCTTCCAATTCATTGTGATTCTGGATTAAGTGGTACTAATGGTTCTCTGGAACTTATGGTTTTTGGATACACTACAAAGATCCTGCAATAAACAAAGTCAACAAATAAATGTAAAACTAGACAACATGACTAACAGTCAATTAGCGCACATAAACTTCAATTTACAATCGTATTCCGCGGTAACGGTGCCATTTTTTATAACTTTCAAACTATACCTCTCTAATGAGAATGTAAGAGATCGTTGTAAATATATAACCCAACTAGGTTGGGATCAAATCCCACAGGGAATATGGTGTGAACTTAAGTCGTTTGCAAGTTAATCAACTGATAGTTGGATGTTTCCTGAAATGGGGGATTTTCAGTTTAACAAATAATTGTTGGTCACTTTAGCTTCAATGTTTGTAATTAAGAGTTTATGAAAAATCAGAATTATGTTCGCTATGGGTTTTGGTACTTGACAGATGCTAATAGTGATTCAAGATTCTCACAGTAAATAGGACAATAGATTATCTTTATCGAAGTTATGCCTAAATGTCTCTTGACCTACCTTAGCATTTAATTACCTAATCCTCTAGGACTTAGGGAATTTATATTCACTGACCAGACTTCACCTCAGGTTAATCAACCTTGTTACAACGTCAAATGGAAGTTTTTAGTGCTTCCAAGTCCCTGTCAATAATTCACTTCCTACTGTATTTGATTTCTTATCTCAAGCAAATCAAAGCAGGTGCTATCTATTGTTTGAAACCAATAGACAATGATTAAAATCTTGGAATTATCAAGGAGTCCTATTACCGTTTGAATCTTAAACACTTAGCATCTTACCAAAACTTAACCCATAGATCCCATAATTTGGGTTAGAGAGGTTTAGCCACTCATGATGTAATGATCGAAACAACTAGATGAATTCATAATTTGAAAGATAAACTTACCACAAGATGAATAATAATTAGTGATTCTCAGATTAGATCACAATAGGAATCCCCAAAGTATTGATGGAAATCTCTTCAAAGTTAATTGTTTTTCAAGCCAAGAAACTAGAGAGAAAAGTAACAAAATACGTGTCTCCAAAAGATGTTCACCCCTTAGAAAACCCTAAACAATGCTTTAAATAGTTCACCCTAATTATGGAAACAAAATCATAGAGTGCAACAATTTCTCAGACAGGTGACGCCATTCATGATGCCTTATCAAGAGGCTGGCGACTTATCACAAATATCGTCATCTCCTTTTGATTTTGACATTCGCTGCCTTAGGCTGACGACGAACTGTGATGGCCTATCAGATATTTGATGACTTATCACGAATGTCGTCACTTATTTACCTCAGCTCCCATGTTCTGCCTTAGACTGATGACAATTTTGACGACCTATCAACTCCTTGAAAGCTTATCATGAAATGTCATCACAACTTTCATCTGAGGTCCATTATCTATCTAAGGCTGACGATGAAGCTGATAACTTATCATAGGGTTGACGACTTATCAGGAATGTCGTCATCTACACTTCTCTTCTTTTTTCTTCAGATTTCAACTATTTTGCTTCCATCCTTGTTGGTTCTTTAGCATCTTAGCTTCTACTGCAAAATCAAAGATAAAACACTCAAAAACGACAAAAGTTGCTTAAGACATTGCAATTATTCTCAGTTAAAAGCCTCAAATGTGTTAGCATCAGTTCACACATCACTTAATTTATTTGTTATTTTGGTATTTCTCAAGTGATAACATCAGCGTAAATGTTACAATGAGCCTTCATGGTAGTGATGTTTCTACCTTTACTAACCTTGAAGGCCATCTAGGTGATGAATATCACCTCAGCAATTCTATGAGAGCTAGTTCAATATGAACTCCACTCACCGAATAGGGAGAAGTGTTTCATGTGATGAGTGTGATGCTTCACCTCCTTAAAATGAAGGGGCTCTTTGGTGGAAAATCCTATGAGGATGCAACCATCCACCTTAAAAATTTTATTGTTGTTTGGAATTCGTTTGAGATTGATCACATCCATCAAGAGTCCGTATAACTAAAACTCTTTCCCTTTTCTCTAATGGAGATGTGGTTTTGTGGCTAAGAGAGGATCCATCATTCCATGGTTAGAGTTGACTGATGTATTCTAGGACAGGTTCTTCCTAGTATCCAAAATATCGCAATTGATAGATGAAAGGACAAACTTTTATCAAGTGAGTGGTGAGACTCTACATGAGGCTTGGGAAGATGTAAAAAGAAGTTGATTCAATGCCAAAATATAAGATACCCAAAAAAAATCTCCTACAACCTTTTACCAGGAACTTGATTAATTAAACAAAATAGTTGTTGATATTACAAATGATGGAAACATCATGGTTAAATATTTGAAGCGACATCGTCATTATTAAATGAGGTGAATAAGAAGAGTAACACTTGGCATACTAGTAACACTAAGGTATCCATGAGGGCTCCCTCTGTTCCCCTATGTATGTCAAGAGCAACACAAAAAGAATGATGAGACGGATAAAACTATAGCCAAATTAATGACTCAAATAGACCTTACCAAGAACGTGTTCAGTACTACTCCAAAGATATTAAATGCAATAGTTTCAAAAGGGACTATATCTTATGGAGATTCAGAAGCAGAAACTATTGATGAGAAGATAAGGATCTTGTCAAACCAAGTAGGTGGGTTCCCATCCTACCTATTAAAGGAAAGATGGGAATCAAGGTTTGAAAGATCGTGATATGGATAGATATTGTAAAGAATACAATTAGAATGACATTATCAAGCTCATTATTTGAGAGATAAGGCTTATTATAATGACAAATTTATTCCTCCACATAATAAGGCCAAGGGACATGAGGCATTCACTATTTATCCAGATAAGTTCAAGAGTGAAGATGTGCTTACCTAAATATTATTAAATATTGAGGTTACTAATAAGATGATAGAGTGATAAAAGGTGATTTTTCACAACTCAAAAAAAACTATTACTTCAAATTTAACTTTAATTAAATAACTAATACTCAATTGGTTAAAATCTCTACTCGTGTGAGTGCTGGGAAAAAAGGAGCTCTTACTCAAAACACGATGAAAAATCCTAAAAATGATGGATATTATATGGCCATTGTCACTAGAAATAGGAAAACCCTCGTTGTTTATATACTGAGTTTTGAGGAAGACCACAATGAAGAAGGAGGTAAGGACAAGTAAATCCTAATAGGAAGAGAACCAAAAGTCAAATGATGAGGTTTCTACTTCTTAAAATCATATCACTAATATTTAAGATAAATAAAGTGGATATTGAGCTTGATGAAGACCTTAAATTGGTAGATGATAATGTGCAATCAATGGATTCAAGCCCGGTTGTTTAAAATCTAATTGAAAAGGTGCAACCTCCTTTTTTAGAAAGACTAAATAAAAAAGACAATGACACTAAGATAAAAAAGTTCCTTGCCAATTTTAATAGTTTGTCGATAAACATCTCTTTGGTGGAAGCTATGTTTGAAATGCCTGGTTTTGCAAAATTCATGAAGGATATAGTTACCAAAAAGAGGGTACTAGACTTTGAAATGGTTGAAGTCTCTCATAGTTGTAGCACCATAATGTCTAGCCATGGTGTAGTTAAAAAGACGCAGACGTCTTCACTATTCCACATACAATTAGAGTCATTGAATTTGGCAAAGCATTGTGTGACCCTCGAGCAAGCATCAATTTACTGTACATCTTTGCTATGTATTTTTAGGTAAGAATAGTACTTTTTCAATCACTGTTAAAAGAAATTTATCACCTTGGCAAGTGGAGGATCTAAAATATATTCTAAGGAGTTCATTAAAGCTATAGGATAGACCATAAAGGATATCATTGGTATTGATCCCAAAATTTGTACTCATACAATCAAGTTAGGGTTGATCATGTTCCTATTATATAACATCAACGAATCTTGAACCCACCAATACAAGAGGGGGTCAAGAAGGAAATCATCAAATGGTAAGATATGGGTGTTGTGTATCCAATTTCAGATAGTACTTGGGTGAGTCCAATCCAATGCATCCCAAAAATAGTGGTATAACGGTCATACCAATTAAAAGTAATAATCTTGTTCCTATTTTCCTATCATAAGATGGATAGAATGCATGGATTATCAAAAGTTGAATTATTGGACCGAGAAAGATCATTTTCCTGTAATATTTATGGACCAAATGTCAGACTAATTGGCTAGTCAGGGATGGTATTTCTTTTTTGATGGATATTTTTGTTATCAAAAAATTTGTACTACTCATGGGATCAATATATAACCATATTCAGTTGCTCATATGTGACCTTTGTCTTCTAACACATTCTATTTGGACTTTGTAGTGCGCTCGCTGCCTTTCAATGTTCTACGTTGTCTATATTCTCAGATATGGTAGAGGATACCATGGAAGTGTCCATATAATATTTCTCTATTATGTGTTATTCATTTGAAGCATTCCTTGAACATTTGAGTAAGTACCTTGAGCAGTGTGTGGAGATCAACCTCATCATGAATTGGGAAAATGTCATTTTATGGTCACAGAGGGCATTGTTCTTGGTTAAAAAATCTTAAAAAATGGAATTCAATTCGACCATGAGAAGGTTGAAGTGATCTCTAACTTGCCACCTCTTATTTTTGTGAATGGTGTTTGAAGTTTTCTTCCCCTTGCCGAATTCTATCATTAGTTTATCAAAGATTTTTTGGCTCACCCCTTGCTCTTCTAAAAAAAAGCAAAGTTTGAATTTTATGGTGCTTTCTTAAGGGAATTTAATTTCCTCCAAGAACCTCTCGTGTAGACTCCAATCATTATAGCTCCGATTGGTCAATGCCCTTTAAGGTAATGTATAATGCAAGTAGGGTAGCATTAGGTGTCATGTTATGCCAAATAAGAGAGAAGCTATTTCACACCATCTATTATTCAATTATATCCTTGAATTATGATTAGTGTAATAATATGGTTATGGAGAAAGAGTTACTAATGGTGGTGTATTCTTTTAAGATATTTTATGCATACTTTTTAGGAACCAAGGTAATTGTGCACGCCTATATGCTGCACTTTGATACTTGATGTCCAATAAAGAAGCCAAGACAAGATTTATTAGGTGGATCTTGTTGAAAGAGTTTAATTTTAGGGTCAAGGATAGAAAAGGATGTGAAATTAAAGCAACGAACCACTTGTCTCAGCTTGAGTAAAATAAGGTAAGGGTCAATGAATTGAAATAGATGATTCATTCACCAATGAACTTGTGATGGCCCTTAGAAATAGTAAGAGGCCTTGGTATGTAGATTTTTCCAACTACATATTATGTGGCGCAAATACAAATGAATTAAGCTACCACCAAAAGAAAAGGTTTCTTTATGATGTGAAATGATATTATTTGGATGATCCTTATTTTTTAGGAAGTATTACAATGGGGTAGTACATTGTTGTATTATAGAAGAGTATATGAGGCCTATTCTTGAATCTTGCCATACATCACCATTAGGTGGGCATCATGGTGGTGTATGTATAGCCGTCAAGGTTATTCAAAGCAGTTTTTATTGGCCAACCTTGTATAGAGATGCTCATAAACTAGTTTGAGCTTGTAAAAAATGTCAAAAATAAGGGGGTATTTGAAAAAGGCATAAAAAATCCTTTGAAACCAAGCATTGATGTAAAAAATTTCAATGTGTGGGGCTTGGATTTCATAGGACCCTTTGTAAGTTTATCCGAAAACCTTACATCTTGGGGGCGGTTGATTATTTATCTAGATGGGTATCCATGTCTTTACTGAATAATAAAGCTAAGAGTGTAACTTTGTTCTTGAAAAGGTATATTTTCACACGATTTGGAACACCACATGCCATTGTAAGTGATGGGGGTTCTCATTTTGCAATAAATTTTTTAGCTCATTGCTTAAAAAATATGGAGTGAAATATAAGGTGGCTTTCCCATACCATCCACAAACTAATGGGTTGGTGGAGGTTTTGAGTTGTGAGACAAAGGAAATCTTGGAAAAGGTTGTGAATGCAATTAGGCGAGATTGGGATCAAAAACTCAAAGATTCTTTGTAGGGCTACCGAACAACTTTTAAAACACCTATTGGTATGTCTCCATTCCAATTGGTGTTCAAAAAAGATTTTCATCTCCCGGTTGAATTTGAACACAAAGCATTATGGGAATTTCACACATTGAATATGGATTGGAAATAATCATCCAAGTCAAAGTTAGAAAAGATGCAAGGGATTGACGAAGTCCATTTGAGGGCATTCGAGAGTTCTTCACTCTATAAGGAATACATAAAAAAATGGTATGAAGCCAAAATTATGAGAGATTATTCAAAGTCAGGAATGAGTCCTTACTCTTTAACTCAAGGTACCAGTCATTTTTGGGTAATCTCAAGACTCGATGGTCGGGTCCATTAGAGGTGGTGCAATGTTTTCTAAGTGAAGCGGCAGAATTGGAAAATGATATGGGTACTCAATTTGTTGTGAATAGACAAAGAATCAAACATAATCATATATTAATTTTGAAGGTGATCTTGAAATTAATCTATCTTTATTATGCTATAAGGAATACCTAAATCAAAATCATGCTACGATGATAACTAAGGCACTTCTTAGGAGGCAACCCAAGTTTTCTTTTGGTCAATAACATTTGTTGATTTGTGTAGATGAATGGTGAAGTATAACTGTGGGAAACACAATATAATGTTTTATGAAAAATATAAATTTGGTAAATCTCATGCCAAACTCCAAGGAGGAGGATTTGGAGATGCACCATACAAATTGATCTTAGATGAATTAATGCACCTAAGTGTCATAATCCGTGCTTGTTTAACCTTATTTTGAGGACTTATTCTATGATTAATGAGGTAATATTTATATAATTGAGCATATATGTTTTAAAATACTTTATTATAATTTTTAGGTGTGTTTAAAACAAGTTTTAGAATCAACTTGGTCACTTAGAGTTTAGACGAGAAAACTAGCGTTACTAGCTTAAGCTATGTGTTGTTCTCATTTATCTCGATGTATTATACTATTTGTAATGATTTAATAAGGGTATAATCAGGTAAATATGTGTTTGATAACATTTTTATAGTGTTTAACATTCAATTGAAACAATCTAAGAGTAAAAAAGATCAAATAGAGTTTAGACGACGAAACTAGTTACACTAGCTTGAGCTATGCTTGGTTCTAGTCTACATGTTTGAACTCTATTGTGTTGTATGAACTAAAGATTTTTGTTTTATGTTATCAGAGACAGTGTATGATGTTAATATTATTTTTTTAAAGCTAAAAATTCTGAAAATGAAGAGGAAAGACACCCGAGACATGAGGAATGCAAAGACAAAAAAAGGAGCAATCGATGGAAAAATCAGACATTTCTGAGCACATGGGCATGTCACACCCTTGGAACTTAGAGATAAGGGTGTCCAACTTACATAGACACAAAATTAAATTTTCCCAAATAGATTGAATCCATATTAAGGGCATGAAACTCCCTAAACACAGAGAAACACCAGCATGGCACACCCAAGGCACCGAATCGTACAACTTTTGTCATATTATAAATAGGACACTTGGGACTTGTAAAAACCTTAGAGGACATTTGGAACTTTTAATACACTTTAGGAGTTTTCAATTATCATTATTAATCTTTCCGTTAATTTGCATTTAATTTTTATACATAAATTTGTTAATTGTGATTTATTGTAAAACCATGAGCAGCTAAACACCCTCATCTAGGGTTGAGGCGAAGAACATGATTACTTGTGCTTATATTTGAGTAGGTTTATGATATTTGTAATTATTGGTTGTTCATTTATAGTTGTATTGGCTATTCTATGAATTTGCGACCCTTATAATAAAAATATATTTTTATTGTAATCTTGGAAGGAGGAACGATAGATTAGAACGTGGGATGTATGGAGTAGGATCTTAATCATTCAAGGGATTAAAGTTAAGATTTGTGATTTGGATAGGATTATACCAAATTCACCCTATTTGTTTCATATACTAGATGAAATATAAATGCATTTAACTTAGTACTCGCATCCCCGCTCAATAGTTGTGGGGCTAACTTAGATAGATGATTAGAGGATTGAAAGACTATTGCCATGTTATCAACATCGAGAACCAAAAAACAATATAATTAACTAAACCAAAGAGATTATATAACTAAGTAGGATTGTTTTTAGTGACTTAACCCTAGATTTCTCTCTATTATTGTCTAACACTTTATATTATCGAATTGATTACGGTTACTTTTAGTTTTCAATTCTCAAATGTTTTTGGTTATCTTCACACTTGTTAATCTTCATAGTAACGCTATAATTAGAGCATTTTTTGAATAATTCACTGTAGGATTGATACTTGTCTTTCATAAGCCACTTTACTACTTGGGTGACCATGTACACTTGCGTGTGCACTTGGGTGCAACAAATGTTTTAGCATCATTGTTGGGGACTTGTAAATTGGAAACTTTCTCACTTTTAGTTTTGCTATTTCGTTTTACATGTGTTAATAACTTGATCTTACCTTCTAAATTTATAGGTTCAGATCTGAAAAACAAGTAAGTTAGAAAGTGAAAGGGATTTGGTTGGCCGATATCCTAAAAACTGAGCGAGAGTTACATTAGCTAAATAGAGAAGTAGTATGATGCATATTCAACAAAAGAAAGTTATTCCTGCACCAATGGCTGAAGATCCACTAGCCCGGAGGATAGTTATTAAAGTGGCAATCCCATTCGCAACCAATATTACCTCCACCACCCGCAAACTAAAACCTGGAGATAGATTTGAGCTTATATAGAACATGGAGCAACTATTGCACAGTAGTGGGGAATTCATATGATGTCACACAAGGATCCATAAGTATGTTTGCAGAACTTTTTGGAGATAGGTGACACCTCTATCCCCACTGGAGTGTCTATAAACTATGTGAGGCTCACTATCCTCCCCTTCTTACTTTTGGGGAAAGCAAAGAAATGGATAAATGTAGAACCAACAAGCTCCATCACTACATGGGATGATTTAGCAAGGAAGTTTTTTATCCAATTCTTCCCATCTGACAAGAATGCAAATTTACATAGTGATATTTTGAGCTTTAAGCAGAAGACGGACGATTCTTTCCATCTGATAAAACTGTAAGGTTACATAGTAAGATTTTGAGCTTTAATTAGAAGCTGGATGAGAGCTTGTATTATGCTTGGGATAGTTTAAATAACTTCTTTAGGACTACTTACATCACCAACAGACCAATGAGGTATTTTCTCAAACTTTTGTCAAAGATCTTTACCATAACACTAAAATTTTATTAGATTCAGTTGCAGGTGGTAAAGCATTGGGAATATTATAATAACTTGCTAAACCAAATTTCACAAGAAAATCCTAACTGGCCTGGTGATATCTCCAGAAGTGCAGTGAAAAAGTGTGTGGGTGTGATTGAGGTTGATAGTGTCATAGAGTTAGCCGCCCAATTGTCATCTCTCGAGAATTAGATAATGACACAGTTTAGAAAATTTGGTGAGAACCAATCTTATGCTCAAGTAAATGTAGTACAACAAGATTCGTATTGTTGTGAAATTTGTGGCATAAGTAGTCACTCTATATACTTGTGTGTAGCAAATCCAGAGTCAGTAAATTTTGCGAGCAATAACAGAAGGAAAATTTAGGGAATGCCTATAACCACAAGTGGGAAAGTCATACCAACTGCTCATGGGGAATTAATCAGACTCAACAGTTTTAGCAACAGTGAAACATACAAGCCAACAATATTAAGGAGACATTGAAGAAAATCATGTCAAAGCAAGAAAAAATGGTTGTTGAGATAAAAAAACAATAGTTTGCTCAAATAAATTTGGAGACACAGTTAGGGAAGCTATCTCATGACCTAAAAATCAAGGTTCATGATGACACTTGTCGCAGAAACCCTTGACAAGTAATCCTATCATACAAACTGATACAAAAAGAGAAAATAATAACAATTACCCAAGTAAAACATCTGGAATGAAGCTGAACCACACAATATAGGAAAGAAAAAAGATATAATCAATAAATACCATAAACCCAAAACCTAGTGTCACAGTATAATAACATCACAAAAGTGAAGAGTTGGGTGAATTGAAAATTTCTTGAGTCGGCTAGTCAAATTGGATAGTCGTCTTTCCTTCACATACGTATACATAATAGAACAAAGTTAGAATTAATAATGCAGATAAAAGTAAGTAAATAAAATCACAACACATTATTTTATCCAGGTTCGAACACCGATGTGGTTCCTACTTCCAGTCCCCTTGGGTTTCAAGAGTTTCCTTTTAATTCTTCAAAGTAGCATCAAAATACAGATGCGAGAAATAAGTTCTAAAGCTTATTTTGATATTTAGATCTTGTGACACTGCTTCAACTGTTACAACTAATTTGACTCGATCTTTCTTTTGATATTATTGTAAACAAAGAGTACAAAGTTATATCAAGACTAAGATTGAGACACACAGATGATTCGTGAAGTAACATAATTTTGTTCGGTCTTTAGTCTTTGATTTTATATCCTTTAGCTGATTTGGCATCTTTCCTTCACAAGGAAACCCAATGGATTTCTTCTTAATCAAGGATTTTATTAGATTCTTTGATTGAGAGATTGAACCATGTGGTATGCACGTATCAGATATGTTCGTACGTTGTGCGGCCTTTCTTTCTCACAACTGTACATGTCCATATCAGATATGTCCATGTAGAGGGTTTGATCTTCTTTCCTATTGACTTGCCATGGTGATTGATCTTGATTGATCTTCAATCATCTTCCTAATACTTAGAGATCCAAAGAGTTCTTCAACTCATGTACTTGCTTACTCCGCATTGTTTCCTTTGTGAGTGGATCCTACTTGCCTTATGCATGATATTCTTCCATCCTTAGAGATGTTCCGTATATGCATTTTATCCTTCAATATGCTATAATTTTGTCAATTATTTGCTTGTCATTATTAAAACATATTGTATTGATTTGGAAAGTGGACAATCACTAGTACAACTCGAGATCAAAATACATAAGATATCCACAATAGGAACACTCTCTCTAGAATACAAATAAAGACATAGTCTAAGTAAAGAAAGGTGTAAGAAACTCCGAAAGCAAGAATCCAACTGCTACCTCAAATACATCCAAAGTATCTCCCAAAGTCAACCACTGTGAGGAATACTCAAACCAGGATTTTCACTGAAAGGGCGCAATAGGGGTATCATAGGCCATCTGAGAAAAGTAGAAAATAAAGCATACAAAATACATACAAAGGGCATATCACCTACAATCGGAAAATCTCCCACAATGATATCCCATACTATTTCCACTAACACTTCTGTAATATTCACATACATCATAGAAAATATGAGGAAGGAATAGACGTATACCAATATCACACATACAAGTACCAGGGAAGGGATTACACATAGACAAGTATACATCAAAAGAGATAATACAACATAAATAAAGGCACGATGTAACACAAATACAATGAAGATAATGATGATGATGATGGTAATTATGATAATGATGATGTGATGCATGAGATTGTTGCACAACCTTTGTATACACCTACGAAGCTAAAGCTTCCCGACTAGAACCCGTGGGGGGTTCTTCAACCCGTATACAATCCATATCCATATCTCCTTGCCGTCATACCCTTCAATAAAGGGTTTTAAAGAAGTCACATTTTCTATCAAAAAAAGTTAGTGATCCAGTATTTCTAGTATTTCCACAACGGTACCAATGTTTCATAAATGTATATGATATGAGGATGTAATACTCACAACCAACCAGAATGAGTATTTCTATGTCCAACCAATATACCAACAAAGTGAGCCAACAATCCACCCAATTTTCCACCATCCAATTTCAGCATAAACTATATGCCAACAAAATGAAACATATAAAAATACACCATTGATACCATATTAGTCTTTTTCATCAATCAAGACAAATAATTTCATGTACACAAAGTCAGCTTCTCATATAGGACCCCATATGGTCACACATAGAAAATAAAATACGAAGACCATCAAATAACATCATTATACAGGCCTCCACATGGGTACAACAAGATAAAAAATCCATTTTTATGATTAGTTCCCACACTCTTAACATGATTTTGTATCAGCATTAACTACGCAGCCCAGTCTGAATAAAGTTAATCCATAACCTACCTCGAATGCCAAAAATTGATCCACAAGTCTTCATTCAAAAGACTTACTCTGCTCGAACAGACTCAAAATCAACTAAAATATGAAAACATAGAATCTATGCATCAAAAGAAAGCCAATGATAACCATATTGTTTATTTTTAAGTCGGGGTCAAAATGGACCCCCGAAATTAGTTTGCAAAAAAATGGCAAAATCATAATTTTATCTTTGAAATATGTTTCTCATATTGTTAGGAGTCTAAAACTGAAAACCTAAGCAAAAAAGAGTTACAAATATGGTCCAAATTGAAGAAAACCCATGTTTAAGCTTTACCGGCAAAATCCTAAAAAATCCTATCTGAAATCTAGAATTTGAAGTTTTTTTGAAGTAAAAATTGAGAAAAATTGATAAATGTAAGATTAGAAACTTACCCAAGTAAAAATGGGTTGAAAACGTGGTTTAAATCGAAGAAATACAAGTTTTAGGCCTTCCGGGCTAAAATCACCAATTTTTCTCTTTAATCCGCATTAAAACAAGAATCAGATGATAAAATTAGAGTAGAGTAATTGAAGTAGGTGTTTAGAATCTTACCCAAACTTAGAAATGGAAGAAATTGCTTAAAAGTGTGATACCCTATGCTTCAAGTCTCAAAAATAGGGTAAAAGGAGAAACATGAATATGTATAGGTCCAAGTCTCCGCGGATCCCTCGAGATTCATTGGAATCCCGTGAAAACAAACAAAATATGCTCCCTATAAAATTTGATGCTCCGGACTCAATTACAGTATCCGATTTTCAAAAAAACATCATTTTCTCAATGTTGACCCCTGAAATTCGATTTATCAACTGTTTGGACTAGGAGTCGAAATGAGATTTAAAAGCCATAAAACCACACCAACTGTGTTACCAACTTAAAATCAATATATCAGATCTGCTGGTGCATTCTGTTTTGCCATCGGACACACAAATTAATAAATATTTATTGATGTTAACTATAAGGTTCTCAAAGGCACTAAAAACCATAATTTCACATAAACTATGCTAAAATGTATCGGGAACCATGCAAATCATCCACGCTCTAGAAATACCACAAAGCAACCACTGGAAGGGGTTAAATGGATAAATCACACAGAAATGAATATTTCACAAAAATCACCAAAACATTAGTTTGTTACATCATCCACCTCTAAAAATTTAGTTTATCCTCAAAATAAAAGCAAGAGAAAAACTTGAACCTATAAAGAGATGGGGGTAGGAACACGCATATAAGACTGACCTCCTAAGTAGACTCATCTATAGGTCGGTGATTCTACTAGACCATAACCACTGGAATAACTCTTGAATGCAATCACCTAACATCTCTATCCAGGATATAGATAGGTTTTTCAACAAAAGATAATCTCTCATCTAACTGAACCGACCCCCAATTAATGATAAGAGACTCATCTAAAATCTAATGGTAAAGTATGAAAGCATGAAAAACTAGATGAGCGACTGATAAATTAGAGGGTAAGGCCTAATCATAAGCCACATCACCAACAGTCCAAAGAATCTTAAATGGGCTAATATACCTAGGGCTAAGCTTTCCCCTCCGAACCTCATCACACCCTTAATAAGTGAAACTTGATCACCAACTCCAAATCTTAAGGAACAAAGTCTACAGTATCTATAGCACTTCTACCTACTCTAAGATACTCATTCAAACTTTATCGAAAGACTCAAGAAGTAAGTCTATACCGTGAGGTCTAATCTCACAAACATGAAACTAACCAATAGGAGAGAGACATCACCTATCATACAAAGATTTAAAATGAGCCTTATTAATACTGGAATAATAGTTATTATTATATGCAAACTCCACCAAGGCTAAATATTCCTCCCACTGACCACTAAAATCTATCACACAAGCACTGGGGATATCCTTCAAAACCTGAATAAACTAATAGCACACAAGCGCAGAGGATATCCTTCAAAACCTGAATAAACCAATCTGACTGACTATCAATCTAGGGGTGAAAGTTACACTAAGATCAACCCGAGTACCCAGCTCATTATGAAAAGTCTTCCAAAAGTGAGATGTCAATAATGAACCTTGATATGAGATGATAGACACTAGAAAACCATAAAGATGCATAATCTCATGAATATAGATTTGGGCCAACCTCTCAACACTATAAAAACTTGAACTGAAATAAAATAAGAAAATTTTGTCAATCGATCCATGATGACCCATATACTATCAAAACCATGAAAAGTAAGAGGCAATCTAATCATGACATCCATAGTGATCTATTCTAATTTTCATTCAGGACTGGGTAACCTCTAAAGTAATCCACCAGGTCTTAAATACTAGTCTTTCACCTGCTGACAACAAAGGTAGTGAGCTACAAAGTATGCTACATGCTTTCTTATATCACCCCGCCAGTAATGTTGCCTCAAATAATGATACATCTTAGTTACTCCTGGATGGATGGACTACCTAGAATAATGGACCTCTTATAAAATAAATCTAATTCAATTACCTACTCTCGGTACACAAACCTGATCTCCAATCCTCAAAATACCATCTGAATTAAGTGCGGCTTCCTTAGCCTCACCATTCAACACCTTATCCTGAATCAATATCTGTAAGACCACACAAAATTTCAACTATTTTATTTTTGACCCTCGCATATTTGTCATGTTAATTTTTTACTTGAATTATGATTAGGAGTGTTAAAAGGGTGTTTTGGAAAGGTTTTGGAATTTTTGAAAGAGGTTTGGGGTATTTTGAAACTCCGAGGTAGTATGCCTCCATGATAGTGGCATGCCATGGAGGTTAGTCTTCACATTAAGAGCATGGAATAGAGACTATCCTTTGTGATAATATCATGCCACACTCCT
The DNA here is from genome assembly GCA_030864215.1 of Capsicum pubescens. Lineage (NCBI taxonomy): Eukaryota > Viridiplantae > Streptophyta > Magnoliopsida > Solanales > Solanaceae > Capsicum > Capsicum pubescens. Next base: position 198,415,548 of record CM061541.1, read on the forward strand.
ATTTTAATTTTGTCCAGTTTTATTTTTATACTTGGGGTGAGGGGCTCTTGGTCTTTTTACCCCTTACACGATCTTTAAACATAAGATAACCTCATTTTCTTTAGCTTTTAAAGATCAAAACCATTCTTTCTCTCTTAAAGTCAAAACCTAATAAAACTCAAGGGTTTTACTGAAGATTCAGCATCATAGCTCTAAACATCAAATTTACTTCAATTTCTTGTATATTCCATGCATGTATCTCTTTTCCTAACTTGAATTTTACATTATGGCATTAATGGATTGGATACTTATTTGATTTATCTTGAGGGTGTAAATTTGGTTTGAGGGGTTTTGATTGGTATTACTTGAATTACTTTTTCTTATTTTAAATTGATGATTTATTCTTTAAATTTATGTTTTTGGAATGAATAGGTGCATTGTTATGGGAATTGGAATGGGGAACATGGGTTTCCCCATATTGATGACTTTTTGGATTGGTAATGACATTACCTCAACCTTTTTTGTAAATTTAGTTTTGGACATGGATATTTTGAATAACACAACTTACTTATGAGCCAATTATATTTCATTAATGGATAAATGGATAAAACAAATTTGAAAGGCCCTTGGTGGCCATGGTTTGGATTTTTAAATGGAACTTGGGAGTTAACTAGCTACATGGATTAATTTGGAATTATTTTATGATCTTGAAAGCATAATTGGTACAATGATACTATGTGGTCAAATCCTTAATATAAGACTTCTGGGTCAACGGTTGGATTTATGTGCGAACTATTTTAATTTGGGCTTAAAAGAAATTGTGTAGCTCAATGTGAAGGTGTAGCCCTGGGGAACTAATATCGAAAACCATATTTTTTGGCATGGAGCTCTTTATGACTGTGTACTTGGTTCACACATTATATTTTGGGATGAATAGAGCCTTGGTGTATTTAGCCTTTTATTCGGATTCCTTAATTTATGAGGCAAACATGCACTGGGCCCTTTCAATAGGGGGAAAAACCCATATAGCCTATGCGTGCCATTTGGAAGTAGTGAACTACACAATTCAGGTTACTGTTTTAAGCTCTTATGTTTATGACCCTTGTTCTTATCCCAACATCCTATATATAAATATATAAATTTTGTGCATGTGGTTTTTGATTGGTTTTAACATTAGCATTATTTTATCCCTTATCCCTAAGTTACATGCTGGTGCTTATCCCATTGATCATCTCTGGATGCTATATTATTTTATAATGTAAGGTCCAAGGGCTTTTCTGTTATTCTTGTGCAACGTTAGTTGGTTCGATACATCTGTTCAATGGCTATGAAGTAGTGAGCTTCCATCTTTCATAAAGCCTGATCATTTCATCTATTTTCTTTATTTCTTAGTATTACATGTTGAATTCCTTTTGGTCATGGTCGGGGCCATGTCCCAAACTATTTGGCATTTCTAGTTTTAGAGGCTTTTATGGACAAGTAAGGGTTGGATGTTTGTTTTTGACTCTTAGTTTTCATTTTGTTTATCTATTTATTATATCTACATATTTGGTTGGCTTTTGCTATATTTTTTTACTATTTTCTTGATGTTAGGCTTAGGAGGTAGTTTCTGGCTCACGGTGGGCTTGAGATACATGTCATGACTAGTCCCTGGTGTGGGTGGTGATAGGCTTGGTATTAGATCATGGTTTAGGGCCTTTGGGTTTCTGGAAAGCTATGTCGAGTAGAGTCTCTTTTATGGTTGTGAAGCATGCCATTCTTATGGAAAGGAGGCTATAAGGCATTTAGGAATATTTTTCTTTTTTGTGTTCTATTTCAGGATATAGAGTGTTGTCTTAAAATTTTTCTAACTCCTGGCTCACTAGTTTTTTATACCATGCCATTATGAAGATCTACCATTCGAAGAAACTTTTTTGGAAACTCTGTGCCAACTGAGGAAAACATGAAGGGAACTCACCCTATTTATTAAGTGTAGACGCGATCAAGGATCTCTTCTCCTGATTATACTACTCTACATGGGGTTCCATCGGTCTCTACTAGTCCTCCTTAGGCTTCCCAAACTGGTGATTCATATGCTGAGTTGCTGAGGGAGATATCTTTAATGCGGAGTTCCATTAGTATATTAATATAATTACCCAATTGGTGGTGTCATAGTCTCATAAGTTTGATCATATAGGTGTTGTTTCTCATTAATTTGAGGTCACTCTATTTGGCTTGTTTATGAGGTTGAATCCCTAATGAGGGGTGAATTTACCACTCATTTACACTCTACATTCATGCACACTACTATGATTTGAACGAATAAATGAGAAAACATTTTGATTAAATGCATTGATTTCTATATTTTGTAGGCATACAGGTTATGAGAAGGAAAGTTATGGATGGGAGATGAAAAAGATCAAAAAGGTGAAAAAAAGTGTAGCGTGAAGACCAGAAGCAAAACTAACCTCAGTTACCGCGATCACAGTCTATGGGCCAGGATCGCATCCAGTCATACCAGGTAAAAGTACAATGATCATGGAAGCTATGATCGCAGACAAGCTTCAGCAATCGCGGCTAAGCGGGAATATTCCTTGGGGCAGTTTTGTAATTTCACTCAGCCGAACCCAATTCCTTTAAGAGGCTAAACCTTTTCTCTTTTTGGCATTCTACACTCTTGGAACATTTGTAATTTGAATTTTTAAATCCTAATTTGGGAAAAAATTGTAGTTTTCATTTGGAGACTTTGATTTTAGTGAATGGAAAAATGGATGCTTTGAATAATTCCTATGGTATATTTCTTTCTCTTTTCTTCATAAGTAGCTAAACTTTTATTGTCTTGGGATTATGTTGAACTAAGGTGCAATTATGTGTGGGTTGTGACGTATTTGTGTATATGTTAGGTTGTAGATGATGGGTTTCACTATTGCTTAGCTTAATTAGTTGGGATTTATGGATGAAATTCCCAAATACCCAAAATAGGTTTGTGGGTGAAAACCTAAAATTCTTGAAAGCTAACATCATCCTTGAAAGAGGGGTTTAGGTGAACTCCTGAAACCCATATCATCCTGAAAAGAGGGATATATGTGAAAAAGTAATAGTGGATAATTGATGGATGTAGTTTAATAATTTTCACTATCTTAGACATAAGGGTGATTAGTTGACTATATCTTGGGCATCTTCCTAGAAATAGGGATTCCCAATTAAGGTAATAGGTGATTGTAACTGGCACACTTGTTAGGTACCCAAAAGGGTGAATGAATGATATTCTTGAGGGTTTGTTGACAAACTAGCCTCAAGGATTTTTGACCTAGCCTACCACATCATCGACAACTAATCTTTACACCAAATCTCCATGCACCCATGCATAACTTGCTTTTAGGTAGACATAATCCCAAGACTTTTCTCATATTAAATTTAAACCATGATTGTTGTTTTAATTGTTGATTTACTTGTCATTGATAAATATTTTTCAAAAATCAAAAACCTCTATTTTTATTCATGAGTTTTGTTTTAGTCGTATTGCAGGTAAATTATGGTTAGCCTTGTTATCTGCAGACAAATTATCCTATAGCTAAAGTTGCCAATGGAGATAATTAGGTTCCAGTGGAGCTAATATTATTTTGATTGCCACTTCTAATGCTCCTTCACCTAGGGATGCTACTTCTGGTATGCACTGGCTGAAATTATCTATATGCACTTGCTTCTAGCCAGGAATCTAAGGTATCTCCGAATGTAGTTACTGGCATGTTACAACTCTTCTATAGTAATGTTTATTAGTTTCTTAATCTGGGTTCTAACCTATCTTATGTGACCTGTTATGTGGTTGTAAGCTTTGGTCTTGGTCATGAAAGTATTTCTAACCCATTTTCTATTTCCACTCTGGTGGGTGATTCTATTATTGCTAGAAAAATCTATAGGGGTTGTGTGGTGTCTATCTTTCATAGGGAGACATAGGTGGATCTGGTAGAGTTAGACATGGTGGATTTTGTTGTTATCTTAGGGATAGATTGGCTTCATTCGTGCTATGCTTCTCTGGATTGTAGGACCCGAAAGTTGAGTTTTTAATTTCCTAACAAACTAATAATCGAATAGGAGGGGAGTCCTTTAGTTCCCAAATGGAGGTTTATTTCCTATCTTAAAGCTCGAAAGTTAATTTCCAGAGGGTTTCTGTATCATCTCGTTTGGGTTTAGGATTTTAATTTTGAGGGTCCCTCTTTGCAATCTATCCTTATGGTTAACAAATATCATAAAGTTTTTCCCAATGATCTTCCTGGAATTCCTCCAAATAGGAAAATAGATTTTGGGATTGATATTCTACCGGATACCCATCCTATTTCTATTTCTCCTTATAGGATGGCTTTGACTAAATTAAAGGAGTTAACAATTAAAGGATCTTCTAAATAAGGGGTTCATTCATCTTAGTATTTCTCCATGGGGTGCTCCTGTACTTTTTGTATGAAAAATGGATGGGTCTCTTCAGCTGTATATAGATTATCATCAGTTAAATATGATGACAGTGAAAAATAAGTACCCTTATCCTAGGATTGATGATTTTTTGTACTAGCTTCAGGGTGTTAGGTGTTTCTTTAAGATTTATCTTTGTTTGGGCAATCATCTATTAAAAATTTGGGAGGTTGATATTCCCAAGACTACTTTATATACCTGGTTAGGTCATTATGAGTGTTTCGTTATGTCATTTGGGTTGAATAATGCTATGTCTGCTTTCATGAATCTTATGAATCGAGTGTTGAGGCAGTTTCTGGATTTTCTTGTGATAGTTTTCACTGATGACTTCTTTGTGTACTCGAAGAGTAAGGAGGATCATGCCAATCACCTCTGAATTGTGTTATAGACTCTTAAAGACCAGAAATTGTATGTGAAGTTTCCTAAGTAGGAATTTCGGCTAAGTTGTCACCTTTCTTGGGATGTTATTTTTAGTAAGGGGATCAAGGTGGATCCACATAAAGTTGAGGTGGTTAAGAAGTGGCCTAGACCTATGACTCAAACTGACATTAGGATCTTCTTGGCCTTGCTGGGTCTTATAGGAGGTTTTTGGGGAGTTTCTCTGACATTACTGCTCTGTAATGGTTGATGCTTGTAATGGTTGTTTTGAGAAGTTTAAAGATAAGATGACTTCAGCATCAATTTTAACCCTACCTGAGGATACTGATGGATTTATCGTATATTATGATACGTTCTGTGTAGGTCTTAGTTGTGTTTTGATGCAGCTACAAAGGTTGTAGGTTATGCTTCTAGGCATGTTAAAGTTCATTAGAAGAATTACCTAATTAACGATCTAAAGTTGGCGGTGGTAGTCTTTTCTTTGAAAATTGAGTGCAACTATTTGTATGGGGTACATGTGGATATCTATTAAGATAATAAAAGCTTGTAGTATGCGTTTGTGCAGAAGAAATTGAACCTCAGGAAGATGCGGTGGCTCAAATTTCTTAATGATACAACATGAGACTTCAGGACCATCCAGGTAAAGCTAATGTTGGTGCTAATTCTCTTAACTGGTGGTCTATGGGGAGCTTATCTCATGTGGAAGAAGATAACAGAGGGTTGGTTAAGGATATTCACTAGTTGACTAACTTAGGGGTTTGTCTCTTAGACTCTGAGGATGGAGGAGTGATAGTTCAGGAAATGGTCAAATTATCTCTTGGTGTTAAGACGAAGGAGAAGTATGCTTTGGATCCCATACTTGTGTAGATTATGGATGATGTGGGTTAGGAAAAGGTTATATCTTTCTAGATTAGTGGAGATGGAATCTTGCAGTATCAAGGAAGGTTGTGTTCTTGATATTGATGGGCTGCGGGAAAGAATTTTGTCTGAGGCTCATCAGTCTAGATATACAGTTCATTCATGTTCAACTAAGATGTATCATGACTTGAAAAAATCTACTGTTGGAATAATATGAAGAGATATATGGTGAACTTTGTATCTAAGTGTATGATTTGCCAGCAAGTCAAGGTTGAGCATTTAAGGCCTAGTGAAATGTCTCAAGAGATAGACTTGCCCATATGGAAGTGGGAGATGATTAATATGGATTTTGTTATGGGCCTTCCGCGATCTCGTAATCTGTATGATTTTATTTGGTTAATTATGGATAGAATTACTAAGTATGCTCACTTCTTATCGATGAAGACTAACTACTCAAGAGGGGATTATGCTAAGTTGTTCATATAGGAGATAGTCAATTTGCATGGAGTGTCTGTGTCCATTGTTTCAGACTGAAGTACGCAGTTTTTTCTCACTTTTGGTGTTTGTTTTAGAAAGGTTTGGGTACTCAGGTGAACCTTAGCACCACTTTCCATCCTCAAATGGATGGATAAGCAGAGTGGACTATTCATACTTTGGAGAATATTTTAAGGGCCTATGTGATTGACTTTTTGGGTAGTTGGGTTGACCATTTGCCTTTTATTGAGCTTGGTTATAATAACAGTTATTATTCTAGCATTTAGATGGCTCTTTTTAAGGATCTTTATGGTAGGAGATGTAGGTCTCCTATTGGATGATTTGAGGTTGGTGAGTGTTAGAATCCGTGTGGATTTCACTACACAGTGAGGGACCAGGTCCCTTAATGTCAATCACAAGTGATAAAATAGTAAAGCAACTATGAGGTGCTGGAAAAACAAAAACAGTGCAGAAAGGTAAGAACACAAATTTTTTACATGGAAACCCAAGAAGGTAAGAACCATGACTTGCCCTTACATGCTCCAAACATTCCACTATAACCAACCTCTTGATTATAGAGTCGACTGTGAACCTAACTCTAGGTTACTTTTGCTTGTAACAACTCTATTACAAGCTTAGCTTGGTAACTTTACCAAGGAACCTCTCCACTAATTAACTCTAATCAACAACAAGCTTAGGTACTTTACCTAAGCACTCTCTACTCAAGGATAAAAACACTAATCTTATATCTTGATTAGTTTAGTTATAAATCAAAGCTAACTCAAGAACAATTTCTATTTAAGCTCACATAAATAGCTAAGAACCTGAGCAATGTTTAAAATGGGGTTTTACTGCCTCTCTTTTAACTCTTTAGAATTCAAAAAAACCATTTGATGAAGAGGCTATTCTTTTATTTTATAGATGAGTGATGATTGAGGATGAAATATCATTAGACCAGTTGTCCAAGTTAGTACAAAATAGCACCTACAAGTTTGTTACATAAGATGACAAAACTCCGCATATACAGTGTGCCAGCTGTACTGTACGTTGCACATCCAGCGACCTGGTCCCTTGCAGTTTAGCTGCTCATCATCAAAACTACATAGAGTAGTGAGACTAGGTTCCTATTTTATTTCACCAAGCTAAGTAAAAGGTGAAGGTGATTAGGGAGATACTTAAGACTGCCCAGAGCTGCCAAAAGTCTTAGGCGGTGTGAGGCTAAGAGAGTTGGAGTTTGAAGTGAGTGATTGTATGTTCTTGAAGGTTTCTTATCTGAAGGACGCCATGAGGTTTAGGAATAAGGGAAGCTTAGTCCCCGTTACATTGGTCCATATTAGGTTATAAAAATGATTGGGAATTTTGATTATGAGTTAGATTTACACAAGTTTGGCCTCTATTCATCCTATTTTTCGTATGTCTATGCTAAAAAGTGTGTGGGTGACGCTTCTTTGGTAGTTCCGAATAAGGATGTTGGAGTTATAGATTCTTTGTCTTATGAGGAAGTCTCGATTGAAATATTGGATAGATAAATTTGTAGATTGAGGACAAAGGATGTAGCTCCAGTGAAGGTCCTTTACATAAATCAAAAGGTGGAAGAAGCTACACGGGAAGTTGAGGAAGATATGAGGACCAAGTACCAGTTCTAGTTCACCATTTTGGACAAAAGTGATTGAGGTATGAGTTTTGTTCCATTTTGATATTAGTCATTTGATTCTGGTGCATTCTAGCTAATGTCATGCAAAAAATAGCTTAACTCTTCATTCAGGGGCGAATGATCCAATGGGGGGTGTAATGTAAGATCCCAAAAAATTTCAACGATTTTGTTTTCGACCCTCCCACATTCATAATGTCAATTTTTACTTGAATTATGATTAAGGGTGTTTTGAAAAAGTTTTGAAATTTTTGGAAGGGGTTTGGGGATATTTTTGAACTTTGAGGCAGTGTGCCTCTGCAATAGTGGTGTGCCACAGAGGTTAGCCTCCACGATAAGAGCGTGACATGGAGTCTACCCTCCATGAAAAGATCATGTCATGCTCTTATTTTAATTTTATCCAGTTTTATTTTTTTCACTTGGAGAGAGGGTCTTTTTACCCCTTACACGGCCTTTAAACATAGAATAACCCTGTTCCCTTTAGCTTTTAAAGATCAAAACCATTATTTCTCTGTTAAACTCAAAACCCTAGAAAACTCAAGGGTTTTATAGAGGATTCACCATCCAAGCTCTTACTTTCTAACTTACTTCAATTTCTTATGTATTTCAGGCATGTTTGTCTTTCGCTAACTTGAATTTTACATTTTGGTGTTAATAGATTAGATATGCATGTGACTTAAATTGTGGGTTCGAAATTAGGATTGAGGGGTTTCAATTGGTATTACTTGAATTACGTTTCCAATATTTTAAATTGATGATTTATGTTTTAATATGGTATTTGGACTGAAGGGTGCATTGTTAGGGGAATTGGAATAGGGAACATGGGTTTCCCCAAACTAATGACTTTTTGGCATGGTAATGGTCTTAACCCCAACTAATTTTGTAAATTTGGTTTTGAACATGGATATTATGTATAACTCAACTTACTTATAAGCCCATTGCATTAAGTGATAAATGGATGAAACAGATTCGATAGGCCTTTGGTGGCCATGGTTTGGATTTTTAAATGGAACTTGGGAGTCAAATGGTTACATAGATTCGTTTGAAATTGTTATATGAGCTTGAAATCATAATTGGTATGATTATACCAAGTAGTAAATGCCTTAATATAAGACTCATAGGTTAAAGGTTGAGTTAATGAGAAAACTATTTTACCTTGGAATTAAAGTAAATTGTGTAGCTAACTGTGAAGGTGTAGTCTCGAGAGAAATAACATAAGAAACCACATTTGCCATCGTGGGGTCTATATGATCGTGTGCTTTATTCATACATTATATTTTGGCATGGATAGAGCCTTGGTGTCTTTAAACTTTCCTTTAGATTCCTTGGTTTGTATAGCTAACACACACTAGGACCTTTCAGTAGGGGCAACTAAACCCATATAGCCCGTGGGTGCCATTTGGACAGAGCGAGTTACATAGTTTAGGTTAATGGTATAAGCTCTCATGTTTATGACCCTTGTCCCTATCCTAACATCCTATATATGTATATATAAATATTGTGCATGTGGTTTTTGACTGGTTTTGACATTGACATTATTTTATCCCTTATCCCTGAGTTACATGCCAGAGCTTATCCACTGACCATCCCTGAACACTCCATCATTTCTTGATGTAGGATCCAAGGGATTTTCTATTACTCCAAGGCAACATTAGGTGGTTCAGTACATTTGTTGAGTGGTTGTCAAGTGGTGAGCCTGCATCTTTTGGAAGGCCTGGCCATTTCATCTATTTCCTTTATTTATTACTATTTCATGTTGGATTCTTTGTGGTCATGGTCGGGGGCATGTCCTAACCTATTTGGCATTTCTGCTTTTAGAGGGTATTGTGGACAAGTTTGGGTTGGATATTTTTTTTTTACTCTTAGTTTTCATTTGGTTTATCTATTCATTATGTCATCATGTTTGGTTGGCTTTTGTTGTATTCTTTTATTGTGTTATGGGTGTTGGATGCTGTATCTGGCTCATGGTGGGCTTGAGAACCCATCATGACTAGGCCCTGGTTTGGTTTGTGACAATCTCAATCCAACATCATCGAACTGGTGAGCTCGAATCTGATACATCAAAGAAGACCTTGCCTTCACGATTGCCAAAACACACCCAGGTATCGAAATATCAAGCCTAACCATCTGGTTAGCCAATGACTTAACCTCTAAGTCCAAAGCCTCTCCCGGGTCAAAAGATACACCAAGCTACCTATGCTAGTCGACTTCCAGCTCAAAGTATCTGCAACCACATTAGCCTTGACCGGATGGAAATGAATAGTCAAGTCATAACCCTTAACCAACTCAAACCAACGGCATTGTCTCATGTTAAGATCTCATTGGGTGAAGAAATACCTAAGGCTACGATTATCCAAGAAAATCTAACAACAGATTCCATACGATTAGTGCCTCCATAACTTCAAGGAAAAAACAACCGTACACAAATCCAAGTCATGGGTAGGGTAATTTATCTAATGGGGCTTCAACTAACGAGAAGCATACACAATCACCTTCCCCTCCTGCATCAACACATCACCTTACCCAATACCTGAAGCATCACAACAAAAGAGAAAATCTAAGCCTTCCTTGGGTAAAGTCAAGATAGGAGTTGATTTAACAAATTCTTGAGCTTTTGGAAGCTCACTCACAAGCATCAGACCACTAAAAGGAAATCTTCTTCTGAGTCAACTTGGTCAATGTGGCTATAATAGATCAAAAACCCTCAACAAAACGCCAATAGTAATCTGCCAAGCCAACGAAACTCTGAGTCTCAGTGGGCGAAGTAGGCCTAGCCTAATTATGACCTGCTGCAATCTTGGTTGGATCAACTATAATACCTTACTTAGTAACCACATGACCTAAGAAAGAGATAGACTCCAACCAAAACTCACACTTGGAGAACTTAGCATACAACTTCTCATACCTCAATCTCTGAAGAACAATCCACAAATACTCTTCATGATCAATCTTACTCGAATAGACCAAGATATCATCTATAAATACAATAAAAAAGGAGTCGAGATAAGATCAAAAAACCGGTTTCATCATTCCATGAATGCGGTTGGGGCATTGGTAAACCCAAAGGACACGACCAAGAGGTGATAGCCAAAAATCCTCAGAATATCCAAAACTCTAATCCTCAACTGGTGATACCTGAATCTCAAAGAAATCTTCGAAAACACAAAAGCACCCTTAAGATGGTCAAACAAATCACCAAGACGAGGAAGAGGATACTTGTTCTTAATCATCACCTTTCACAACTACCGATAATCAATACACATATGCATAGACCCGTCCTTTTCTTTCAAAAACAAGACATTCGCACCCAAGGTGATACACTAGATCAGATAAATCCCTTATTGAATAACTCCTACAACTGATCCCTTAATTCCTTCAAATTAGTTGCAACCATCCTAAAAGGAGAAATAGAGATGGGCTTGCTGCCCGACTAAACATAAATGGCAAAATAAATATCATGATCCAAAGGCATACTAGGAAAATATATAGAGAATAGATCCATGAGATCATAGACGATGTGAACAGAATCCAAAGAAGGAGGCGAGGAAACGCTAGTATCACAAATATGAGCCAAATTGGACAATTATCCCCTCTCAACCAAGCTACAAGCCAGAACATAGGATATAACCCTCTTGGGACCCGAATAAAGAGCATCCTTCCAAGATATCATTGGCACACCCAGCAACGCTAAACTCATAGTCTTAGCATAACAATTTAGGACATCATGGTAAGGCACCAACCAATCCATACCCAAAATGACGTTGAAAACAACCATATCTAAGACAAGAAAATCTGCCCAAGTCTCACGCCCAGCAAAAGTCACAACACAAGATTGGTACACCCAATCCACCACTAAAGAATCTTCTATAAGGGTAGATACACGAATAGGCATGGAAAGAGGCAAACTGATAGAATCACAGCCCAAAGAAAAATATACAGACACATCGAAGAAAGTTGATCCCTAATCAAATAACATATATATAGATCTTAAACAAATAGGGACGATACCTATTATAGAAGCATCAAAATCCTCTTTCTCTGGTCTAGCGGGTATAGCATAGCACTGTCCATGACCATCAACTGCCTGAGTAGCCCTACAACCATTAGCACAGGCACCACTACCTCTACTCCATGCATCGATAGTAGAACCTCTACCTCTCACATCTGAAATTGGAGTAGCTCTGAACACATGGAGAGTCCTTTGGTAAATGGCTAGTCTCATCACCGTATAGCAAGATTTACGACCCAACTCGATGGAAGTTGGTATGGCTGGACTAGAATTTCCACCCTGAACTGCTAAACCAGAAGACCTACTACCTGAGCTCAGAAAGTTTCCTAGACCTGTCTACCATGATACCAATAGAAACCTTTATAATATCTACCTCAAGAAGTGTGACCCCTGAATTCACCTATACAACGCACCATCTTGGTGCATCACTGAGATGCTCAAAGAATACCCCAATCATCTTAGCATGGTCAACTATACTTCAAAATAATGCTCCAAACACTGCCATCTGAGATGAAGCTAACTGTAATGAAATATCGAATCCCTTCACAAACTTCTGAATCTTCTAAGACTCGATGGAAATGCAAGCATAAGAATATCTAGACAAGGTATGAAAGTGAGTCTTATACTCTGTAACAGTCATGGAGCCCTGATCTAGGTGATCAAACTCATGTCTCATTTGATCCCTTAAACTGTAAGGCACGAAACTCTCCCATAAAACCTTAGCAAAATGATCCCAAGATATCTTAAGAGAATCAAGTGGTCTACAACCAATAAGTGACCACCAATCTCTCGCAGCATCCCTCAATTTATATGTAGTATACGCAACACCGTGCAACTCAATTGAACTAAGGCTATGCAAATTCTCAAGACATTCTATCAAGAACTCATAGACATCCACTCCCACAACTCCACTAAACCTAGGGAAAACAAAATAGGTGATTCTCTCAAACCTCTTCTGATCCTCAGAAAACATGACTATACTTACCGTAAGAGGAGGCATGGTGAATCTAGCTGGCTGAGATCCTATCTGAGGAGGAAACATAGTTGAAGGCTGAACTCCAAACCTCAAAACACCATATGATATAAATGACAAAGAAGGTGTAACTGGAGGATCCACACTCTGGGCTAGGGGAACACCTCAAACAAACTCTGGCATACACGAGGGAACAATACTCAGAGCTGGGGGAACACTAGGAACAATCAAAAGAGCACCCTCGAAATGAATCAAAAGTGAATCAACAACCCCTCCAACAATGGATTAGAAGAACCAGGAGTGACTGAAGTAGGACCCATATATCCAATATGCTCAACGTGAGGCTCAGGGAAAATTGCCTTAACACTTTAACACTTCTCCTAGATGGGTAGATCTACATATCTGTCCACTACCTCAAGCCTATCCACCACTTGTAACTCCTCCTTTAGACTGGGCTCTCTCCTCGGATGAAGGTTCAGTATCTCAAACCTCCTCAAATCTAGTCATCACCGTCTGTGAAGAAAGAGTGAAATATGACTTAGATACAAGGTATGAACTAAACCTGGACAATAAGGAACAAAATGAGGGAAATTTCCTAAAGAAATCCTATAGCTTCTTGAAGATAGGTAAGAGCATCTAGGCATCTTGTTCTTACACTATTGAGACCAATAAATTTGTCTGCTCTAACAATAATTTGTCATGACCCAAACACCAAGGGCCATGATAACACTAGAGGCGAGAACCAGAAGGTATACATATGCACTATGAGGGACTCAAACCTCTCAGCATATTAAGGTGACATGAGCACCAAATCGTGTAACAAGATATGGGGGACTCAAACCTCCCAATTATATGATAATAATAATAAGGGGGACCCAAACCTCCCGGTCATATAGAACCCTGTGTTGGCTATTGTGGTTTCCAGTGTTGGTCCATTAGGACCTCCGCTTTCACGACTCAGTTATACAACCCTTATTAGACCCCAATTAAAACAAGTATCACACATACCCATTCATTGAACCATATTACACATTAAGGTATACACGATTGGTATCGTCATACCAACTACACTTGTAAGGTAACAATAACACGCCATATTAATTATCTTCACTAGGGGGAATTCACAACCCCCTTGGTTCAAATTTACAAATTCCCACATTTCTCATAATTAAAAACCAATTTCACAATATGGGGTTGGGGTCATAACACTTCAAAAGTCACAAGTTTGAGAAAGTCAAAATTCCCTTGTTCATTCACTATACCCATACACCCTCATGTTCTAAACCATAATTAAAGCATGAATAATCACATGTAAGCCATGGGAAAACATTATTCAACAACAAGCACTCAAAAACCCTCAACCTTTGATTTCAAACTAACATAAATATCTCTTGAACAATACTTTAAAGCATATGTTTTTAACAAATTAACAATGAGAGAAAGAGTGACATGCCTGAATTACCCAAGATTAGGAAGAGAATTCAACCCTTGAAGCTCAACTTGGCCCACTTCTTGGAAACCCTAAGTATGGCTACTTGAAAGAATTTAAGAGAGCTTTTGAAAGAATTTTAGTGAGTTAACAATGCTAATGGGTTCCCCAATAGGTTTTTAGGTCATGGGTTACGATTGGGGTAGAGGGGAAATGCCCAAAGTGCCCTTAATGAAAAGATTGGAAATTTTTCGCAAGTGACTACGGTTCACCATACGACTTGTATAAACACATTACAACTCATCACAAGAAGTCATAGTCAACACAGAACCACCAGGGACCCATACTAGTTTGGCTATGATTCATACCACCAATTCGTAACCACACTTGACGACTCATGACCACACTAGACATATTACGACCTTGTTCTTATGACTCATAAGAAGTATTGGTGACTAGTTGAGAGGAACTCATACTCAGAGAAGAATACTAAGCCACTTGTTCTGACTAGGTCACGATCTAGTCCCTACGGCCCTTCATGACTCCCTATAACTTAACAAGGGAGTCATAGTTAGGATAGTGAGGATAACATTTAAGAAATATTTCAAGGACCGAAAAGTTGGGGTGTTATATACTCCTCCTTTAGGATCATTCATCTTCGAATGGTAGGACAAGACATTTATTAGCATGATCTTACTCCACATACACTACTCTTACCTTTAACAAAGACAGAAAATAAAAATGCCAAGGAAATCACCATTTCCTTTAACAGAGTCAGAAAACTAAGATGTTAAGGTATACACATACCTCGAGCATGATTATCTCGAATATGGAAAAAGAATGGATACTTGGACTTCATGTCTTCCTCGGCTTCCCAAGTAGCTTCCTCCACCTTATGGTTCCTCCAAAGAACCTTTTCGAAAGCCACATCATTTGTTCATAACTGACGGACTTGCCGATCTAAAATTTCAATCAGGACCTCCTCGTAGGACAAGGAATCCGAAATATTCACCTTTTCCAAGGGAACAACCATCGAAGGATCACCCACGCATTTCTACAATATTGAAACATAAAACACCGAGTGAATGGAGTTGAAGTTAGAAGGAAACGCCAATTCATATTCAACATTACCAACCCTCTCCAAAACCAAGTATGGACCAATATAATAGGGAGCGAGCTTCCCCTTCTTACAATACTGCATCACTCCCTTCATGGGGGATACCTTCAAAAATACCCAGTCACCAACATTAAACTCCATCTCTCTTCACCTCATATCCGTGTAAGACTTTTGGTGACTTTGGGTAATCTTAAGTCTATCTCAAATCACCTTTACCTTCTCCATGTCTTGGTGATCAAATCAGGGCCAAACACCTTATTCTTACCAACCTCAAATCACCTAGTAGGAGACCTACACCTCCTGCCATACAAGGCCTCAAATAGAGCCATACCAATGCCAGAGTGATAACTGTTATTGTAGGAAAATTCTATGAGAGACAAGTGGTCAAAATAACGACCACCAAAGACAAAAACACTAGCCCACAGCATATCTTCCAATATCGAAATTATCCTTTTCACTTGCCCATTGTCTGCGAGTGGAAAGCGGTACTAAGGGTTACCTTAGTCCCCAAGCCTCTCTGGAATGACCTCCAAAAGTAAGACGATAATTGTATACCCCGATCAAATATGATGGAGACTGGAGTACCATGCAACTTCACGGTCTCCTCAATAAACAACTTGCCATAATCCTCAGAAAAGAAATTAATCCCCACTAGCAAGAAGTGAGCAGACTTAGTCATCCTATCCATCATGATCCAAATTGAATCAAATTACTGGAGAGACCACAGAAGAGAAGTAACAAAATCCATATTAGTTACCTCATATTTTCACACCAATAGTTCAATCTCCTAAGTCAGCCCATCGTGCCTTAATTTCTCTACCTTCACTTGTTGACACACCATGCACTTAGTCATAAAAATATCCATGTCTTGTTTAATGTTATTCCACTAATAAATCTCCTTAAGATCATGATACATTTTCGTTGAACCAGGATGAATCGTATAACGTGACTCATGAGCTTCGGCCAAAATTCTTCTTCGCAACCCATCAACATCGGGAACACATAGTATGTCATGGTATCTCAAGATACCATCACCACCAATCTTGAATATCGTTACCTTTTGGTTACTTACATTCTTCTTAAAATTGCATGAAAATAGGATCTAAAATCTATTTCTTCTTCACCTCAACACCAAGAGATGACCTTGCAATCTCTTAAACAGTCACACCACCATCCTTAAAATCCAAGAGAAGGACTCATAGATTAGACAAGCAGTGAATATCATTCACCAAATCCCACTTCTCTTCGTCCACATGAGATAAGCTTCCCATGGATACCCTGCTAAGAACATCAACAACCACGTTAGCTTTACATAGATGATAGTGAAGACTTATATTAGTCTTTGAGTAACTTTAGCCATATTCTTTGCCTGAGATTC
Source organism: Capsicum pubescens (assembly GCA_030864215.1). Lineage (NCBI taxonomy): Eukaryota > Viridiplantae > Streptophyta > Magnoliopsida > Solanales > Solanaceae > Capsicum > Capsicum pubescens. The sequence goes on from CM061541.1 coordinate 198,432,240, forward strand.
AATTCTTTCTTAGTAAACACGTATTGTAAGATCTTATGATAAAAATAAATATCAACATGGACCCCATACAAATAATGTTGCGAGAACTTTAATGCAAACACTACGGCCAATAATTCCAAATCATGGGTTGGATAATTCTTCTCCTAAACTTTCAACAATCTAGAATTATAAGCAACCACCATGCCATGCTGCATCAACACACAACCCAATCCCACCCGGGATGCATCACAATAGATAACAAAATAAGTAGTACCTTTAGGCAGAGTTAAGACCGGAGCTAAAGTCAACTTATTTTTCAACTTCTCAAAACTACCCTTGTAAGCATGAGACCACAGGAATTTCACCTTTTTCTGAGTCAACTTAGTCAATGGGGTAGCAATAGAAGAGAAACTGTCCATAAACCTTCTATAATAACCATCTAAACCCAAGAATCTTCAAATATCGATTAAAGTTGTGGGTCTAGGACACTTCTTAACCATTGCAACATTTTATGGATCCACCACGATCCCTTCACTAGAAACAACATGACCCAGATAAGTAACAATATTAAAAAATAACTCATGCTTAGAGAACTTTGCATACAAATACTAATCCTTTAGGGTCTGCAACACAAAGAGGAGGAGATCGTATGATTCACCTCGTTCGTCGAATACACCAAAATATCATCCATAAATACAATGACATACTGATCCAAGAACTGAAGAAAAACCCGATTCATAAGGTCCATAAATGTTGTTGCGGCATTGATCAAACAAAGAAACATTACCAAAAACTCAAAATGACCATACCGAGTATAGAAGGTAGTCTTAGGGATTACCACTTCCCTAACCTTCAACTGATGATAACCAGACCAAATATTAATCTTAGAAAAGAATTTATCACCCTGAAGCTGATCAAACAGATCATCAATCCTTGGAAGGGGATACTTATTCTTCACGATTACTTTATTCAATTAGCGGTAATCAATACACATCCAAAAAGAACCATACTTCTTATGCATAAAAAAATAGGAGCACCCTACAGAGACACACTAGGGTAGATGAAACCTTTATTAAGAAGATCTTCCAAGTACTTCTTGAGTTCTTTCAACTCGGTTGGAGCCATTCAGTAAAGAAGGATAAAATATGGTGAGTGTCCGGAAGAAGATCAATCCCAAAATTAATTTCCCTATTGGGAGGAATACTAGGGAAATCATCAAGGAATACCTCAGGATATTTACAGACCAACAGGACACTCTGCAAAAAAGGACCTTTGGATATAGAATCCTTAACATGTACTAAGTGATAGAGGCACCCTTTAGAAACCAATTTTTGGTCTCTAAGATACGACATGAACCTTCCCTTAGGTACTAGGGAACTACCTTCCCACTCAATCATCGGATCATTATAAATGGAAACTGACCCTTTGGGATCGACAATCAAGAGATGCATTGCACAAACAACCAATCCATCCCTAAAATCATATCAAAGTCAAACTTGTCCAACTCTATCAGATCTCCCAAGGTCTCTCTATCATGGAACGATATCACACAACCCCTATAGACTCTTTTAGCCACAATAAACTCTCCCACTGGGGTGGATACAAATAAGGCATCCAAAATACATTCAGGATCAAAGCTAAAATAGATAACCATATAAGGGGTCAAATAAGAAAGAGTAGACCCAGGATCAAGTAGATAATATACATCATGAGATAAGAGATTAAGAGTACCAGTAACAAAATTGAAGGAGACCTCAGAATCCTAGTGAGTGGAAAGAGCGTACAAACGGTTCCGTCCAATGCCGAAGATAGAATCAAAAGTAATACCCTTTGGTGTGGAAGCTGATAAAGTAGCAACAAGAATCTTATTTTCTCTCTAAGCAACCTTAGAAGGATAATACTCTTGCATATGACCAATCTTACAAAATTTAAAGTATTTTTTCCTCCCCTTTTCATAAATACCACGGTGCACCTGACCACAGAATCTACAAGAAAGATATGATAGAGATGACTAAGCCCCACTAGCCTGAGGTTGGGCTCTTGGTTCTCTAAACCCACTGTCATATTGAGAAAGGAGATCACTTGACATATTCAGATAAGGAGAACTAGCCGTAGTGTAGGAACCAGAATTTTCCCCACTTTTTCATAGACCACTTTCTGCAATCTCTACCACTCTGTTGTTGACCTCCAACCTGATTCGAGTATCAAAACTTCTTATTTTGCCTTTCACTTATCTCTGCTTGCCTCTTCTTTTCTTCTTCCACTTATTTCATATACACTACAAGTCTAGAGATATCCATATCCTTATTCAACAAGGAATCCTTGCTCCCCAAGATCAACTCATGAGACAACCCAAAGGTAAAATTCCTCGTTCTAGCCCTTATACTAGACACTAATTCAAGAGCATAATGTGATAGCTGATGAAACTTCATGGCATACTCTTTTATTTATATCTTGCCATGCTTTACATTCACAAACTCCTCGACTTTTGCCTCTCTCAACTCCTGAGGAAAGAAGCGATCAAGAAAAGCACTAGTGAAGTCATACCACAAAGAGGACTCAGCATCCTTACCCCTAGGTTGTTCCCCATTCTTCATACCATTGGTATGCTACATCCTTTAACTGATAAGAGGCAACTCTACAACCTCCATATTAGTAGCATGCATCATACGTAACATATTTTCCATCTCATCAATGATATTTTAAGGATCTTCCTCAACTTTAAAACTAGTGAAAATAGAAGGACTCAACCTCATTACTTGGCCAACTCTAGTGGCCACTGATGGAGAAATTGGAGCAATACGCTCAGTATGAGAGGCCACCAATCGAGTAAGCTAATGAGTTGACTAGAAAAACTTAGTATTAGACACACCAGCCTGGGGTGCTTTAGGAGTGATAAGGGGAAGCAGTGGAGTTCCATTAGGGCAGTCAGAAGCAGCGACCCTAGACTAGGTCTAAACTATTAGAGTTGGACAAGCTCCATCCACATTGTCCTCAGATGGGATAAAAGGGTTTCCACGAGTATTAGATCTTCAGAGAGGCAAGACCAAAAAATCAAACATATAGAAACTAAAAGAGACTCAATACCTTAGACACTATGGCTCAAAAATAAAACAACAAGAAAGGGAAATATTCCTAAATTCCTCGTAGCCTCTTCTTTATAAGTATGGCATGCTACATACCCATAAACAAGACTCTACATGACATGGCTTTTTTGGACACCCAATGACACCAAACCAAGGTTTTGATAACATCTTTTTCATGAGACAAACTAGGGCCTAGCCGTGACAATTACCTCATGTCCCACGTGAACTGAAGATCACTCTTGTATCTAACCAAACCAAACACAACATCTCCTTAATGTTGGATAAATTTCGACCATATATAAGTTGGCATACAACAGGCTTAAATAAAGTCAAAACACGTCAATAACTGAAGATCGATGACCGTCCAAACAACCTACCAACATCACCCAATATCTATAGTAATCCAAACAAGGCCTTCTAAACAAATAACCAAAACCAACCTTGGTCGGGACTTGTTCTCGACTCTGGCAGATAACAATGAGAATGAAATGATAATATTAATGATAATGAAAGTATATATCAACTCAAATATAAGAATGAAAGTTGTTGAAATGCCTAATCCTTTTGGGGGATGGAAGCTCACCACTTCACCACAACGTAATGAATTGAGTTGACTGACCTAACTCTGCACCAAAAAGTAAAAGTAACTTCGGTGCCTGTATTACGTTGGGATACATCATCCAAACATAATTAGTACGATGAACACTACTATGTAACTCGAGAATAAGGATAACATAATTCTAGGATCAATAGTTAAAAATTATTCAAAACTGATGCACATAATCAAATGCATATCCATACATATATATCACATGTCAAGATAGGGAACAAGGCTTAACATGTACTTTAAAACTTTAGCCTGGATTGTGTAGCTCAACCATCATAACATACAAACGTACCCACTATCTATATACGCCCAGCTCTCCCCTAGCTAGTAGGACTCCAGTGTGTGTGGCCATATAAACCAGAGGATATACATACACACTATGGGGGACTTGAACCTTCCTACATATCAGGGTGAAATGAGACCCAAATTTTGTAATAAGATATTGGGGACTCAAACCTCCTAATCATATGATAATAATAATAAGAGGGACACGAGCCTACTGGTCATACAGAACCCTAAGTCGGCAACCATAGTTTTTGGTATTGGTCTTCGGGACCACCACTTTCATGACTCAGCTACACAATAATTAAGGAATACACATTTGGTATCGTCATACCAACTATGCTTTCAAGGTAACATCAACATGCCACATAAATTTACCAGGGGGAATTCACCCCCCCCCCTTGGTTCAATTTTACAAATTCCCACATTTCTCATAATTAAAGACCAATTTCACAATATGAGGTTGGGGTCATAACCACTTCAAAAGTCACAATTTTGGGAAAATCACAATTCTCCAGTTCATTTACCATACCCATACACCCACATGTTCAAAACCATAATTAAAGCATGAATAATCATATGCATATCATGGGAAAACATCATTCAACAACAATCACTCAAGAACCCTCAACCCTTGATTTTAAACAAACATAAATATCCCATGAACGATACTTTAAAACATTTGTTGTTTACAAATTAACAATGAAGGAAGAGTGACATGCCTGAAATACCCAATATTAAGGAAAGAATTCAACCCTTGAAGCTCTACTTCACCCACTTCTTGGAAACCCAAAGTATGGTTGCTTGAGAGAATTTAATAAAGCTTTTGAAAGTGTTTTAGTGAGATAACAATACTAATAGGGTCCTCAATAGGGTTTTAGGTCATGGTTTACAATTGGGGTAGAGGGGAACTTTCCAAAGTGCCCTTAATGAAAAGACTGAAAATTTGTCGCAAGTAACTACGAGTCACTATACGAATCATATAGACATATTATGACTCATCACAAGGAGTCGTAGTCAAGACAGGACCACCGGGGCCTCATACTGGTCTGGCTATGATTCATACCACCAACTCGTAACTGCACTTGGCGACTCGTAGCTACTTTACATTCACAAGACATCAAAAAATTTAGGATGACACACTGGACACCCTACAATTGGGACATAACAACTCATCATGAGTCATTCTGACTCATGGCCTCAAGTTGTAATGAAGACAGTGTCTTGGGCTAAACTTTTTGGACACCTTACGATTTTGTCCTTATGACCCATAAGAAGTCTTGATGACTAGTTGAGATCCACTCGTACTTAGAGCAGAATACTAAGCCACTTGTGCTGATTAAGGAACGACCGAGTCCCTACGGCCCGTCTGACTCCCTATGACTCATCAAGGGAGTCATAGTTAGGACAGTGAGGATAAAATTTTAGAAATTTTTAAAGGACCCAAAACTCGGGTATTACACAATAGGTATCATAGGCCGTCTGAGAAAAGTATAAAATAAAGCATACAAAATAGATATTTAGGGCACGTCACCTGCAATTATAAAATCTCCCACAACAGCCCATATCGATTCCATTAATAGTTCTATAATATTCACATATATCATAGCAAATATGAGAAAGTAATACAAGTAAACCAATATCACAAATACAATTACTACGGAAGGAATTACACATAGACAAGTATACATCAAGAGATAATAAAACACAAATAAAGGCATAATGTAACACAAATGCAATAAAGTTGATGAAGATGATAATAATAATGATGATAATGATGATATGTTGTACAAGGTTGTTGCACAGCCTCTATATACCCCTACAAAGCTAAAGCTTTCCGATGTGGACCCATGGGGGTTTCTTCAACCCATATACAATTCATATCCATATCTTCTCTCCGTCATATCCTTTGGTAGAGGGATCTAAAGATGTCATATTTTCTATCAGAAAAAGCCAATTTTTCTAGAATTTTTAGTATTTCCACAATGGTACTAATTTTTCATGAATGTATATGATATGAGGATATAATTCTTACAACCAACCAAAATGAGTTTCCATGTCCAACAATTATACCAACCAACTGAGCCAACAATCCACTCAATGTTTCCACCATCCATGAATTTCAATATAAACTCTATGCCAAAACAATGAAACATATAAAAGTACACCATGGATACCATATCAATTAAGACACAACTAACTTCAAGTACACAAGGAAAACATACAATATTGGACCCCACACGGTCACACATAGCTAATAGTATACCAAGACCATCAAATACCATCATTATATAGGCCCCCATATAGGCACAACATGATAATAAATCAATTTTCATGATTAGTTCCTGCTCCCTTAACATGATTTTGTATCAATATTCACTATCCTGCTCAGGCTGAAGAAAGTTAATCCATAACCTACCTGGAATGCCAAAAAACTAATTTGTAAGCCTTCATTCCAAAGCCTTACTCTGTCCGAACGGACTCATAATCAACTAAAACATGGAAATGTAGAATCTATGTGTCAAAACAAAGCCAACAATATCCATATTGCTTAATTTCAAGTCGGAGTCAAAATGGAACCCCAAAATGGGCTTGCAAAAAAAAGGGGAAAACCATAATTTTATCTTTGGAACATGTTTCTCATATTTATAGGAATCCACATCTGAAAACCTAAGCAAAAATAAGTTAAAAATAAGGTCCATATTGAAGAAAAACCATGTTTAAGCTTTACGGACAAAATCCCCCAAAATTCTTTTTGAAATCAAGAATCTAAAATTGTTTTGAAGATGAAATTATGACAAAACAGATAATTATAAGATTAGAACTTACCCAAGTGAAAACGGGTTGAAAATAGGGTTCAAATCGAAGAAATACAGGTTTTAGGCCTTCCAGGGCAAAATCTCCAATTTTCTACTTTAATCCGAGCTAAAACAAGAATTAAATGATAAAATTGGAGTAAAGTAGTTGAAATAGATGTTTAGAAGCTTACCAAAGCTTAGAAATGGAAGAAAATGCTCAAAAGTATAAAACCCTAAACTCCAAGTCTTAAAATGGGGGAAAAGGCGAAACATAGGTATGTATAGGTCCAAGTCTTTGTGGGTCCCTCGGGATTCATTTGGAATCCCATGAACATAAACAAAATATGCTCATCTATCAAATTTGATGCATAGGACTCAATGCGTTATCAAATTTTCAAAAAAATATCATTTTCACAAAGTTGGCCCCTGAAACCCAATTTTATAACTTTTCAAACCGAGAGTCAAAATGAGATTTAAAAGCCATAAAAACCACATCAACCATGTTACCAACTTAAAATTGACATTTCAAATCTATTGGTGCAGTTTGTTTTGCCATCCGACACAGATTAATAAATATTGACCAAAGTCAACTATAAGGCTCTCAAAGCCACCAAAAACCACAGTTTCAGATAAACCATGCCAAAATGCATCGAGAACCATGCCAATCATCTTCATGCTATATAAATACCATAAATCCACCACTGGGAGAGGTAAAATGGTCAAATCATATAGAAATAAATATTTCACAAAAATCACCAAAAAAATTAGGTTGTTAAATCATCCACCACTAATAATCTAGTTCATCCTTGAAATAAAAGTAAGAGAAATACCTGAACCAAAAAAGAGATGGGGGTAGGAACTACGCATATCAGACTCGACCTCCTAAGTAGCCTCGTCTATAGGTCGGTGTTTCCACTAGACCATAACCAGTGAAATAACTCAAGAATTCAATCACCTAAAATCTCTAGCCAAGATGGAGACAGGCTCCTCAACAAAAGATAGTCTCTCATCAAACTAAATCGACACCCAACAAATGACATGAGACTCATCCAAAATGTTACGGTGAAGCATGGAAACATGAAAAACTAGATGAATAACTAATAAATTAGAGGGAAAGTCCAACTCATAAGCCACATCACCAATAATCCATAGAATCTTAAATGGGAAAATATATATGGGGCTAATCTTGACCCTCTTCCCAAACCACATCACACCCTTTATGGGCAAAACTCGATCACCAACTCCAAATCTCAAGGAACAAAGTCTACAGTCTGCATAGTACTTTTTTCTACTCTGAGCTACACGAAGTCTGTCCTGAATGATCCAAACTCAATCCAAAGACTCATGAAACAAGTCTACACCTCAAGGTCTAATCTTAGAAATCTCATACCAACCAATAGGAGAAAGACATCGCCTACCATACAAAGCCTCAAAAGGATCCATCTCAATACTGGAATGATATCTATTACTATATGCAAACTCCGCCAAGGCTAAATATTACTCCTGCTGACCACCAAAATTTATCACACAAGCGCAAAGGATATCCATCAAAACCTGAATAGTTTGGTTTGACTGACCATTAGTCTGGGGGTGGAAAGTCATACTACGATCAACCCGAGTACCCAACTCATCCTGAAAAGTCTTTCAAAAGTGAGACGTGAACACTGAACCTCGATCTGAGATGATAGACACTGGAACACCATAAAGATGCACAATCTCGCAATTATAGATACGGTCCAACCACTCAGTACTAAAAGAAAGCCTGAACTGAATAAAAAAAAAATTTGTCAATCAATCCATGTTGACCCATACACTATCAAAACTATGAAAAGTAAGTAATCTAGACACGAAGTCCATAGTGATCCATTCTAAATTTCACTCGAGAATGGGTAACCTCTGAAGCAAGATATCAGGTCTCAAATGCTTGGCCTTCAACTATTAACAACAAAAGCAGCGAGCTACAAATTCTATGACATCCTTCCTCATACTGCCCCACCAGTAATGCTACCTCAAATAACAATACATCTTAGTCACTCTTGGATAGATGGACTATCTGAAACAATGAACCTCTTCTAAAAACAATCTTATCCAATAACCCACACTCGATACACAAACCCGATCTCCAATCCTTAAAACACCATCTGAGTTAGGTGATTCTTCCTTAGCCTCACCACTCTACACCTTATCCCATGTCAATCTTTGTTAGACCTTAGAAAATTTGAAATTTTTTTATTTTTATATCTCCCATATTCATAATATAAATTTTTGACTTGAATTATAATTTAGGGTATTAAAAGGGTGTTTTGGGAAAGTTTTGGAATTTTTGGAAGGGGTCTGGAGATATTTTGGAACTTTTAGGCAGTGTGCCTTTGCGATAGTGTTGATCCATGGAGGTTATCCTCCGTGATAAGAGCACGGAATGAAATATACCCTCTGTGATAAGAGTTTGCCAAGCTCTTATTTTAATTTCATCCATTTTTGTTCTTTTTACTTAGGGAGAGGATCTTTTGGTCTTTTTACCCCTTACACGGCCTTTCAACATAAAATACACACATTCCATTTAGCTCTTAAAGATCAAAACCATTATTTCTCTCTTAAACTCAAAATAAAAAAACTCAAGGATTTTATGGAGGATTCACCATCCAAACTCTGAACTTTAATTTACTTTAATTTTTTGTGTATTTCAGGATTGTATCTCTTTCCCTAACTTAAATTTTATATTATGGAATTACTAGATTGGATTTTTATGTGATTTAACTTATGGGTTTGAAATTGGGTTGAGGGTCATAAAGAAATGGACCTTGGTCCTAACTCAACCTCGAAAGCTAGCTCATGATGGGAGGATTTCCCAAGACCATATAAAGAGACCAAAGACCTTTTAACCCACCGATGTGGGACTCCATTACCCCTCCCCGCCCACCACATGCCCAGGGATGGACATCTGGAGTATGGACAATATAAGACGGGGGGGCCAATATCGAAAACAATGAACTAGGTGAACATGGCTTTGATACTATGTGAGAAATAATAGAGAAAAATATTATTGAATTGTTGTCTCTAAATTATTATATTGAGACCCTATTTATAAACACTACATTCTAATCCTATTCCTAAAAGGACACTACATTACAAGCCCTTTCCAAGTAGAATTCAATATGTTATTCCTATTCTTATTCCAACAGAGGGGTTTTATTGGTATTACTTGAATTATTTTTCCATGTTTTAAATTGATAATTTATTCTTTAAATCTATGTTTTTGGGACTGATAGGTGCATTGTTATGGGAATTTATATGGAGAACATGGGTTTCCCTAAATTGATGACTTTTTGGCTTATTAAAGACATTAACCTTAACCTATTTTGTAAATTTTGTATAGAACATGGATATTTTTCTTAACTCAACTTACTTATGATCCTATTGCATTGAATTAATGGATAAATGGATAGTAAAAATTTGAAAGGCCCTTGGTAGCCATTGTTTGGATTTTAAATGGAACTTGGGAGTCAAATGGTTATATAAAATCATTTAGAATGATTATATGAGCTTCTAAGCATAGTTGGTATGACAATACCAAGTTGTAAATGCCTTAATAAAAGACTCCTAGGATAATGGTTGGGTTTATGTGCAATATATTTTAATTTGGGCTTAAAGGAAATGGTGTAGCTTACTACGAAGGTGTAGCCCTAGGGGACTAACACTAGAAACCATGTTTCCTGGCTTGGGGGTCTATATGACCATGTGATTGGATCACACACTATATTTTGGGATGGATAGAGCTTTGCTGTCTTTAGACTTTTCTTTTAATTCCTCAGTTCATGAGGGTAACACGCACTAGGGCCTTTTCAACAAGGGGAGATAAACCCATATAGCCCGTAGGTGCCATTATGATGGGATAAGCTACACAGTTTAAGTTAATGGTTTAAGCTCTCATGTTTATGGCCTTTTCCCCTATCCCAACATTTTATATATGTATGTATAAATGTTTTTTGTGTGGTTTTTGACTATATTTTGACATTTGCATTATTTATACCTTATCCCTAAGTTACACTCCAGTGCTTATCCCACTGATCATCCCTGGACACTGCATTATTTCATGATATAGGGTTTTAGGGATTTTCTGTTACTCCTGTGCAACGTTAGGTGGTTTGATACATATATTGAGTGGTTGTGAAGTAGTGAGCCTCCATATTTTGAAATACCCAATTATTTTATATTTTTCTTTTCATGTTGGATTCTTTTTTATCATGGACGGGGGAATATCCTAACCTATTTGAAATTTTTGGTTTTAGAGGCTTTTGTGGATAAGTGTGGGTTGGATGTTTGATTTTAACGCTTAGTTTTCATTTTGTTTATCTATTCATCATATCATCATGTTTGGTTGTCTTTCGATATATTCTTTTATTGCGTTCTAGATGTTAGGATAAGAGGGAAGTCATTGTCTCAAGGTGGGCTTGTGATATCTATCATGACTAGGACTTGTTTGGGTCATGAAAAGTTTTGTATCAGAGCATGGTTTAGGGTCTATGGGTGTCCTCAAAGACATATCGAGTAGAGCATTTTTTTATGGATGTGTAGCATGCCACACTTATATAAGGGACCCTATGAGGCATTAAGGAATATTTTCCTTTCTTGTATTCTATTTCGGGCTATAGAGTCTAGTTTTCTTGAAACTTCTCTAACTCCTGGATTAATTGAATTTTATATCATGCCTCCCTGAAGATCTGACATTTATAGAAACTCTATCCCACATGAGGGGAATATGAAAGGAACTCTCCCTATTAATGTAGTAAAAAAATAATGTAGAGTCCCTACTCCTAATTGAACTTCTCCAAGTAGGGTTTCATCGGTCCCTACTAGTTCTCTCCAGACTTCCCGGACTGGTGATACTTATGCTCAGTTGTCTCAAGGATATATCTCTAATGTGGAGTTCTGTCAGTCTATTCATATGCTTACCTAATTGGTGGTGTCACAGTCTTATCAATCTTATCATGTGGGTTCTGTTACTCATTCATCTGAGGTTACTCGAGTTGGACAGTTTATGAGGTTGAATCCCCCAACCTTTATAGGATCTAAGGTTGAGGAGGATCTATAAGGGTTCTATTTATGAGATGGATAAGATTTTTAGGGCGATGCTTGTTATTGATTCCGAGGGTGTAGGTTTGTTGTGTATCAATTAAAATATATAGCTTATTAGTTGTATGTGGAAAAGGAAATAATGAGGGGTAATGATACTGAACCAATATTATGGGATTTGTTTTTGTGTTCCTTCATTGATCATTTCTTTCCTAAGGTGTTGAGGGAAGCTAAGGTAGAAGAGTTTGTGCACTTGAAGCAGGAGAAGATGAGTGTAAAGGAGTATCCTCTAAAATTTCAGCAATTGTCCCATTATGCTCCTAAGTTAGTGGCTAACATGAGATCCAAAATGAGAAAGTTTGCTTTTGGGTTATCCCGTGGTTTGGTATTGGAGTGTAAGGGTATGATGTTGAACAATGATATGGACATCTCCAAGTTGGTGGTTTATATGCAGTAGGTAGAGGATGAATAGAAAAAGCATGTAGAGATGCAAGAGAGACTGAACAAGAAGTTTAGGTATTCAGAGCAGGGTGGGGGCTATCAAAATAGTGGGAGAAATGGTAAACATTGTACCAAGAAGAAGAATTGGGGAATTCATATTCTACAACTAGTGTTCCTTATCCTATGTCTTCGAGTGATCATTATTTTTAGGCTAGCAGTGGTCCAACGGCATAGAATTCCCAGTCTTAGGTTAGTGGAGCTCAGTTAGCCCTACCTTATTCACCTTATCGGTTTTGTGGTCAGCTTTACCATGGTTATTATGAGGAGGGGAGGAACTTATGTTTCAATTATGGTCAGCCTAATTATCTACAGAGAAATTTTACTATAGCCAAAGTTTCCATTGGAGCTAATAATCTTTCGATCGCCACTTCTTCGGCTCCTGCACCTAAAGGCACTACTTATGGTATGCACTGGATGAAATCATCTCAATGCACTTGCTACTATCCAGGAATCTAAGGAATCTCCGAATATAGTTACTTGTATGTTAAATCTCTTCTCTTGTGATGTTTATTATTTGCTTGATCAGGGTTTTACTCTATATTATGTGACCCCATATGTGGATGTGCACTTTGGTCTTGGTCTTGAAAGTATTTCCAACCCTTTTTCTATTTCCACTCTAGTGGGTAATTCTATTGTTGCTGGAAAAATCTATAAGGGTTGTGTGGTGTCAATTATTCATAGGGAGACATTGGTGGATTTGGTAGAGTTTAAGATGGTGGATTTTGATGTTATCTTAGGGATGGATTGGCTTCATTCGTGCTATGCTTCTCTGGATGGTAGGACCTAAAAGTTCAGTTTCCAATTTCCTAACAAACCGATGATCAAATCGGAGGGAAGTTCCTTAGTGCCTAAATAGAGGTTTATTTCCTATCATTGATCTTGGAAGTTGATTAACAAAGAATATTTATATCTAGTTTGGGTTAAGGATTCTAATTCTGAGGGTCCCTATTTGAAATCTGTACTTATGGTTAATGAATTTCCTAAAGTTTTTCTTGAGATATTTCTGGAATTCGTCCAAATAGGGAAATAGATTTTGGGATTGATCTCATGTTGTATACTCATCCCATTTCCATTCCTCCGTATATGATTGCTCCAACTGAATTAAAGGAGATAAAGAAGCAACTAATGGATCTTTTTTATAAGGATTTCATTTGTCCTATTGTTTTTCTCCGTAGGATGATCTTGTAATTTTTGTGCAAAAAAAAGATGGGTCTCTTTGGATGTGTATAGACTATCATCAACTGAATAAGGAGACTGTGAAAAATAACTACCCTCTTCCTAGGATTGATGATATTTTTGGCCAGCTTCAGGGTGTTAGGTGTTTCTCTAAGATTGATCTTCTTTAGGGCTATCATCAATTGAAAATTTGAGAGGTTGATATTCCCAAAAAAAAATTCTGAACTCGGTATGGTATTATAAGATTTTGTTTATGTATTTTGGGATTAATAATTCTCCATATGCTTTCACGGATCTTATGAATCTGGAGTTCAGGAAGTTTCTAGATTAATTTGAGATAGTTTTTACTAATGCATCTTTGTGTACTCTAAGAGTGAGGAGGATTATGAAAATCACATATGAATTGTGTTATAAACTCTAAAAGACTATAAATTGTATGCAATGTTTTCTAAGTGCAAATTTTGGCAGAGTTGTGACCTTTCTTGGGTATGTTGTTACTAGTGAGGGGATCAACGTGGATCCACAAAAAGTTGAGGCATTTAAGAAGTGGCCTAGACCTATGACTCCAACTGACATTAGGAGCTTCTTGGACTTGGTTGGGTATTATGGGAGGCTTGTGGGGAGTTTCTCTTCTATTGTTTCGCCGTTGAAAAGAATAACTTAGAAAAAGGTTAAGTTCTTATGGTTCTATGCTTGTGAGGTTGGTTTTGAGATGTTGAAGAATAAGTTGACTTCTGTGCCAATTTTGACCCTGCCTGAGGGTACTGATGGATTTGTTGTATATTATGATAAGTCCCGTGTGGGTCATAATTGTGTTTTGATGCAGCATGGTAAGGTTGTATCTTATGCTTCCAGGCAGCTTAAAGTTTATGATAGGAATTACCTAAATCATAATCTATCATTGGTGGCGGTGGTCTTTGCTTTGAAAATCAGGTGCCACTATTTGTATGAGGTGCATATGGATATTTATTCATATCATAAGATCTTGTAATATGTGTATATGTAGAAGAAATTGAATCTCTGGAAGAGAAAGTGGCTCAATTTTCTTAAGGATTACAACATGAGCCTTCACTACTATCCAGGTAAAGCTAATGTTGTTACTGATACTCTTAGCAGGTGGTCTATGAGGAGCTTATCTCATGTAGAAGAGTAGAAGAGAGGGTTGGTGAAGGATATTCACAGGTTGTCTAACTTGGGAGTTTGTCTCTTAGACTCTAAGTATGGAGGAATTATAGTTCAGGAAGTGGTCAAATTATCTCTTGGTGCTGAGGTGAAGGATAAACATGGTTTGGATCCCATACTTGTTCAAATTAAGAATGATGTGGGTCAGCAAACGGTTATGGCTTTCGAGATTATGGGAGATGCAATCTTGAGGTATCAAGCAAGGTTGTGTGTTCCTGATATTGTTGGGTTGCGGGAAAAAATATTGACTCAGGCTCATGATTCTAGATATACAGTTCATCATGGTTCAACTAAGTTGTATCATAACTTGAAGAAACTCTACTAGTGGAATAATATGAAAAGAGATGTTATGAACTTTGTGGCTAAGTATATGGTTTGCCAATAAGTCATGTTCGAGCATTTACGGCCTGGTGTCATGTCTCAAGAGATAGAGTTGCCCATGTGGAAGTGGGAGATAATTAATATGGATTGGTTACTAGTCTTTCTCGATCGCACAATTGGTTTGATTCTATTTGGATCATTGTGGTTACAACTGATAAGTAGTATACAAAACACCGTGCAAATCAAGTGAACCAAGGTTATGAAATTTCTCACGTCTATCGATCAAGAACTCATAGGCATCCTTACCCACAACACCACTGAACCTAGGAGGCCCAAACGAGTGAATCTCTCAAACCTCTTCTGATCCTCAGAAGACATGACTGTACTCACCATAATAAGAGGCATGGTGAATCTATCTGGATGAGTCTCTTCTAAGAAGGTAAAAAAGATGAAGGCTGAACTCCTGACCTCGGAACACAATACTTGGATGCAGGTGATGAAGAAGGAATAACACAAAGAATGTGGAGTACCAAAAGTAGAAGTAGGTGCCACTGAAGGATCCACACTCGAGGATGGAGGAATACCACAAAAAGACTCTAGCACAGATGGGGGTACAATACTCAGAGATGGGGGAACACCAGGCACACTTAAAGGAGAACTCTCTAAATGGATCAATAAATGAATCAAAAACCCCTCCAACACTGGGGTAAAAGAACTCGGTAGGACTGAAGTAGGACCCATATCTCCAACAAGCTCAATATGAGTCTCAAGGAAAAAACCCTTAACACTGCTCCTAGATGAGCAGATCCACATGCCTTTCCACTACCTCAAGCCCGTCCATGACTTGTAGCTCGCCCTCTAGACTGGGCTCTATCCTCGAATGAAGGTTAAGCATCTATAAACTCCTAAAATTGAGTCATCACCATCTATGCAAAAAAGAGTAAAATATGACTTAGATTACAAAGTATGAAAGAAACCTGCACGATGAAGAACAAAATAGGGGGAAATTCCTAAAGAAATCCTATAGCCTCTCGACTATAAATACGGGTATCACCATTTTGATCCACGAGACTCTATTAGACATTTTTTCTCTATTGAAACCAATAAACCTGGCTGCTCTGGTACCAATTTGTCATGGCCTAAAACCAAGGGTCATAATGACACTTGTCATGAAAACCCTTGAAAAGTAAGCTTATCACACAAACTGATAAAAAAGGGAAAAAATAGCAATAACCCAAGTAAGACTACTAGAATGAAGACAAACCACACAATATAGTAAAGCGGAAATATATAATAAATAAATACCATAATCCCAAAACCTGGTTTCATGGTATAAGAATATTACTAGTACAAATTGAGATAAAAATACATAAGATATCCAAATGCCAGACTTTTCTTCTTTCAAATTTTTGAAGTTCTTATTGCATTACATTAATACAATCAGTATCTTTTAGAGCTTCTTTCACATTCTTGGGCTCAATTTATGATAAAAAAGGCTAAAAATACCATAGCATTTCTGGCTTGAGCTCTTGTTTGGACTCCACTTTCCAAGGGTGTAGCAGATTCTCAAGGGGATGAGAGGATTTGTGCCTCCAATTTTGCCTTTTGAGATTGATTCCACTGGGACCAGATCCCTATAAATCTTGACTAGTCCCTACATGTTGTACTTCTTCTAAAGTTGGGATTTGTGCTCGAGTTTATGGAGCACCATCACTTTCATCATTTATATCTCCATTATTTATCCATCTATCATCATCTTCAGCAATACCATCCCTTTGAACAGGAATGAGTTCTTCAACTTCTGAATCTTCACAATCACCTAGGTTCATTTAATTTCTAGACTTATTCAAGATCACATGAACAATTTATTCAACATACAGAATTCTTTTATTGAAGACTCTGTAAGCCTTGCTTGTTAAGGAATAGCCTATAAAAACTGCTTCACAACTTTTAGAGTGAAACTTTCTCAATTCTCTCTTACCATTGTTCAGCACAAAACACTTACACCCAAATAGACTAAAGTAGTCTAGATTAGGATTTCTATTGAACACTAGCTCATATGGAGTCTTATTCAGGAGTGACCTAATCAAGAACCTATTAGTCATATAATAAGTAGTATTTATAGATTCATCCTTAAACTCTTTGGAAGACCACTATCAATCAGCATAGTTCTATGACACGACCCGAACCAAGGCCTTGATGTAATGGGAATCCCAAGTCCAATCAGGATCAGGGACCTCCCCCATTACCGAACTGTATGACCCCATCACATTCAGTCTTTTAAGTTTGTTAAGGGGTCCCAGACTTAGAAAATTCTCGCTAAGTATTAAAACTTAGTGTTATTTTAGCCTTCAAAAGTTGGCAATCTTATTTTGAAACCTTTACGTCCATTAAATATTGATATTTGAGTTAATTCAAGATCAGGAATGTCAATAGGTATTCCCGAATAAGTTTTGGATTTTTCAGACTTCGTTTGAAGCACCTTTGGAATACTAAACCGGTGAATCAACGCAATCTTGACACATCGCGTCGACTATCGCATTGATAAATGTTTTCCCCAGCTCCCAACGTCCAGTTACAATTAATGATATGGACTCGACACGACGCATTAGCTATCACATCGATGCCAATGACGCGGCACGTCGACCTGCATGTCGATGATTAAGTTTACAGTCATTAAAAAAGCCACATCCTCAGGGTTAATTAAGTCTTTTTTCCACGCCCTTAAGCCCCCATAACATAAAAATTAGCCCTCTTTTAGCAAAATATAATCATTTTTTCACAAATTGGTCAAGAACAAAAACCCTAGGAGAATTAAATTCAAATTCAAGGCTAAAGATTCCACCGTTCATTTTCCAGAATTCACCAACTATTGTATGTGAAGTATTTATCCAAGGGTTCCTTCCACCCTTGGAGTCCAATAAACTCTTTTAAAGCTCATGTAGAGTGATTTTATGATTTCCATGATTTGAATTAAAGTGTATTCATGATTATTACTTAATTGGGTTTCTATTTCATGATTTATTGCAAGATTCATGTAGATTTAATTGATATGTGTGCTTTACTATGTGAATTCATATTTAAACCCTTGGAATTATGAAATTGGAATTATATCATGATACCTACATGTTGTTTTAGTATTATGTACATATATTATGTCCCACAAGTGTTTGATGAATGGTCCATGTGAGTGGAATAGTACAATTATATCATGTTAGCATGTATGCAAGTTCATGTCATGCAAGTGTTTTCTTAAATACCCAAATGAATTAATGGTGACTAAGTAGTAATTACCATGTCTCATGATTATGCCATGTCTTTTAAGTTTATGCTATCGAGTCCTGGGGGTATTTAATACCCGACAATTTAGCTGCTTGGCTAGAGCCATGGTCAGTCACAGAGTAGAATCAGTCCTGTTTATATCAGTAGAATTCAGTCAGTTACAAAACGTAGGAAAACTTAGTGAACTCAGAATTAGTCCAGTCCAGTTCAGTAAAATTAGTTCAGTTCAATTATACAGTATGATCAGTAATAGTTCAATCCAGCCAGTACAACTTAGAATTCAGTTCAGTGTCTATTTAGTTAAGAGTGAGATTCAGCACCAAGTGAACCCAAGGATAGGGACTCACCTTCTATTAGAGGGTGTAATCCTTAGAAGTAGTCCTTGTATTCCAGAACTACGTAGCCAGCATAGGTTGAGACATCAACCTGCTAGTTGAGGGTTGATGAGGTGATCTACCTACCAGTTGAGGGTACCACCATTTTTGTTCAGAGCACCTACCAGATAAGGGTGACTTAGTACTTATCCTTACCCGTGGCACGGTATTGACACCCTTCCAACTGGGGTTACCGGTTAGACCCCAAATCAGATAGAGAAGGGGCATGTCGGTTAGATGATTACTTCCCATATTTTCAGTTGCAGATTCAGTCTTAGTATGGAACTCAGCTCAATTCTATAGATTCAGGACTGTAAAACATAGTCACTCATTACAGTACGGAACACAATATGGTTCCACAGAATCAAGACTTTTAGAAACAGTCATTCAGTTACCAGTAATTTAGTATTTAGTGTTATTACGATCTCAGTACAGTTTACATATTCATGCATGTACTCTTATTCAGTCATACTCATGATATTCAGTTAGTATTGTTCATACATATGAACCCATGCATTTCAGCCTGCCTCACTGAGCATACCAGTACATTCAAAGTACTGACACATGCTTTTATTTTGCGCTATGATGTATTATACATAGGTTCAGACGCATGGGCTCTCGAGCACCCTTAGCAGTTCAGACTCTCAACATATAGAATTAGTGGTAAGTCATCATAGTTCAAGGACGTGATTACTTATTTCAGCATTTCAGTTCATTTTCAGTAGTCGGAGTTAGTTAAGGACTTATCCCATCAACTCCACAGTTCAGATAGTTTAGAGGCTTTTTTTAGACTAGAGTATTTTCAGACAGTTGTTCAATTTTCAGTATTAATATTCAGTTTTGGTATTATGATAGCATATTCAGTATTATTTAAAATATTGAACCTTATGGCTATTTTTTGCCTATTTTTTTCATATTTAGCATATTATTATTCAATTATTGCAGCAGGTACAAGTCATGGGTTAGCTTGTGGTCTTTTCGTATTATGAGCACCATGTAGTGTCCGGCGTATAGACTCAGGGCATTACAAACTTGGTATCAGAGCCTAAGGTTTAATAGAGTCCTAGGAAGTCTGAAAACCACATCAAGTAGAGTCTTGTGCATGGGTATGTTGCGCACCACACTTATGGACAGGAGGCTACGAGATATTTTAGGGAAAGTTTCCCTTCTTTTAGTATTCATGTCGTGCGAGTGAGCATGAGCTCTAGTTAAAATCTTAGTATAATCCTTTCTCTTCCATTTACAGAAATATGCCTCCAAAGAGAACTAAGGGAAGAGGAACAGGAGACCATCCACAACCCCATCCCCTCCAGCCAAATTCACTGGATGAACACGTCTCTCACACTGAGTTTAGAGCAGCCTTTACCACCCTAGATCATTCTATGGTAGCCTAGAATGAATGTCCAGCTGCCGCTCCATCCAACCTAGTGGCCAATACTGTTGTTGCTGGGATTCGGGACTTCACCCAAATGAACCCTTCATTATTTATCGGGTCTAAGTCAAATGAGGACCCTTAGGAATTTCTTTATCAGGTGCAGAAGGTTACTGATATTATGGGGGTAACCACTATCGAGAGTGTATAGTTAGTCGCATATCAGTTGCAGGATGTGGTTCACTTAAGGTTTAAACAGTGGAAAGCAGAAAGGACCATAGATATAGGGCCCATAGAGTGGGAGGAGTTTGCCACTACTTTTCTGGATAGGTTCTTCCCACTGCAGTTGAGGGAAGTGAAGGTGTTGGAATTTATCAATCTAAAGCAGGGCAATATGACAGTGAAAAAGTATTCTCTCAAGTTAACTCAATGTGCTAGATATGCTCCTCATGTGGTGGCAGACAGTAGATCCTGAATGAGTAAGTTTGTGTCAGGGGTATCTAGAAGCGGGGCCAAGGAGTGTAGGACCACAATGCTTATTAAGGAGATGAACATATCCAGGATCATGGCCCATGCTCAGCAAATAGAAGAGTCTAAGAATAAAGAGAAGGGGAGGAGAACAAAGAGAGAAAGAACAGGTACTTTTAACTTCGCTCAGCCTAAGTCAGAGGGTGGAAATCGTTCTCAGTTCCATCTGAAATAATTAGTTCCATCTCCATCCTCAGCCAGCGCTCCTATTCCAAAATTTAGAGATGGAAATAGGGATTGGGTACCAGGACCTAAACCTCAAGGCAGTGTTAGCAGTGCCCAAACAAATTTCCTTTGTCAGAATTATGGCAGAAACCACCAGGGTATCTGTAGAGAGGGTAGCAATGTGTGTTTTGAGTGTGGAATACCAGGCCACAGAGTTAGATATTGTCCTCAGTTAGGTTCTCAGGGTTAGAATAACCATTCCCCAACTCAGTCTGGTCGCCCGAATCAGCAGGGTGCCACTTCCAGTGCCACCAATGGGCAGTACCCAAATAGACTCTATGCTCTTCAGTCTCGATAGGATCAGGAGAGTTCTTTTGATGTTTTCACTGGTATGTTACAATTTTTCTATTTGCATGTTTATGCTTTGCTAAATCCAGGAGCTTCTTTGTCTTTTGTTACTCCATATATAGAAGTTGATTTCAGAGTCAGTCCTAAAATTCTAGTAGAGCCTTTCTCAGTCTATACCCTAATAGGTAAATCCATCATGGCCAGGTAGGTATACAGGAACTGTCCAATTATGATATCTTAGAAAATCACTTCAACAGATT
The DNA here is from genome assembly GCA_030864215.1 of Capsicum pubescens. Classification (NCBI taxonomy): domain Eukaryota; kingdom Viridiplantae; phylum Streptophyta; class Magnoliopsida; order Solanales; family Solanaceae; genus Capsicum; species Capsicum pubescens. The sequence continues at coordinate 198,453,574 of CM061541.1, forward strand.
TAGTCAATTAGAGATGATTGATTTTGATGTCATTCTCGGTATGGATTGGCTTCATTCCTTCTATGCCTCAGTCGACTGAAAAAACAGAATTATACAGTTTCAGTTTTCTAATGAACCTGTCCTAGAGTAGAGGGGTAGTACTTCAGCACTTAGAGGTCAGCTTGTTTCTTACCTTTGGGATAGAAAAATGATATCTAAGGAATGTGTCTACTATCTCATTCAAGTCTAGGACTCTAGTTCAAAAACCCATACTATTGAGTCAGTGTCAGTAGTATGTGAATTCCCAGACGTGTTTCCCGAAGATCTTCCCAGAGTTTCTCCCGAAAGGGAAATTGATTTCGAAATCGATCTTCTTCTAGATACTCAGCCCATATCTATTCCACCATACAGAATGGCTCTACCAAAACTCTAGGAATTAAAAGAGCAGTTGAAGGATCTCCTAGATTAGGGATTTATCAGACCAGTGTGTCCCCATGGGGCGCACCAGTTTTATTTATGCGTAAGAAAGACGATTCCCTCAGAATATGTATTGACTAAAGTCAGTTAAATAAAGTCACGGTCAAGAACAAGTATCCACTTCCCAAAATTGATGACTTGTTTGACCGACTTTAGGGTGCCAGTTACTTCTCTAAGATAGACCTCAGATCTGGCTATCATCAGCTCAGAGTCAGGGAGTGTGACATCCCAAAAATAGCTTTCAGAACTTGGTATGGTTACTTTGAATTCTTAGTCATGTCGTTTGGTCTTACCAATGCCCCAGCAGCCTTCATCAACTTGATGGACCGTGTGTTCAAGCAGTCCTTGGACATGTTCATCATAGTCTTCATAGATCACATTCTCGTCTACTCCCGCAATGAATATAATCATCCAGGCCATCTTAGAATAGTCTTACAAACTCTCAAAAATCATCAGTTATTTGCCAAATTTAGTAAGTGGAAATTTTGGCTAAGGTCAGTAGTTTTCCTCGGCCATATAGTTTCCAGTGATAGTATTAGAGTTCATCCCCAAAAGACCAAAGAAGTGAGAAACTGGCCCAGTCCAATATCTCCATCAGATATCAGGTGTTTCTTGGGTTTATCCAGATATTACCGATGGTTTATTGAGGGATTTTTGTCTATTACATTCCCTATGTCCAGACTAACTCAGAAGAAAGTCAAGTTCCAGTGGTCAGATTATTGTGAGAAGAGTTTTTAGGAGTTGAAGACTCGACTTACTACAGCTCCAGTGTTGACCTTACCAGATGGTTCATAAGGCTTTGTGGTGTATTATTATGCCTCCAGAGTTGTCTTGGGGTATGTTCTGATACAGAGAGGTAAGATCATAGTCTATGTCTCTAGGCAGCTTAAACCTCATCAGAAGAATTACCCTGCTTATGATCTTGATCTAGCAACAGTAGTGTTTGCCTTAAAGATTTTGAGGCACTATTTGTATGGAGTTCATATGGATGTGTTTACATACCATAAGAGCCTGCAGAATGTATTCTCTCAGAAAGACCTAAACCTCCGTCAGAGAAGGTGGTTGGAGTTTTTGAAAGACTATGACATGAGTGTTCTATATCATCTAGGCAAGGCCAATGTAGTGTCCGACGCTCTCAGTAGAATGTCTATGGATAGTATTGCTCATGTCGAGGACAGTAAGAAGAAGTTAGCATAGGATGTTCATCAGCTAACCCGACTAGGTGTTCTCTTAGTCGATTCAGAAGAAGGTAGTGTATGGGTACAGAGTAGATCAGAATCATCCCTAGTTTCTGAAGTGAAAGAAAAGCAGGATAGGGATCCCAGTCTGGTCAAGTTGAAAGAATCAGTCAGAGATCAGAAGGTAGAGGTTTTCTCCCATGGGGGAGATGGTGTTTTATGTTGTCAAGGTCGACTATGTATGCCCAGTGTAGATAACTTAAGGCAGAAAATTCTTGCAGAAGCGCATGGTGCGCGCTACTCTATTGATCCAGGGGCTACTAAAATGTACCGTAATTTGCAAGAGATCTATTGGTCTAGTGGGAAAAAAAGGGCTATTACAGAGTTTGTGGCTAAGTTCTCAACATGTCAGCAGGTTAATATTGAGCATCAGAAGCCTAGTGGGTCCATGCAGGAGTTCAATATTCCCAGCTGGAAATGGAAAGAAGTAAACATGGACTTTATGATGTGTTTTCCTCGTACTCATCATCAGCATGATTCAGTTTGGATCATTGTAGATAGGATGACCAAATTAGCTCATTTTCTACCATTCCATACCTCTTACTCAACCAAGGATTATGCCAAACTCTATATCAGGGAGTTGATCAGATTGGACGGTGTTCCATTGTCTATTATCTCAGATAGAGGTACCCAGTTCACTTCTTATTTCTAAAAAGCATTCCAAAAGGGTCTTGGTACCCGAGTTCACCTCAGTAAAACTTTTCACCCTCAGACGGATGGTCAAGAAGAAAGAACCATTCAGACTTTAGAGGATATGATGTGAGCATGTGCGATAGACTTTAAAGGTAATTGGGATGACCACTTGCCATTGATTGAGTTTGCATACAGGAACTGTTATCATTCCAGTATTCAGATGGCTCCATTTGAGGTGCTTTATGGGAGGTATAGATCTCCCATTGGTTAGTTTGAAGTAGGTGAGGCCACAGTGGTAGGTCCTGACTTGGTATTTGATACCTTAGAGAAAGTTCAGCTAATCAACAAAAGGCTTAAGACAACTCAGATCCGACAGAAATCATACGCAGATGTGCATAGAAAGGATATCGAGTTCGAGATTGGTAACTATGTGTACTTGAAAATCTCTTCTTTGAAAGGAGTAAAGCATTTTGTCAAGAAGAAGAAGATCATTCCCCGATATGTTGGTCCTTACCAAATTCTCAGTCATTTTGGAAAGGTAGCTTACGAGCTTGAGTTGCCTTCAGATCTATCTTCAGTCCATCCAGTGTTTCATGTCTCCTTGCTAAATAAATGCATAGGTGACCCATCAGTCGTAGTCCCCATAAAGAGCATGGATATTCAGAACAGTCTCTCTTATGAAGAGATTCCAGTCAAAATCCTTGACTATCAGATTCGCAGACTGAGGAACAAAAAATTCCCTCTAGTCAAAGTTCTTTGGCGGAATCAGTCCGTTGATGGAGCTACTTGGGAAGCAAAAAAAGATATGCGGATCACGTATCTTCACCTCTTCTTCGCAAACTCAGATTCAGCTTAAGGTAATAGTTATCCTTAATCTTATTCAGTTTTATGCTCAGCATTTCCATTACAAACTTTGTATTAGTTACCATTCCATATTCAGTCAAATGTTCAAGAGTCAGTTCAATCTTGTACTCATGCATCAGATATGCATGTTCAGTATGAAATTTAGTATGTCAGTAGTGACAATTAGATAATTATGTTTCAGATGTTCATGTTCAGTAAGTAAGTTTTTTCTACCAGTATTCTCATCTTAGACAGTCTCATTCGAGGACAAATGTTCCCAAGAGGGAGATAATGTAAGACCCTGCAAAATTCTTAGCTTAATTCAGTCCTTTAAGCTTGTTAAGGGGTCCCAGACTTAGAAAATTTTAGCTAAGTATTCAGACTTAATGTTATTTTAGCCTTTGAAAGTCGGAAATATTATTTCGTGATCTTTACATGCTTTAAATATTGATATTTGAGTTAATTCATGATTAGGAATATCAATAGGTGTTCCCGAACAAATTTTGGACTTTTTGAACTTCGTTTGAAGCACCTTTGGAATCCTAAACCAGTGAATCAATACGATCTTGATGCATCGCGTTGACTATGGCATTGATAAATGTTTTCCCCTCCCATCGTCCAATTCCAGTGAACCGACGTGGACTCAACGCGGTGCGTTGGATATTGCGTCGATGCCAATAATGCAGAGCGTCGGCTTGCCCGTCAATGATTCAATTTACAGTCATTAAAAGGTCGTGTCCTCAGGGTTAATTAAGTCTTTTTCCCACCCCCTTCATCCCCCATAACACGAAATTTAGCCCTCTTTTAGCAAAATATAATCATTCTTTCACAAATTTCTCAAGAACAAAAACCCTAGGTGAATTAAATTCAAATTCAAGAAAAAAGATTCCACCGTTAATTTTCCAGAATTCACCAACTAAGGTTTGTGAAGTGTTCATCCAAGAGTTCCTTCCACCCTTGGAGTCCAAGAAACTATTTTAAAGCTTCTGTAGAGTGATTTCATGATTTCCATAATTTGAATTAAAGTGTATTTATGATTATTACTTAATTGGTCTTCTATTTCATGATTTATTACAAGATTCATGTAGAGTTAATTGATATGTGTGCTTTATTATATGAATTCATGTTGAAACCCTTAGAATTGTAAAATTAGAATTGCATCACGATGCTGACATGTTGTTTTAGTATTATGTGCATATATTATGCCCCACAAGAGTTTGATGAATTGTCCATGTGAGTGGAATAGTGAAATTATATCATGTTAGCATGTATGCAAATTCATGTTATCTAAGTGTTTGCTTGAATGACCAAATGATTGTATGATAACTAAGTAGTAATTACCATGTCTCAAGATTATGCCATGTCTTTTAAGTTTATGCTATCGAGTCCTGGGGGTATTTAATACCCGAAAATTTAGTTGATTTTCTAAAGCCATGGTCAGTCACAGAGTAGAATCAGTCATGTCTCAATCAGTAGAATTCAGTCAGTTACTGAACATATGAAAACTCAGTGAACTCAGAATTAGTCCAGTTTGGTTTAGTAAAATCAGTTCAGTTTAGTTATACAGTACGATCAGTAATAGTTCTGTCCAGTCTAGTACAGCTTAGAATTCAGTCCAGTGTCTATTCAGTTGGGAGTAGGATTCAGTATCGAGTGAACACAAGGATGGGGACTCACCTTCCAGTAGAGGGTGTAATCCTTAGAAGCAGTCCTTGCGTTCCAGAACTGCGTAGCCAGTGTAGGTTGAGATATCAACCTGCAAGTTGAGGGTTGATGAGGTGATCTACCTGCCAATTGAGGGTACCACCATTCTCGTTCAGAGCACCTGCCAGATGAGGGTGACTCAACATTTGTCCTTACCTCTGGCATTGTATTGGCACCCTTCGAAATGGGGTTACAGGTTAGACCCTAAATCAGTTAGAGAAGGGGCATGTTGGTTAGATGATTACTTCCCGCAGTCTCTGTTTTAGATTCAGTCTCAGTATGGAACTCAGCTCAGTTCCGTAGATTCAGTACTGTCAGACAGAGTCACTCAGCTCAATATGGAACTCAGTATGGTTCCACAGAATTAAGACTGTCAGATATAGCCATTCAGTTAGCAGTAATTCAGTATTCAATGTTTTTACGATCTTAGTACAGTTTACATATTCATGCATGTTCTCTCATTCAGTCATACTCATGATATTCAGGTAGTATTGTTCATGCATATGAACCCCAGCATTTCATCCTGCCTCACTGAGCATACTAGTATATTCAAAGTACTAACGCATGCTTTTATTTTGTGCTATGATGTCTTATACATAGGTTCAGACGCACGGGCTACCAAACACCCTTAGCAGTTCAGACTCTCAGCATATAGAGTTAGTGGTGAGTCCTCATAGTTGGAGGAAGTGATTTTTTATTTCAGCATTTCAGTGTATTTTAAGTAGTCAGAGTTAGCTAGGGCCTTGTCCCATCAACTCCACAGTTCAGACATTTTAGAGGTTTTTTTTCAGACTAGAGTATTTTCAGACAGTTGTTCAGTTTTCAGTATTGATGTTCAGTTTTGGTATTGTGATACCATGTTCAATATTATTTATAGTATTGAACCTTATGGCCAGTTTTCTGCCTATTTTGCACATATTTACCATATTATTATTCAGTTATTGCAGCAGGTACCAGTCATGGGTTAGTTTGTGGTCCTTCGGGATTATGAGCACCGTGTAGCGTTCGAGGTACAGACTCAGGGCGTTACACCAACCCAACCTTCAAATACACATATCGTGAGTCGGATGAATTCCGAAATTATAACAAGATACCATTTATTACAATTCCAGACTCTAGGATAGGTCTATAACCATGAAAAACCCAAGCAAGTCTAACCATCCAATACCAACCAATAACCATAACCAAATCGATATAATAACAAAGTTTATGTCCATTACATAACATAAAAGGATGGAACAATCATAAATTCAGTCAAATGATATCAGCCCAATACCAATGCCAATACTAAGGCTGACACTAATATCGACACACCCATTCCAAACCATACTAGTTCCACAAAGCCTCTAACCAAAAGAAAAATAATATACGGTTGGGACATGCCCCAACCATAGCCAAAACCAATGTCTTTAAAATAACAAAAATTTGTAAAGACATCCATGATATGAAATGGAGCCTTCCGAAATATGGAAGCTCACCAGTTTAATCCAATAGATGATCCCAAATTTGATCACTAAGAATGAGGAGTTGAATGATCGGTTCCTAAATTTCATGGGGATACAGTCACCCGAATACAGGTTAGAGGGTAAACACTAGCAAGTACTCAGGATAAGGATAAAATAATGCAAACCTTTAAAACCAAGTAAACCAACCATATGCATTCACAACCATACATACATATATATAACCATGCTATGAAAGGGAACTAGGTTTAGCATGCATTTAAAACCATTAACCTAGGTATGTGTAGCTTAACCATCCTAGAACAACCCATCGACTATATGGGTCCATTGTAACCTCCTGAACGGGCCCTGATACGTGTAGCCGCATGAACCAGAGATACATAGGGGTAGGGGATTCCTAAGTACCCTTAGATCTCCATGATACATATGTACAAGTGTACTTAAGGGATTTCCATGTACCCCACATGGCCATCATGACCAATCCTTATGTCAGCAAATATGAGTTTCCAGTGTATGTCCATTGGACTCACATCTTCACAGTTAGCTATCACACCTGCCATTATTTCCCAATTAAAACCATTACAACATAACTAAGACCACTATTCCATTTATTATTAACCAAGGCTATAAGTAGTGGTATCGTCATACTGACTATAGCTTTCAAGCAATGTCCTTAGCCAACCTTTTAGAGAAAAAAGGATTCCCATGTACCCATAGACTACATTATTAAGTTGGCTTGGGGGATTCCCATATACCCCACAAGTATTCTCATTACTTAGTTTACTTGGGGGATTCTCTTGTACCCCACAAGATTTCCAATTAAACCAACAAATGAAAACTAAGACCTTACCATTTAACCACTCCACACCATTTAAACCATTTAGGGTTCCATTACGAAGTTATACCATGCAATAGTTCAATAAAAGTCCAACAATTTAGTAAAAGCATTCTCATAGGCATTTTATCAAACACACTGGAGACATAGTGTTTCCAAAGCCAACACCAAGTTCCAATTAACCCTTCCCAATGCCACCAAATATCCAAACCACCATTAAAACATGTAAATCCATAATTATAAAATGGGAAAATCATAACCCAGCATTTATAACCAAAACCCCCAATATATATTTGAAAACCCAAAACCATACAACATTCATGCCATGAAAATAATTCATAAAACATGCCTTTAGTTTGAACTAACAATGAGGGGGAAGTATCTTGCATTAGATTGAGAAGATGATGAGAAGAAATCACCCCTATAAGCCTCAATTGACCACCTTAAAGGAAACCCTATCTTTTGCTTAACCCTAGAGCCTTGGGAGATTTTGAGAGAGTTTAGTGTGTTTGATTGATTGCAAATAGGTTAATGAAACCCCAAAAAAGTGTTTTAAGTCGTGGGATCCCAAGGAGTTATAAGGGGAGATGTCTAGAATAACCCCCCACTTAAACTATATTAAATTCCTGTAGGAGGGTACGACTCCACCATACCACCCGTACCCTATCATATGAGTAGTACCCATCACTCGTACTATGGGCATTCCTTGGACCCCCAGCACTTTCCAACATACGACCACCAAGCCCAAACCATACTCAAGCATACGACTAGTACCATGAAGTCGTACCCTAGGCAGAATTAAGAGGAGTTGACATTGTCCAACATACAAGTTGGACTATACCACTCGTACCCTATCTCAGGACTCATGATGAGCCACTCATACTCAGATCCAAGTTAAGTTACTAAGTTTCAGATTAAGTGAAGGAAAACCCAACCATACGACCCATCAACCACCATATAACTCATACCAACCCAAGTCATACCCATTTAAAAAATTCAACCACCAAACACCACCCAACATTGGAAAGCATATGACTGGACCATAGTACCCGTACGCTACCATATGACTAGTACCCCAACTTGTATGATGTCTAGTAGCAAAAAATCAGGAAATTTTCTAAGGTTCAAAACCCAGGTGTTTTAGTCTCTCCTACTAGGATCATTCATTCCTGAAAGACAGACAAGGTAGTACAAGCATGAATTACACCCCAACATCTCTATTCCTATCATTAACTAAATTTGAAAACAAAGATGCAAGGAATTAAACCTTTATTTAACCATGTTAGAAAACAAAGAAGTTATTAAGAACACATACCTTCCACACGAATATCCAAAGCAGAAAATAAATGCAAATACTTGGACTTCATGTCCTCTTCCACTTCCCAAGTAGCTTCATCCACCTTGTGGTTCCGCAATAGAACCTTAATTGAAGCTATATCCTTGGTCGGCAATGGACGAACCTCCTGATCCAAGATCTTAACTGGGATTTCTTCATAAGATAGAGAATCTGAGATACCAAATCCTTCCAAAAGAACGATCAATGAAAGATCACCTATACACTTTCTCAACATGGATACATGGAAAATCAAATGAATGGAGCTCAAACTAGAAGGAAACTCCAATTCATACACAACATTACCAACCCTCCTGAAAACCACATAAGGACCAACATACCGGGGATTGAGCTTCCCCTTTTCCCCAACCGCATTACTCCTTTCATGGAATACACCTTTAGGAATACCCTATCTCCAACCTCAAACTCCAAGTCCCTATGCCTTGCATCTGCATAGGATTTTTGGTGACTTTGGGAAGCGTTAAGCCTATCCTGAATTAGATTTACTTTATCCCTAGCCTGATAAAAATAATTCGAACCAAACATATCCGCCTCACCAAGATTGAACTCCCCAATAGGAGATGTACACCTCCTACCATACAATGCCTTAAAAGAGGTCATCCCAATGCTAGAATTATAGCGATTTATGTAAGCAAACTCTACAAGAGGTATATGCTAAACCTAGCTAACACTATAATCAATCACACATGCACGAAGCATATCTTCTAAGGTCTGAATAGACCTTTCTACTTGCTCATCCGTCTTTGGGTGAAAAGTAATACTCAAACTAACCTTAGTACCGAAACCCTTTTGAAATGACCTCCACAAGTGAGATGAAAATTGTGTGCCACAATCAGATATAATAAAAATAAGTACAACATCCAGCTTCACAATCTCATAAAGATACAACCTCGCATAATCCTCAGTTGAATAGGTAGTCCTTACTAGTAAAAAGTGAGCCGACTTTGTCATCCTATCCATGATAACCCAAGTTGAATTAAATTAGTTCCAAGACCGAGGAACACCTGTAATGAAATCCATGTTGACCACTTCCCATTTCTATTTCGGCAATCCAATCTTCTGATATATGCCTCCAAGCCTCATGTGCTCAACTTTCACTTATTGATACACTAAACACTTGGCCACAAAATTAGCCACATTCATTTTCATACCATTCCACCAATAGATCTCCTTGAGATGATAATACACTTTTGTCGAATAGGAATGAGAAACATAGTGCAATTAATGCACCTCAGCCAATACCCTTTTTCCCAAACCATCAACGTCCAGAACACATTACTTCCCTTGGTACCGCAAGTTACCATCACCACTGGTGTCAAATACCATTACCTTTTTCCCACCTATATCACTCTTGATTTTTATCAATACAGGATCTAGAATTTACATCTCCTTAATCTCCACACTAAGAGATGAATGCACCACTTCCTATACCACCACACTACCATCCTCATGGTCATAAAGATGAACTCCAAGGTTAGACAAGCGGTGAATATCCTTTGCCAACTCCTACTTCTCCTTCTCAACATGAGCCAAACACCCCATGGATAGCCTTCTAAGAGCATCAGCAACCACGTTAGCTTTACTTAGCTAGTAAAGAAGACTCATATCATAGTCCTAGAAAAGCTTGATCCATCTCCTCTACTTGAGGTTAAGCTCTTTCTGTGCAAACATATACTACAGACTCTTGTGATACAATAAGATGTCCACGTGCACTCCGTATAAATAGTGCCACCAGATTTTCAATGCAAACACCATAGCTCACAATTCCAGATCATGAGTTGGATAATTCCTCTCATGCGCTTTCAACTGCCTAGAAACATAGGCAATTACTATATCATGCTACATCAAAAGAAAGCCATGTCCCACTCAGGAAATATCACACTAAACCATCAACCCCTCATTGCCTTCAGGTAAAGTCAAAATCAGAGCCGAAGTTAGCTTATCCTAAATAGAAATAATATGACCCGAAAAAGTGACAGTATTCAACTAGAATTCACATTTATAGAATTTGGCATACAACTGCTGCTCTTTTAAGGTCTGCAACACCACACGAAGGTGATTAGCATGATCCACCTCACTCTTAGAATATAGCAGGATGTCATCAATGAACATAATGACAAAAAGATCCAAAAATTGATGGAAGACCCTGTTCATCAGATCCATGAATGTCATCGGGAATTGGTCAAACCAAATGATATAACCAAGAACTTAAAGTTCTCATACTGAGTATGGAAATCTATCTTAGGGATATCCACCTCCCTAATATTAAGGCGATGATACACAGAACAAAGATCTATCTTAGAAAAGAATTCGGCACCTTGCAACTGATGTAACAAATCATCTATCCTTGGAAGATGATACTTGTTCTTGATCATCACGTTATTCAACTTCTAATAAACAATACACATCTGAAGGTAACCATTCTTCTTATATACGAATAACATCGGTGTACCCTACAGAGACATACTAGGATGGATGAAACCATTATCCAAAAGATCCTAAAGTTGCTCCTTGAGTTCCTTCAACTCAGCCAGAGCTACTCAATAAGGAGAAATATAATTTGGACTAGTGTCCAGAAGCAAGTCAACATGAAACTCAATCTCCCTATCAGGAGGAAAACCAGGGAGTTCATCAGGGAAGACCTTGGGAAATTCATTCACCACCGGAATTGAATGCTAAGAAGGACCTTTTGAGTTAGAGTTTTTAACTCATAATAAATGATAGAGGTACCCTTTATATATTAACCTTCGAGCCCTAATATATGATATAAACCTCTCCTTAATAGATAGGGAACCACCCTTCCACTCAATAACTGGTTCACCAGGGAACTTAAAGACAACTTTATAGGTCCGACAATCTAAGGATGCGTAGCACAAATGTAACCAATCCATACCCAGAATAAAATCAAAATCCACTATATCTAATTCATATAATTCCACCAAAGTCTCTTTACTACTAGCAGATACCGCACACCCTCTTTAGACTCTTTTAACAACCACAGATTCACCTATAGGGGTAGAAATAAAAAAAAAGGATTGAAAATAACCTCGGGAATAAAACCAAATATACAGTCATAAATGGGCTCACATAAGAGAGAGTGGACTCGAGATCAAGTAAATAATACATGTCATGAGAGAAGAATTGTAACATACCAGTCACGATATCAGGCGATGCCTCTGACTCTTGTCGGGTAGTGAGAGTATATAATTTATTCTTGCATGTGCTGACACCAGAAGCAAAAATAGATACAGAAGTAATACCCTTTTGTGTAGGAGCAGATGAAGAGGAAACCAAAACCTTTTTTGCACCCAAATCAACCTTACCAGCTGGGTAGTTTCTGAACATATGGTCAGGCTGACCACATTTGAAGCACCTATCCCTCCCTTCATCACAGAATCCCCAATACAACTGACCATAGAACCTAGAAGAAGGACATGATATAGCTGATTATTCCCTACTTGCCTGAGATTGGGAACCCTGTGCCCTAAAGTTTTCACCACCCTGTTGATACCTATCACCCAACGGCTTCGAGAAAGGAGCACTAGCTGTGGAGAAAGAACCATAGCTCCCTCACTTTTTCTTCAGCTACTTACCACCATCCCTACCACTTTATTGTTGACCACCACCTTGATCAGATAATCTGAACTTCTTACTCTGTCTTTCCCCTATATCAGCCTATTTTTTCTTTTCTTCCTCCACCTGCAGTATATAAATAACCAACTTAGAGATATCAATGTCCTTGATCAACAGGGAAGTCTTGCTTTCAAGGATCAAATCCCGAGGCATTCCTGAAGCAAACTTTCTCATCCTCACCCTAATTTCAGACACTAATTTTGGAGCATATCTAGACAACAGGTGAAATTTTAAGGCATTCTCTTTGACCATCATCTTTCCCTATTTTAGAGTAACAAATTCCTCCATTTTTGCTTTCCTTAACTCTTGAGTAAAGAAGCGGTCTAGAAATGTATTAGAGAAAGTTTCCTATGAATCTGATTCCTCAATATCAACCCTTTCCCTATCCTATTCCTCGTACCATTGGTACGGCATATCTTTGAGTTGATAAGCTGCAAACTTCACCCCTTCCATATTCATGGCATCCATAATCCTAAAAATATTTTCCATCTCATCCAAAAAACCCTAAGGATCCTCCTCCACCTTAACACAAGTAAAGGTTGGAGTACTCATATTTATGAACTGGCCAACCCATATGGCTTTAGAGGATCAAATAGCGGATGCACCATGCCCAGCCTGAGAAGCCACCAACTAACCAATCATATGGATCGACTGGCAAAACTCTGTATTCATCATGTCAACCTGAGAAGGACTAGAAAAAATTAGTGAAACTCTAGAATAATCTAGGACTGGACCCCTAGACCTAGTATGGATCCCCTAAGTAGAATGTATCCCATCAAAATTGTCCTCAGTTGGGATAGAGGAGTTTTTGTGAGCTTCAGATCATCAAGGCATGATTTGGAAAATCAAAAAATAGAAATCATATGAATCCAAGAACTTAGACTCCTAGATTGAAAATAGAACATAGAGAAAGAAAACATTTCTAGATGTCTTATAACCTCTTCCTTATGATTATGGCGCACTGCACACCCTTATTAGAGACCCTACTCAACACGGATTTATGGACTTCTAACTGACCATAAACCTAAAGCTTTAATACCAACTTGACACGACCCGAACCAGGGACTTGTTATAATAGGCATCCCAAGTCCAACCAGGACCAGGGACCACCCTAATTACCCAACCTAACCTCTAAATATGCACACCCTGAGTCAGATAAATTTCAAATGTATAATAAGATAGCATTTATTACAGTTATAGACTTTTGTATAGGTCTATAACCATTACCAACCCAAGCAAGTCCAACCATCCAATGTCTTTTCACTCTTCTGAATTTTCAAAACCACTTGATAGAGAAGCATCTTTTTCTTTATATAGTTGAGTGATAATTAGGGTTAAAATTCCATTAGACCAGGTGTCCCAAATAGTAGATGCCTCACCTGTATAGTTTGTTACACTAGAGGACAAAACTATGCAGACGCGTGCCAATTGTATAGTAGCCTTGAACGTCCAATGACTTGGTCCCTTGTAGTCACTACTATTAACAAAAGAAGATACAACACTACCCATGCACAAAATTGACCTTATAGAAGCATACCCCAAGTACCCTCACATCTATTGATTAAAAGCTTAACTAAATTCATTGGTAATCCTACAAACTAATTGATCAATTAAAGATGAACTTGTTACTCAAACCCCCCAATTTACATTACTTGCATTATTTTTATCAAATTACGCATAACTTAATATTTTTTATAACACTTTAAGGTGAACTGTGGTCTTATTCCCCGAGGAATCGACCCCATCTCTTATTGGATAAAAATACTTGGCAACGTTCTCTACACAAAATTAGAGTGTAACTTGAGCATCATCCACAAATTATACCATGGAACCATTTTAATTTTTAATGTTATGGGAGTTATGGCAATGAGGGGAAAATTAGAAAATTGAAAATTCTTGGCTACTTCTTAGGGCCTTTATAGTGGGCACAACCACTCTACAGCGAGTCCACTATAGCGGGAATTTTCCCTCTATAGCGGCGTCGTGGTAGCAACATGTAGGCCACTATAATATGATAAGATGGGATAGGTTGTCTGACCTGTTTTCCCATGTTTTGGATCTCATTTCCACTTATATAATACATTATTTAAGTTATGAGCTATCTCATGATTAACAAAAATCATATATAATAAAGTAAGTTGTGTTCACTCACTACTAGTAATTAATATTAAGAATCTATGTGTGAATAAAGGAAGATAGAAAAGAAAGATTATTCATTACATCCTTAAAAAGGGGAAATCCAAATACAATATAAATAAATAAGAGGGGATAATCTGACATATACTAGGGGCCTAGTTGGATGCCTCATCATCCTCTTGAGTTGCGGGGTTAGGGCCTTCTCCTTCCAAGTTACTAATAAAAGAAAACTTTTGCATGTCCTTCTAATCAAGGTAGGGAATCTCCTTGTTAGGGATAGCACACTTGAACATGGCCTTACAGTCTTCCACATTTGTGCGAGCATTCGGTCCTAGGAGCACATCCTTTTTTTCTCTTCATCGAGATCTCTTTAAAGCTCTACGTAGTCCTAGGAAGTGAGGTAAGGTCATGGATCTGGAAGGGTTTGTACCCTTAAGATTAAAGTGGTCCTACTCTATGAGTCTCCTTACATCAGCTAATCTACCTCTAGGTTGTATATCAAGAGATGGAAAGAAGGGACATCATTATCATCATCCTCGACCCTGCCTACCTTTCTCTTCTTCTTGTTATTAGATGGGAAAAACTTTACCTTAAAGGGATGGAATGGTATTTTATCTCCACATCATCGTCGGCATCCTCCATAGAAATCCACACACTTGCACAACTCAGAAACTAGTTTAGGAAGTTAACAGCCATTTTTGTTGCCCTGGTAGATATCTTTCCTATCACATATGATCTGCACCCCTACATTCAGATGTATATCTCATATGTCATAGGCCACCCCCGAATCCCAAGGGTAAGTCACATCGAAAGTGTTTTTTGATAAACAAATTCTCTGGGTCATCGATTCAGCCACCTTCAAGCATAGGTAGTGAAGTATGTGCTCCTAATTCTCTTGGTGGTAGGCCAATAAAAGTGGGACATATCCTCCTTAGTAATAAGTATGTCCCTTATCCATTTCACATCTATCCTTTGAGCCTTAGCCATATGCCCGACATTGGAGAGGTTCAGCACCCCAAGCACCTTATTAATAATAGCAGAATCTATAGGGAAATCCACTCTATAAATAAGAATGGTATGTTTGGGGTAATCCCAAACCACGGTGAAGAGTATGGAATAAAACTCCCTAACCCAACTTAGGTCCTTGATTATTGGAGCCTTCACAAGTTGTATCCAATCAAACTCTTTGAGTTGGTTGTAGAAATTCAGTGCTTTGGATGTTACACCCTTAATTAGGAATCCTCTCTCATAACAAAACCCTATCATCTGTTAATCCTTAGACCATTCTTAATAGTTCTTATTTAGAAATATCATGAAAGAGGGGTGAGCATATTTTTTGTTTCCATCCATTAAAGTAGTAAATCTAAATAGAATCATAATAAATAAACTTATAACTCATAGAAGTATCAAAGAAATCAAATTTCAAAAAAAGGCCAAACTTGGGAATCAGCTAGGAGGCTACCGCCTGCAGCCACTTGTTATAGCAGGTTGCATCCCTCTACTACAGAACCATAATATAAGGAATATTCCCACTATAGTGGATCCGTCATAGGGAGATGAGGCCTTTATAGTAGACTTCAAAATTCCAAGCTTCGACAAGTGCGTCAATGGTGTCTCTTGAAGAAAAATCTTATTTTTGGATTAGTAAGGGAAGTGTCCTAGGACTAGTATATGAAAAAATTCATGCATGTAAACTCCTAAATATTCCCATCATCAAAACAAAATCAATAATAACCCTTCACATCCCTCATTATTTCAATCCCCAATGTCATGAATCCAATAATTTGTATGCATAGAACGCTATAGAAGCATTGTAAATATAAGAGAAAAAACCATGCTCCGATAATTTATTCAAATCAAGTCACAATTAAGAATTCAAAATCCGACCCTAAACCTACTCTATTTATATGATTTTCAAGCATAAATTCATGTGATAATGCAAGTAATAAAGTAAAGAGAAGGTGTTTCAACGATAGTTACCTTATTATTTATGATGGAAGTAAATTGATCAGGGAAGGAAGGAAAGTTTTGGAGTGAAGGTAATGAGAAATAGGTCTTTTTGAATAGTTTCCTCCCGCTAAAAGTTTTCATCCCGCTACAGTAGTGCCACTATAGGGGGGAAATTCCCTCTATAGTAGCATAGATCCTGGGGAAAACTTTATTTTTGCCCATTGTGTTTTTGAATTCTTATCCTTCTTTGATATATTTGTAAGGTCCCAACTATCTTAGGTACTCAACAATCTTTTGGTCAATTAGTTTTGTGGGACTTTCGTGTGGGAAAAATTATCTATGAAAGGGAGCAGAGTAGTAATACAGTACGGCTTGGAAATTTAGTACGTTCGTGGTAGAAAATTTAGTGATCCAAGTAAGTATTATATTTACCTAGTCATTAAAGGGGGCATTAATGTTCAAGTAAGTTTCGGTCCATTCTCTTCCTTTCGTGACCATTCTGGGTTGAACAATGGGTAAATTGGTATTTATTGTAAACCTATTTCGTTGTTACTTAAGGCACCTCATCCAAGGGCATGGGGGACGGGAATTCTTGTAAATATTATCTCAAACATATAGGGATGGACTTAATTAAAATGTTTGGAATTTGAAATTTTAGGGTTAGGCAGATATCATCCTACTATAGCATGAAATTCCTGCTATAGTGTCATCATAGCAGTGACCTACCAGCAGCTACAGTAAGATGTCGAAACCAGAACCAGCCATAATTTTATTATTTTCCCTTCTCAATTTAAGTTTCTACTAGGATGAGATTTATTTTTGAAAAAAACCCTAGAATGTCCTCATGGACTTGGAGCAATAAAGAGGTAGAAATACATTTGAACGGGGTAAAACCCCTGGTTTTATCATGGATATCATGTCGGAAATCACTAGAACAATGTCAAAAGTTTGCATTCATGCCTTTGTAGAAGATCTTTGGAGTCTGCTAGGCTAGATTTAGTTGAGTAGTATAAACTCTGACTGGGAAATATATGCATGACATAGATTGATGGGAGATTCCATGCTTAGGCTGGTGGGCATGGTGTTAGGATAGATAAAAATAGTAATTCACAGTTGTTTGGATGCAAATTAATGTTGCATGTGATATTGGGTTTGTGATATGAACTAGTGTGTATTGTTGTCGATGTTATCCAAATAGGATTCATTGTAATGGTATTATACCCAAAATTTATGTTAAAATTTAATGAAAGTAGAATTAGATGTGCTTGGTGATGGTGGATTGAAGAATCCATGGTAGTAACTAGAGAAATGGTTGTCATTAACAAGTTATTAGTGTTGACATGGAAGGTTGAATGTATTAGGGTGTGAACCATAAGTATGGATGTGTACCTCTAGACATTCCAAGTCCTAACTAAGCCTTTAAATGATAGGCGAATGTAGGTGATGGTTTCAGGTAGTTGAAACCCAACTTGATTTATATGTGCA
Source organism: Capsicum pubescens (assembly GCA_030864215.1). Lineage (NCBI taxonomy): Eukaryota > Viridiplantae > Streptophyta > Magnoliopsida > Solanales > Solanaceae > Capsicum > Capsicum pubescens. The sequence continues at coordinate 198,471,304 of CM061541.1, forward strand.
TGTTGATTGTTTCTTCGTATGTTTTTCATAATATATGTACAATGAAAGAAAATGATTTAATGATATCCTAAGTACTAATCAGATACAATGAGGTTATATTAAAAGCTTGTTTATTGTTCAAGTGTGGTTGTTTATTTTCATTGTAATTGGGAGAGTTGTTAATATTAAATTTAAACCGCTCCATCAAGTTAGATGTCATATCGATCCAGCTGGCCCATTTCTTACATCATGTTTCATGTACCACATTAAAGCCTCCCGGTGAGACTTCTCATGAACATCTTTATTCTTATCTTTTAATTCTTTCTGACTCCTTCCAACTTATCACAATACCTGTGCAGATGTGCCTTGGGATCTCAAATTTTATTAAACAACCCAAATTTTGGGTATTTGTACCCCTCCGGCAACTCTACATTTGGGTAAACACATAAATCCTCATAACTGAGCCCCTTCAACCCCTTATTTTCCTTAGGTTGCCTTAGCTTCTCAACTACAAATTGCATTGTAGGGTCTTGTTTTGAAGTATCAGATGTATACATAGGGTAAGTATATAGGATTTTATTGAAAACTAAAGGGTTTAAACTGTGGTTTCCAGATACATGGTGGTAGGATATATTTTGGACGTTTCGGTTTAAATGATTTTGAGGAGGTAGAGGATTTGAGTATTTGGGATTTTAGATGTGTTTGGTAAGAACATATGTGGGGTTTGGAAAATTTTGGATGTTTTGGACTAGATTTGGGATACTTTAGATATTTAGAGAAATTTGGGGTTCAAATGGTGGCATTTGATGACTTAGAGTAGGAGTTGTAGATTTTGGGATGGTATGACTGTCAACTTGTGGTTTGAGAGGGTGTTCAAAGAGAAAGTTTGGCCCAGTTGTGCACATGCGCCAACTCTTCTTGTAGCTCCAACATCTTCTATTACATTCTTAGGATAATTTAGTTCTGTATAGTGATGATTTCTACCTCTGTACTAGAACCATCTTTGTCTGTAGCACTGTGATCTCCGATTATCCAGTTACCCTTATGACTTGTAAAAAGAGGGGGAGGAGAAGAAGAAGCCATTTTTGACTGGGTATGATAGGCCATACTGCACAAATCAACCTTTTGGAAGAGGGAAAACAACAAGAAAAACAACAAAAATTAAAAAATAAGTATGTTAGTAGCATAAAGGAGTAATAAAGACAACACACAATAAACACATTATTTGATATTTCCTTTTTGGGAGCCTCTTTTGAGCTAGAGATAGGCATATCATTGTTTGAGCGATAAATATGCCATAAAATTATGTCATTTTCTCATAAAAATAAACCTCAAAAGATTAAAATTTAATGAACTAAAATCTCTCATAAATTGAAAAATACAAAGAAATCAGAAAGAAAATTAAACTAAATTCTTAAAACGGTTTCTTCTTTATCTTCTTTCATCTAGGTCTCAAGAGCTTTGTTATTGTCAAAGCAATGGCGGCAAGTCAGGATATATGATAATGCTAGTATTCCCCCATACTTCCCATGCCAAGACATTTTTAACCTTGTTTGTCAAACTCCTTGTGAAGCTCTTTCACCTTTTCTTCGACACTCAAAGCGCACTGCCTCCAAAACTCTAACTCTTTACACATTCCTTCTATCTCTTTTACATTATCATCATGCAACTAGAAATGGTGTGTCTCAAATTCAAAAGACCTTTTCTTAAACTTGCATAATAGGACTTATGCCTCGGCTTATTTATCACTGATATGTTTGCCCCTCTTGACACCTCGAGTCACCTTATTCTTCAAGTCAACATGCAATCATTCAATGTAGCCTACTACAGAACCCGCTTGATACTTGTCTGACATGATGTTCCTCTTGTCTAGAAAATTCTTCTTGCCCTAAGTCCTGGAAATGTCAGTATCATATGGAATTTTGTTGTTTTTATAATCAACTCAATATGCATCACGTAAGTTACCCTTGGGATTACTTGTTTCTTTCCCGCTTTCCATATAACGCTCATAGGAGCATATAGTTGAAGTTCATGAAGTCCCATTAAAATCAATTAGTTTTGGTGTTGAGTGTATATCAGAAAATCTGTAATAGGAAACTATTCCAACATCTATTGAATAGAATATTCAGTCAAGACACTCACTATTTGTCCCCACCTTTCAACCTCATTTGGCCGCTTGATTCTTTGGACTCCCATGGTGACTCGAAATTGGTATGTGGCGACGTTGTTAGTCCTGATTAGTGTGCACAACAATGTACCTTTTAGAAATTCCCGATCAACCATAATTGTAGCAGCAAATTACATCCCTCAAATTGTTTGGCCCCATTTTTAGAATAACCAAGAGCCCAATAGATGTCGGCTAAGATTACGGGTATAATTGTGCAAGGGCCTTTATCAATTCAATTGCACAAAACATTGACCACTGTGATCAAAAGAGTATGTATGACCTCTTATACTCCATTTGGGAAAACCACCATTTGCAAGAAATAATAAATGCAGATATTCTTTTACTTCCCCATGACTTAGAAACGAGACTCTCTGTTTTATATACTTGTTGACCCTGATTGTGCCCAAATCTGTCAACCAAATAGCTTCCATGAATTTTGGAATTCATCACATATGATGCAATCGTACTAACCTAAATACCCAATTCATCATGAACCTATTCTAGAGTGAAAATTTTTGGGATAATGACCTTAGCTTTCTACCAACTCTCTCTTGGCAGCAAATTTATGTCTTTAACATACCCCCTAATTTCCTCAAGGAGTGGGGTCATTTCAATATCGCCAAATTTGAATATCGATCTCTTCTCATCCCATAATGTGGTGGCCACCTCAATGAGTTCCCTGCATGGGATGACTTTTATAAGAGATGGCAAGCTCTCCAAAACCTTCCTTACCACGACCAACCCTTCTAAGCCCAAGTCCATCCACTAAAACTACATCTGCCTTGGCATGCACCAAACCATACTAAACCTTGGATATGAAGTATGAGGTGCCATTGAACTTGGTAAATAAAACATTAGTCGACCCTACCACATAGGGAAAATAATAACATTTAGGCATATTTATCTCTTTAAATGCACATAAGTAATGAGGCATTCTTTTTAGGGATTATAAATCCCTTAGAACTTAGTGCAAGGCTTTCTTAACAAGACATCATAGGACTTGAGATGCCTATTCTTTAGTAAAGGAATAAGCAGTTAGGATCTAGGAACAATGATGGTTTCATGACATGGTTTCCTCAAGCGGATAACTTGAGAATGGAAAAGCTCATGACTATCGACGCACCGCTGATCAACTAATTCACAAGGCATTTTTTGTAAGGTGTTTTAGAAAATGAATATTCGTGCAACCATATAACCGTATTTCAAAAAAAAAGGATTCAAGTAGAGGAAGATTCAGTAGAACACCTAGAACGAAAAGCAGTAATGCCTAGCACATAACAACAAAAATAATAACTCATTGAGTAATTTTAATACGAAATTAGAGATATATCAAAAAATAATACAACACATAGCCTATCGAAGAGAAAAGGGAGGGAAGGGGGTGGACATGGAGAAATATATAACTTTCCATAAGAACAAATAAAGAAAAGGGGAAGGGGACAAATATGTTGAACTGACAAATCATAATGTCAAAGACAAACAATTAGGGAGAAATGCAAACATCAAAATAATGTTTAGACAAATAGAAACAAGCCCACCTAAAACACAAATTAGTAATGGTTAGAACCTAAGTAGCCCCAGCAGAGTCTTCATATTGTCGCACCTCATTTTTCACACAAAATGAAACTTAACTTGACAACTCTTTTTAGGATGGTTGAAAGAGAAAAGTCACCACCTAACAAATTGACGTGCGTTAGGAAACCATTCTAGGCTAATTACGAATAATTTAATTTGTCTATGTCATCAAAAAGTAGGATGAGGGTTCAAGTTGCCTCAAAATAAAGATATTAGTCACCTTTCTAGGTCCACAAATGTAGATCCCGGCCGAATTCAAATATTACGTGATAATTCTACGTGATAAATGAAGGTCACTTATTTTTATAAACTTAATGTTACTAAGTGATAAAAATAATGTATAAACAAGACATGTAACTTGATTATTTTTTAATTACTAATTATCTAGGTAATGAGAAAGTATATAAATAAAAATAAATCAGATAAGCAAGAAGAGAGAAGGGACACAATTTATATAGCAAAAGATTTATTAAATAATAAACCTAAACTACGAACAATTAAAACATACAAAGTAAAAAAGGAGAAAAAATTCGAAAGGTTTGGACTAAAGTTAATTTTATCCTATTCGAATCAGCGCCCAGCTTATACTTAGGTGACAATGTCGTATATCACATTGTCGAATTCTACGGGGACAACTTTCATCATTTTTGACTATCTACCTGTCCCATCTAGTTTGGTTATTAACCTTAAGGGCGTTCTAAAGAAAATAATAAAACTAGCATTCCCTAAAAAACTGTCCCAACTTAATATCCATGAGACATTGGACTTTATACTTTGAATTTAGGTCAAGACAAGGAAGAGTTAGGTTATCTAATTAAACTCGAGGTTCACGTCAGACAAGACAACAAGAAAAGAACTTAGCATGTAATAGTCTCATAGAAAGCCTCTTGATTAACTAAAAGAGGATTAAGTGAAAGGCATGCTAAAATGTACAATGATCCATTTTTACAAAATTAAACCAATAAGCATGATACCTAAGTGACAAATAGTTATTTATTGACAAAAGACAACTGACAATTCACTTTAAAATAATATGTTGCAAATTTATTATGATGAAATTAAATTGACATGTCGAAAATCAAGTAAGCGTGTTGGTGAATCATATCAATTTCAACATTAAGGAAATAATTAAACATGTTGAAAATTAGTCGAAATATTAAAAAGGTACTTGAAAGTATATTTAAGTACTGTAAAATAATTAACATGCTGGAGATTAAAATTTAATAGCTGAAAATATTGTTTGATGCAGAAAATATCATTTAAGAATTGGAAATTGAAATGTAAATGTAAGTGCTGAAAACATTATTGGACTATTGAAAATTAAAATTCAGTTGCTGAAAAATTATTTAAAGGCTGAAAATTAAGTTTTAGTTGCTGAAAAGTAGTTTTTTACTGCTGGAAATTGATAAAATAATACTAAAATTAAATTTAATTGCTGAAAAATAATTTTTATATTGAAAATTGATAAAAATATGCTAAAATTTAAATAGACATGCTAAAGTATGTGAAGTGTTAAAAATTAGTTACGATAACCAAAAATTAACGAAAGATGTTGAAATTAATTTCTCATAGATTGAAAGTTAATTAATAATTCCCAAAACATGATTTTTAAGTGATAAAATAATTTTATTAATGATTCTAGAATATATTTTTCCTAAGTGGTAACATAGTTCACATAAACACTTAAATCACATAATCTCTGTCCCCTTATGTATATCAATGTTTGTACAAATTATTACCGGCCCAAATTTTAATAAAGAGAAAATAAGAGAAAATGTTGAAAACTTCTAGACATGTTTTAGGCAGCAACATTTTAGCACGACCCGATTTTTGTTTAATATGATACCTGCTCAAGCACCACAAAATACACAACACAAACCAATTGGCTTTTAAACTAGAGCCATAAATGACTCATATTTCATTTATTGTGGAAAGAAGGATACCAATTATTAATAGGCAGCATAACAAGCAATTTAGAAAGAACCAAACGATCAAAAAAGCTATATCACTTAAAGAGTTTAAGGAATGCATAAAAAAGGAAATTTAACTTATAAAAGTAAAAAGAAAAAATTAACCGATTAATTGTGATAAATAGACAAAAGAAGAAAAAATACAAACTTAAGTTGCACTCCAGAAGAGAATAACACGCAAAGACCAGTGCTTATGGAATATCAGCATGATGAAAGTCCAAGCTTATTTGTGTATGATTAGCCAAAAGTTAAAAATGTTACTGGGGTGTAAAAAGCAATAGTCTTCAGAGCATGGGAATAATGAAGGAGCAAGACCCCTTTTTATAGTCAGTGAGTTGTAGTCAATCATACAGAAAAAAATAATATTTAAAAAATCAATCAAAGCCAAAATTCTCGCAAGGATAGAATCAATTTTGATTCAAATTTATTGGACTTGCCATAAATAATGAAGAAAAAAAAATATGCTAAACTTATTAAAGGAAAATTGTGAAGTGTGTAAATTAATCAATTGCTATATCATCTAATTTTTAACATAAGTAAGCACATATGAGGTCTGTCAAACTAAATAAGGGCAAGAAAAATCAAAATAAATCACTGGAATATTTTCTCAAAAGAATCAAATAAATCAATGAAATATTTCTCAAACGAAGTAAAATAAAATCAAATTAGGGACAGAATCATGACCAAATATAGAGTGGAATTTGTCAAGAAAAATATGAACATATTAGAACTTTCTTATCATTCAAAGATTCTCACAATATTTATTGTAACATGGTGAAGTCCTCGAATTGTCGTACCTAGTAAATTTACAGTCTTAATTAGGAAAGTAGATGCAATTTTTTACAAAATCAATATGCAGTATTTCAATGAGAATTTAAGAAATTAAGATTTAAAGAGAAGCCACAAAAAATTGGGGGTTCATATGTACCAATCTAGAGATGTAAATGAAAACATAATTGAAGTAATCAGATTAAGATTCAAAGTCAAACATCATGAATTCTAAATCTAAGAATATGATTTGGATAATTCAAAATCAAAGAAAACAAAACAAGAAACTTAAAGTATTAAGAGATCAAACCAGAAAATAATTGCAGTGAGGTTCATCAAAAACCTTGTCGGTCTTCAACTCCAGTGAGTAGGTGACGACAAAATAGGCAGTGAATGAGATGAAAAGAAGGAAAAAGAATAGTATTGACTTGGTGGGTGTTTTTTCGGCTAGATGGTAGCCAAAATGGACAAATCAGTAGCGGTGGTTGACTAAAACTCATTGATCATCAACTCCGGCAAGTCAACAATAATAGAGAAAAACAAGAGGAGGGAAGAGAATATCAGTAGTAGGTGGAGTAGTAGAGAGATGAATAGAGGATGAAGGGAAGCAGCCGATTTCATCGATTGGTTGTTTGTGGCATCGACGGTGTGGGTTCATCAAAATTGGTGATATGGCGCTAAAGGGTTTAAGAGAGAGAAAGAGACGGGTTTGGATAATTTCGATGGGATCTGGGAGACTTTGGATATTTGGAGGAATTTGGGGTTCAGATGGTGGCATTCTATGAATTGGAGTAGGAGTTTGGGATTTTTGGATGGTATAAATATCAACTTATGGTTTGAGAGGGTGTTCCAAGTAAGAGAGAGTTTGGCCAAGTTGCGCATCTGCGCCCACTCTCCTTGTAGCTCCAAGATCCTCTATTATATTCTTAGGATGATTTCACTCTATCCAGCAATGATTTCTACCTCTGTATAAGTGCCACCTTTATCTGTAGCACTGTGATGATCTTCCATTATCTTTTTACCCTTATGACTTGTAAGAGAAGGAAGAGGATAAGAAGTATCCCTTTTTTATCAGGTGTGATAGGCTAGAGTGAACAAATCAACCTTTTGAGAGAGGGAAGATAACAATAAAAACAACAAAAATTAAAAAATTAGTACGTCAGTGGCATAAATGAGTAATAAAGATGGAACACAATAAGCACGTTGTTTGATGTTTCCTATTTTGGGAGCCTCTTTTGAGCCAGAGATTGACCTATTGTTGTTTGAGAAATAAATATGCCTTAAAATAATTTCATTTGCTCATAACAATAAACCCCAGAAGATTAAAAATTTATTGAACTAAATTGTCTCTTGAATTGAAAAATACAAGGAAATCATAAAGAAAATTAACAAATTCTAAAAACGTCTTCTTCTTTATCTTCTTTCTTGATGGTCTCAAGAAATTCTTTACCTTATTTGTAAAATTCCTCGCAAAGCCTTTGCACCTTTTTTCTAGGATCAAAGCGTGTTGCGACTAAAACTCTAACTCTTTACCCATTCCTACTATCTCCTTTGAAGTATCATCATGTAACTGGCGATAGCGTGTCTCAAATTCCAAAGCCTTTTTACTAAACTTATAGTAAAGGACTTATGCCTCGAATTCTTTGTCACTAACAACACCCAGAGTCACCTTCTTCTTTAAGTCGGTATGTAGTCATTCAATGTAGCCTACTACAGAACCCATTCGATACCTATCTGACTCGATGCTCTTCTTGTCTAGAAAAGTCTTCTTTCCCTAAGTCTTCCCAATGTCATAAGCATGCAGAATTATGTTGTCTTTATAATCAACTCGATGTGCATCCATGTTGGTTACCCTTGGGATGACTTGTTTCCTTTCCGCTTACCTATTACCCTCGTAGGATCCATGAAGTCCCATCAAAAATAAGTAATCTTGGTGCTGAGTGTCTATCAAAAAGTTTGTACTAGGAATCCATTCAAACATCCATTGAATGGAATCTTCAATCAAGACACTCAACATTTTTCCCCACTTTTCAACCTCATTTGGTCGCTTGATTTTTTGGACTCCCATGGTGACTCAAAATTCGTGTAGGGCTTTGTTGTCAGTCCGGTTGGTGTTCAAATCCTTTGCAAATAGTGAACCTCTTGTATATGCTCGATCAACCATAATTGCAGCTGAAAATTACATCCCTCAAAACATTTAGCCCCATTCTTACAACAACCAAAATCCTGATAGATGTCGGCTAAGATTATAGGTATAATTGTGCAAGGGCCTTTATCAATTCCATTGCACAAAGCATCATCCACTGTATGAAGCAAGTGTGTATGACCTCTTCTACTTCATTTGGGGAGACCACCATTCACAAGAAATGGACAATAATTGCAAAGATTCTTTTACTTCCTCGTAACTTAGGATTAGGACTCTCCGCTTCATGTGTTTGTCGAACTTGATTGTGCCCAAATCTGTCAACCAAATAGCTTTCAGGAATTTGTACTTCATCACATACGATACCATCACACTACCCAAAATAACCAATTTATCGTGAACCTCTTTTAGAGCGACACTTTTTTAAGAAGATGACCTTCGCTTTCTATCAACTCTTTCTTGGCAGTAAATTCATGTTTTCAACATTACTCCCCAATTTCCTCAAGGAGTAGGGTCATTTTAATATCACCAAATTTGAGTACCAATCTTTTCTCATTCCATAAAGCGGTGGCCGCCTCAATGAGTTTCCTGTATGGAGTGACTTCCATAAGAGATGGCAAGCTCCTCAATACCTTCCTTACCATGATCTGTCCTTCTAAGCCCAAGTCCATTCACCAAAACTGCATCTGCCTCGACATGCACCAAATTATACTAAACCTTGGATATGAAGTAAGAGTTTCCATTGAATCTGGAAAATAAAACATTAGCCTACCCTACCCTTTAAAGAAAATGACAACATTTAGGCATAAATATTTTTTAAAATGCACATAAGTAATGAGGCATTCTTTTTTTAGATTATGAAATGCTTTAGAACTAAGGGCAAGGCTTTCTTAACCTAGGCTTTAGGATGCCTATTGCCTATTCCTTAAAAAAGGAATAGGCGGTTAGGATATAGGAATAAGAGTGGTTTCATGACATGATTTTCTTAAGAAGACAACTTGAGAGTGGAAAGCTCATGACTATCGACACACCATTGATTGATCAATTCACGAGGCATGTTCCGTAAGGTATTTTAGAAAATGAACGTCTATGCAACCATGCAATCATATGCAAAAAAAAAGAGGTTCCAAGTAGATTAAGATATGAGCGAAATGTCAGATATGAAAAGCAATAACGTGTAGCACATAACAACAAAAATAATAACACATTGAGTAATATAAAATTAGTGATATATCAAAAAATAAGATAACACATAGCCAATAAAGGGGGAAAAAGGGAAAGAGATGGACATGGAGAAATATATAACTATTCCATAAGAACAAACAAGGAAAACAGAAAAGGGACTAACAAGTAGAAATGACAAATCATAATGTCCAAGACAAACAATAAGGGAGAAACACAAACATCAAAATCAAGTTCAGACAAATAGAAAGAAGCCCACATAAAATACAAATTCATAATGGTTAGAACCTAAGTATCTCCCAGCAGAGTCGCCATGTTAGCATGCCTCATTTTTCTTGAGAAAAATGAGATTCGATGTGACAACTCTTTTTAGGATGGTTGAAAGAGAAATGCCACCACCTAACGAATTGAGGTGCGTTAGGACACCATTCTAGGCTAATTGTGAATAATTTTATCAGTTTATGTCACCAAAACTCAATAAGGGTTCATGTTATCTCAAAAGGAAGGTGTTAGGTACCTTTCGAGGTTCGCAAATATGGGTCCGACAAAATTCATATATTACGTGGGAATCCTACGTAATAAAAAAAGGTCACTTATTTTTATAAACTTATTGTTACTAAGTGATAAAAATAATAAACAAACAAGACATGTAACTTAAATATTTTTTTAATTACTAATTATCTAGTTGATGAGGAAGTACATAAATAAAAATGAATCAAACAAGCAGGGAGAGAGAAAGGGCACAATTTATAGATAAAAATTTTTCTTAAATAATAAACCTAAACTACCTCCAAACAATTAAAACTTACAAAATAAAAAAAGAAAAAATTCGAAAGGTTTGGACTAAAGTTAATTTTATCCAATTACGATCAGTGGTCGACTTATTAACGTGTGACGATGTTGTATGTCGCATTGTCAAATTCTGCTCGAAGCAACTTCCATCATTTTCAACTATCTACCCCCCCCCCCCCCCACCTAATTTAGTTATTAAGCTTAAAGGTATTCTATAAAAATGATAAATTTAGTGTTCCCTAAAATGTCTATCCGTCCCAACTTAATGTCCATGTGACATTGGACCTTCTACTTTGAATTTGGGTCTAGACAAAGAATACCTAGGTTTTCTAATTAGACTCAAAAATCAAATTAGATAAGACAACAAGGAAAGCACTTAGCATGTAATAGTCTCATAGAAAGCCTCTTGATTAACTAAAAAGGGATTAAGTGAAAGGCATGCTAAAACATACAATTATCTATTTTTACATAATTAAACCTATAGGTGTGATACCTAAGCAACAAATAATTATTTATTGACAAAAGAAAACTGACAATTCGCTTGAAAGTAATATGTTGCAAATTCATTATGATGAAATAAAATAGACGTGTCAAAAATCAAGTATACATGTCGGTAAATTAGATCAATTTCAATATAAAGGAAATAAATTTAAAATATTGAAAATTAATCGGATTACTAAAAAGTTACTAGAAAATATGTTTTTAAGTACCGAAAAATAATTAATATGTTGGAGAATAAAACTTAACTGCTGAAAATATTTTTTAAATGTGGAAAATATCATTTAAGTACTGGAAATTGAAATTTAAGAGCTGAAAACATTATTTAACAACTGAAAATTAAAATTCAGTTATTGATTATTAAGTTTTAGTTGTTGAAAAGTAGTCTTTTACTACTGGATATTGATAAAAAAAATTGCTAAAATTAAATTTAAATGTTGAAAAGTAGTTTTTATATTGAAAATTGATAAAAATATGCTAAAATTTAAATAGACATGCCAAAGTACGTGAAGTGTTGAAAATAAGTTACAATATTCAAAAATTAACTAAAGATGTTGAAATTAATTTTTTGCGGATTGAAAGTTAATAAATAATTCCTAAAACATGATTTCTAAGTGATAAAATAATTTTATTAATGATCCTAGAATATGTTTTGCCTAAGTGATAATGTAGTTCACATAAACACTTAAAACACAAAATCTCTATCCCCATAAGCGGTCCCCATAATTTCATTATGTACATCAATGTTTGTACAAATTATTACCAACCCAAATTTTAATGAAGAGAAAATAAGAGAAAATGGTGAAACTGCTAGACATATTTTAGGCAGCAATATTTTAGCACAACCCAATCTTTGCTTAATATGGTATCTGCTCAAGCACCATAAATACACAACCACAAACCAACCGGCTTCGACAACAGATCCATAAATGACCCACAAATATGTATCCTTACATTTATTACTGAAAGTAGGAACCCAATCATTAATAGGTAGCATAAAAAGCAATTTTATAAGAATCAAACAGTCACAGAAGCTATATCACTTAAAGAGATTAAGAAATGTTTAAAAAGGAAATTTAACTTACAAATGATAAGAAAACTAATCTATTAATAGTGATAAACGGAAGAAAGAAGAGAAGAACCAAACTTCAATTGCACTCCAGAAGAGAATAACACGCAGCAAGATAAAAGTTCAAGAATATTTATGTATGATTAGCCAAAGGCTAAAAATGTTATTGGGGTGTAGAAAGAAATAGTCTTCAGATCATGGAATAAAGAAGGAGGAAACCCCTTTTAATAGTCAGTGAGTTGTTTAATCATACAGAAAAAGAGAAATAAGATTTATCAAATCAATCAAAGTCAAAATTTCTTCAAGGACGGAATCAATTGCGATTCAAATTTATTATACTTACCATAAATAAATAAGTAAAGAAAATTTGCTAAACTTATTAAAGTAAAATCATGAAGTGTGTAAATTAGTCAATTTCCATATTATCCCATTTTAACATAATTAAGAACGTATGAGATCTGTCAAACTAAATAAGGGAAAGAAAAATTAAAATGAATTAATGGAATATTTTCTCAAAAGAAACTAAGTATAATCAATTTAGGGACAGAATAGTAACCAAATACCGAGTGAAATCTGTTAAGCAAAATATGCACATATAAGAAATTCCTTATCATTCAAGGATTCATGTAATATTTATCGAAACATGATGAAGTCCTTGAATTGTCGTACCTAATACATTTATAGACTTACATAGAGCAAGAAGATACAATTTTTCACAAAATCAATATGCAGCATTTTGATGGAAATTTGACAAATTAGGGTTTAAAAAAAAGTCACAAAAGTTTTGGGATTTTCACATATATCAATCTAGAGGTGTAACTAAACACATAATTAGAGTAATCGAATTAAGATTCAATGCCAAACACTGTGAATTTTTAATCTAAGAATCTGATTTGGGCAATTCGCAAGCAAAGCAAACAAACATGAAATTTAAAGTATTAAGATATCAAATAAAAAAATAATCATTATGGAGTTCATTGAAAACACCGCCGATCATAACTCCAACAAGAAGGTGAGACCAAATAGACAGCGAATAAGAGGAGAGGGAGAAGAAAGAATAGCATCAACTTGGTGGGTGTTTTGTCGGCTGGAAGGTAGCCAAAAATGAGTGGAGCTGTGATGGTGATTAGTTGGAAATCGTTGTTCATCAACTCCAATGAGTCGACGACATGAGAGAGAAATAAGAAGAGCGAGGAGATTGCGGGTGGTGGGTAAAGCAATGGCGAGATAGAGAGGGGAGGAAGGGAGGGACATCAATTTTATCAATCGGTTATTTGTGGAGACGCTGGTGTGGGTTCGCTGGAAAGGGCGATGCGCTGCTGGAGGGTTTGAGAGAGAAAACGACAGGTTTTAAAGACAGAAATGGTAGAAGAATTAGGGTTTGGGTATTATTTATAATAAAAGAAGGGTTTAATCTCAGTCGTTGATTGAGGTCAATGGATATGATTAAAATTGAGAAGGATCAATGAAATTTGATATAGGCTTTAAAATTATAACCAATTAAACTCAATTTAGGTTAAAATTAACATCAATTAGATACAAAAATTAGATAAATTAGGCAAACTGAATTGACTTAGGCTACTATATAATGGCTCAATAATAATAAAAATAATAAGATGTCGCTATTAGAAACACACTACGCATATTAATATTATGTAAAATAGAAGAAGCAGCAGTAGCAACAACAACAGCAACAGTAGCAACAACAATAACAACAACAGCAACAACAACAACAACAGCAACAACAACAACAACAGCAACAACAACAACAACAATAATAACAATACTAATAATAACAGTAACAATAACAATAGACAATGTGTTTGTAAATTATGAGTTTGCTATTTGTGAAAATAGATACTGAAAAAATTATGTAAAATATTATATTTGAATTATATATACTATATGAAAATATAAAATTACTTTATAAAATAAATTACATACTTCAAAATCACATGCGACACGTCTATTTTGTTATACCAAAATTATACATAAAGAAATATTAATATTCAAAATTAATAATTTTTGTAAAATAACATCCTAGGAGAAGTATCGGGAGCTCAAAATTGGATGTCAATAACCTCTACATTTGAATTTTTTCTAATTCCTTTGTGAGTTTTCTTTAGATTTCCCCTGTTCATCTCTGGGTAGAGACTGTTATTTTTCTTGTAATTCTCCAAATTCTTTTCTATATTCTCACCCTCTATATTTAATAAAACTTTTTCAAATGACGCCTCAATCCATTATTTTATAGATTTTCCTATGTTATTTTTTGCAGTAAGATTTTTCCTATCTTTGTATGCAGTGTTAGAATTCTCTACCTTGTTTTTATCATTGAGTGCAGCCCTGAATACTTTCAAATGTATAAATCTTAGATTGGAACAAACACCCCTAAATACTTGCTTGGTTTAAATCATTTTCTAGATTTTGCATTAACAAATATTGTTATAAAAATAGAATAAACTGTTCTTGTCCAATATGTGGAATTGGAAAGAGGCAAGCTAGACAAGTAGCATTTCATCATATAATTACAAAGCAATTTTAAGAAAATTATGTCATTTGGAGTACTCTTCACAGGGTAAAGATGTATTGCATAATTCTAGGAACTATAAGGCTACACGAGATACAATGCCTCTTAAAAATTACCGTAGAAATGTTAATGGATGAAGCATTTAGGGAATTAAGGCAAGAAGACATTGATGAAGGTTCTGTTGGGTTCGAAATCGAGAGGGCGTCATGCGGAAGCTTAAAGTTTTCAAATCATGAGATGATAAATCAGACGACAAAGAAAACTAAACTATAAACATAATATTATTGATATGCTTTGGTCAAGAGATCTACATAATAAAAATCTAATATCGAAAAATATTAAACCTATTGGGAGAAATCTCCCCCTAAATAAAACTCTTTAAACGACTAAATTGTGAATGCTATTGTGTTATGGTACGAGAAAGGGGTCTTCTATATATAGATGTCCAAAATTTTTCCTCCAAAAAAGAGGTTTGCCAAAAATGGAAAAGTTTTATATTTTTCTTTCAAGAAAAGTAAAAGTAATTATGGTTACTTTTATTTTCTTTCCAAGAAAAAGTAAAACTTCATTTTGGTAAGAAAATCAGGGCAAAAACCCTAATAAATCTCCCTTTTTTGTCTTGATTTTCTGCAAAATATTATTGATCCTCCTTCTCTTGCATAATTTCATTCTTCATATATCACTGTTGTTTGACATGCTTTAAAAATTGAGCCTCTTTCGGTTAAAATATATCAGTCATTTTTGGGTTAAAATTATTAGGGCCCTTTTGCAGGGTTAAAAGTGGGCTTTATTTTCAAATATGTGACAACGTGATTATTAAAATATGATTGGCAATTGTCTCCACATATAGTTAAACAAAAACTTCATTATCGCCAAACTGGTTGCATCTTGATGTGAAACCACTTTGAACCTATTTAATCTCGTTTCACCAAATCATTGGACCTTTGAATAGTAAGCTCTGATACCACTTGTTGGGTTCGAAATTGAGAGGGTATCATGCGGAAGCTTAAAGTTTGCAAACCATGAGATAACTAAACTAAAAATATAATATTATTGATATGCTTTGATCAAGAGACCTACATATTGAAATGATATGAGAAGGGGGTCTTCTATTTTGAAACACATATTGAAACTATTATGTTATGGTATGAGAAGGGGTCTTCTATTTATAGATGTCCAAAATCTTTCCTCCAATAAAGAGGTTTGCCAAATATGAAAAAAATTTATATTTTTCTTTCAAGAAAAGTAAAAGTAATTATGGTTATTTTTTTTTTCTTTCCAAAAAAAAGTAAAGCTTAATTTTGGTAAGAAAATCAGGGCAAAAACCCTAACACGTTCATCACAGCAAGTGGTGGGAGATGAAATATTATACGATGATCTTGTTTCAAATAACAAAGACTTTTTTTTGGGTCAAACAATAACTTTATTCAGCCAAGTAAAGTTTGTACATCCAATTAGCTCGTTTGTACTCTAAGGCTAACTCTCAGAAAAGAAACTAAATAACTAACTATGCCACCCAAAATGACCTAAACTAATGTCAACTTCTATACAACTCACTAGGAAAACTATCTAACTTGTTAAGTATGTGTTTTCAGTTAGGAAGTTTATGCCCCTTGATGAACAGTTGTATGATGATGTCCTTGACCCATACCTGACCTTGTGGCACTTGTCATTGAAATCTTCTAGCATTCTTCTCCTTCCAAATCTGATATACTAGTGCAGTGAATACCCATCCAATAACTTCCAACCTTGACTTTCTATTCTTTACTTGTCTGTCAACCCAACAAACTTCATCATTCTAGCCCATGATCTGCCTTTGTACTCCTAGCCACTCGAGGAGCGTCTGCCACATACAGTAGGAGTATCTACACTCGAAGAATAAGTGCGATAAAGTCTCAACATCTCCTGGATTACATAGCACGCATCCTTGAGCCACTTGAACCCCCCATTTTTTCAATCTATCCACTGTAGCCAATTGTTGTTGCATGGCTAGACAAATTATAAATGCTTTGGTACAATCCCAGAAGCCAATACCATTTTCTTCCATTGTACTTTTGTGTATTGGGGTCTAAAGGACCCATAAACTTCTTTAATGCTAGATTTTCCCTGCTTCACAGCTTGTTGTAGTTCAGCCATAACACTATACCCTTGTTACCACATTCGAGCATCAAAAATTTTCTAATGATCCAACTTGCCTGTGCAGGGTATGCATATTATTAATGTTCTCTCTTTTGATGTAGAAAGAATGGATCCACTGAACCCATAATGTGTCCTTCTTCATTGCCACTACCCATAATAGTTTGTACAAGGTTGCTTTATTCCATAATTGTAAGTCAGTAAGATTCAGTCCACCAGTACTGCTAGGCTTACAGAGTGTTTCCCATGCTACTAAGGACCTCTTTGATGTCTCAGAGTTGCCTGTCACATGAAAGCACGGCATATGTCATTGACTAACTTAATAACCTTCTTTTGTATGAGAATGATTTGTGAACAGTATCTTTATATCTCAAACAGTACATTTTTTATTAGTTGCACTCTTCCACTATACGATAAACATTTTCGTGGACCCAACATCTGTTTTTTTTCATTATCTTTTTGACCAGTGGCATACATTGTTGAATGATAAGCTTTATAGCCAATAAAGGGACCCCTAGGTATTTGAATGGCAATTCTCCCTTTATAAATTGCATATCTACTACTATCTCTTCCTTAAATATTGATGTGGTTCCAGTCATAGGGACTCCATTTTTGCTCTTAACCCGGACACTTCAGAGAAATGATGAAATGTTTCTAACATTGATTGAATTGACATCCTATCTGCCCGGCAACCTAAAAAGAGATCAACGGTAAAACAAATATGCACTACTTTGAGTTTACCACATTTGGGGTGGTATTTTAAGTAAGGACTATTTTTAGCTGCTTTAGGGGCCTATTCAAACACTCCATCGCGAATACAAGCAGATAAGGGGACATCACATTCCCTTATTGAAGCCCTTTTTCCTCACAAAGCTTGGTATAGTCCCAAATTTACCAATAAAGCATAACTTACTGTGGTGACACATTGCATAACAAAGACTTTTTTCGGTTGCTTAGAGATAGAAATCAAGAATTATATGAAAGGTACAAGTACTCAAAGCTAGAGTTTTTTTAAAAGTTGTATCACATAAAGTATTTGTCTGGGCTAAGTGACAAGGGCCTGGACATGTTATTAGATTTGTTGAGGGATGCATTTAAATTTCCTCAAATTCCTGATTCTTTTTATCAGGCCAAGAAAACTATCAGTAAGATTTGTCTTGATTACCAAAAGATAGATGCTTATCCCAATAACTGTATGTTGTATTGATGGAATGATGCTAATGAGTAAACATGAAAGTATTATCACTTCAAGATGGAAGCCTAATAATAAGACTACTGGAAATCGTATAAGTGTTGCATCTAAGAAGAAAGGTAAGAAGAAAACCTAGCCTACAAAATTTTTTGTTTTATTTTCCATTAAAACCACGGTTGTAGAGATTGTTCATGTGCTCTAAGATAGCTTAGAATATGGGATGGAATTTTGAGAACAATAACAAAGATGGGATAATGAAACATCCTATAGATGGTGTGGCATGAAAGAGGTTCGGTGCAACTTTGATTAATTTTGCATCTGATCCTGGAAATGTTGGATTTGGCTTAGCAAATGATGGCTTCAACCCTTTTGGGAAAATGAGTACTATTTATAGCATTTCTCTAGTTTTTTTATTCCATATAACCTTACTCCTTGATTGTGTATGAAATAGATTAATTTAATTTTTTCAATGATTATTCCATGTCCACGCACATCGGGAAATAACATAGATGTTTACCTACAGCCCCTTATAAAGGAGTTGAAAGAGTTGTGAAGTGAGCGTGATGAAACTTATGATTTGTCAAAGAGTATGATGTTTATAATGTGAGCATCTCTTATGTGGAAAATCAGTGACTTTTCAGGGATCGATATCTTGTCCGATTGGAACTCACATACTGGTTTAGTATGTCCTAGTTGTAATTTTGATGCAGAATCTTATCGACTTTGGCATAGTAGAAAATGGTGCTTTATTGGTCATCATCAATTTTTAGCAAAAAATCACAAGTTTAGATTGATGAGACTTCACTTTGATGGTAATGTGGAGGAAAGAAATACTCTGAGAAAGTTATCTGGGTTGATATTTTATAACAAGTGAAAGATATTAATGTTACATCTCGAAAACCAACGGAGTTGAATGAGAGAAAAAAATGGTCTAGACAAAGAAATATTGAGGAAAGTGCAATACAACAATGCAGAAAAAAACATATTCTTTAATCTTCCATATAAGGAATTCGACTGTTGCCCCATAATTTAGATGTCATGAATATCAAAAAAAAATATATTTGATAATGTCATATATACTTTGTTCAATGATAGAGATAAGTCAAAGGATAACATTAAGGCACAAAAAGATCTACAAGATATAGGTTTAAGGCGTGAACATTGGCCTGATGAAAATGAGGATTATAGACTTGGCGTGTTTACAATTCTCAAAAAAAAAACAAAAAAGAGGTCTTACTTAGAACTTTAAAAAATGTCTCAGTACTGGATGACTACTCAAGTAATATTTCTCATTATATTGATTTGAAAAATACAAAGATCTTCGTATAAAAAGTCATGATTGTCACATCATTATGCTGCAATTGCTAGCAACTAGCAATAGCAAATCGCAATATGCTATCAAATGAGGTTGTTGCAGTCTTAGTAGAGCTTTATTATTTTTTCAGACAACTTTGTCTTTAAAGTTTGAGACTTGAGGACCTGAAAAAATTGCAAGATCCGTATTGTGCTCACACTTTGTCACATGGAGATATTATTCCCTCTATCTTTCTTTATGGTTCATTTAACAGCACATCTAGTGGGTCAAGTCTTTATGGTTCATTTAACAGCACATCTAGTGGGTCAAGTAATACAAGATAGCCCAGTACATTACAGGTGGATGTATTATTATTAAAAGGTATGATATTTCTCATGTAGACTTTTTAATTAATCTTGGATACTACTTTAATCTAAGTGGTTGTCCTATAACTATTTCTTTTTTTGGTCATAGGTTATTAAGACATTTTAAGTCCCTCGTGGGGAATATGTCACAAACAGAAGGTTCCATAGCTGAAGGTTAGCTTGTTGAAGAAGCTCTAATGTTTTGTTCTCGTTATTTTGAGGGAATTGAGTCAAGGGTGAATGGTCCTAGATGAGTAAATGATGAACCAAATCTTATTAAAGCATCTGAAATGTTCTCTATATTCCTTCCACAAGGTAAAACAGTTAGAGGCTCTAAGTTTCCCTTGACACCTTTGGAGAAGGTTCAAGCTCATTGATATGTGTCATTTAATTGTGAAGCAGTGAAGCTATAAATTGAGTAAGTAAATAAAGTTGGCATGCTTAACAAAGACTTTAGATTTAAAGTGATTAAGATTAATACTCTTAACTATTTCGAATTGAATTTAGGAGTTACATAAGAAGAAGCGCAGGAGGAAGAAAACCTTCAAGAACAGATATAGAGAGGAGTTAATAGAGAGTTTCTTGACTGGTTCCCAAAGCGGGTGAGTGAATGACATAATAATGTTTGCTTAGCGCATAGTCTTTTTATTTAGATTTAATATATTTAACTAAAATAATAAAATTATTTTTAGATATGAACCCAGAAATTGCAGACACAATCTCCATCGGTATGAAGTTCCTAGCACGAGGTTCAGCACCACAAGCTAGAAGGTTAACTGCTTATAACATTAACGGATATGAATTCCGATCAAGAAAACAAGGGTTTGAAACTTAAAATAGTGAGACTTTTCTTACCTCCAACACCTCTTGTATTGCATCTAGTGCTGATAGAAATGCAAGGCAAGAAGACCTGCCAAATTATGGGAAGTTAGAAGATATAATTGAGCTTAATTATTATGGCCGATTCATAGTTGTGCTCTTTAAATGTCAGTGGGCTGACACTACTAAGGGTAGAGGCTTCAAAAAAGATGTTTGGATTTTTAATTGTGTCAATTTTTCTAGATTGATTCACACTGGTGATCGCGAGGATGATGAACGTTATATTAAAGCATCGAAAGCAAATATGGTTTACTATGTTGATGATGAAACTGATGAAGGATGGAGTGTGGCTATACATCTAAAGCCAAGAGATTTGTTTGATATGGGAGGAGTTGATGAAGAAGGAATATATGAGAATCTACCCTACCAATAACAAGAACTTGAACAATTTTTTGATGTTCATTATCAAAATATCCAAATTGCAATAGATGAGCATATGTCTGGATAGCAAACTTCTCTCTTTTCACTGTTTATATGTTTGATTCTCAAAGATTGGTCCAATTTTATTACTCTAAGTGTTGGTCTAGTTTTAATGGCTGTGGGTCTCTGCTTTGTATATTTTCTTTAATCACAAAAATCTGCTTTTGAATATCTTCCTGTAAACTTGTCAAAGTCTACCTGTTAGCCCATTCTCGCCTAGTTTATATTGAGATTATTCTTTGCCTGACTTATCTGTTAAGTATAAAAATGTGTCTTTCTTTCAAGTTTTCATAAGATAAAGGTTTCTGGAGTTATCAAGTGATTCTGTTGCAAAGCTGTAATTGGTAATATGTCTGAATTCTTTTTGATTTTCTGAACACTATCTGATGTTTTGTCCTTTCATTGAAGATAGGCCGAAGACCAAGCATTTCAAGAACTTGTAAAAGTTTGTTACGTTATTTCCTCCTTCACACCATGTAGTGCAACCTGTATCAACAACGGAGTCATCGCCTTCACCTGTTGATAGTACACCAGAACTGACATCACGACAAGCTCCTTCCTTTGCAGTCACAATACTAAGAGCTACATTTCAGGCCAAAAGACAGGAAGCTCTTTTATGTCAAACCACATCACAGCCAACTCGTTGTTTTAAGGATATAAGGCAGATACTTTATTTGCAGCTACAAGACAACAAACTCCTTCATTTAAGGCTACAAGAGAGGAAGCTCCGTTGTTTCAGGCCACATCACAGCCAACCTTTTCATTTCAAGCTACAAGATATCAAACTCCATTTCAGGACACATCACTGCCAACTCCATTTCAAACTACAAGATATCAAGCTCCTTCATTTCAGGCCATGTCACAACCAACTTCTTCAACTCATGTCATGTCACAGTCACATTCTATTAGTTTCACACCACCACCAAAAATATATAATACGCGTAAACGTGATTCAACACATCGTTGGAAAGTAGATGCAAAGGTAATAGTTATCTCCCTGCGTACAATTTTTGCCATTGATTGTTGGAGTAGATAAATTTCACCATGAGATAACAGCGGTTAATTCGAAGTTATAAGAACAAGCGACTAGAAGCCTTTTTCTATTTCCTGTTGTTTGTATGGAATTCTCAGGGAATTTTATTTTCAATTAAGATTCACAAGACAATACAAGAAAGCTTAAGGTGAAGGTTTGAGAAGTGCTAAATTTACCTCGGGAAGAACGTATTGTGGTCCCATTCAATTTTCTGGATCAAGTTGGTGAAGCACAAGGCCTTCACACAGGCTTATGTGGTCTTTTAGCAGGGGATTGTTCCTTATTTCCAATTGGCTTTGATAAATGGCCGAATATGCCTCAATCATATTTCAACAATTTCTTTTATAACATTATAAAAGTAATCTCTATATTTTTGCAATTATATCTTTCGACTTTATATTTGAATGTAAAAGATAAACTAAACAGTTTTTATTTTTAAAGCCCCATATTGATTTTGTGAAAAATGAGGATGGCATGGTTATATGTTTATCTCTCTATTGCAAAGAAATGGGTTGGAAATAGGCAGACATTGTGGAACGAGTTCAAAACTCCACTTAATACCAAAGATGAAATCAGAAATAATGTTCCAAAAGGTAGTGCTCAGGATCAGTGAAAGTATTTTGCAAACTACCATTTCAGAATTGATACTCTAATGGTGAAGGAAGCTCAGCTTCTGAAAGGGACAACGCAGCGAGGTAAAAGGCAATTACAGACGAAAGGGAAATAAGTAGAGTTGAGTGCGAATTTGGGGGAATCGAGTGCGAAATCCGTCGGGTCGGAGGGCACAGCTGAATCTAGACCAGTGAAGCAAAATTCAGCTATGCACAACCATGAGACAAGCAAATCTATGGAAATTGAGGAGTGTAAGAACACGGAGACTGCAAAATTTAATGGAACAGTAACTTTGAGTAAATCAACAGATAGGAACAAGCAAATTAAGGTGGGGAACATTTGGAGTGAGGTGTTGCGGAAATCTCCTACCAGAATTGGGGAGGCTTTCTCGAGTAATGGCAAGCAATTATGGGAAAATGAGGTCGAAGAGGAAGCTGAATTGATGAAAAGTAAAAAATCAATATCTGTAATACCCCAAAAGTTCCGACATTTTTAGGATCATGCTTCGAACTCATGAGTAATAAATTTTAGTGATTTGGTAGTACTATGATCAAGGTTGATGCATATTAAGGCCTCAAAAGTGTCCTAGCTAATAGACGAATCAAAGCATTTCCTTACCGATTAAATTCTTAAGAAGGATACTGGTATAGTCAACTTCAAATGAACATATCTCTCGTTATACTATGAATTTCTGAGTTCATGACCCACGAACAGATAAATAATTGAATTATCTTTCCAACGATACCAATTTCGCCTAAATCCGACATCGGAACAAGGAGTTATGCCCATTTTACTCCAGCATGTCAGGCTGGGAAACTGAGTGACGACATTCGTGATAAGCTGTCACAAGCGTGACGACTTATCACCAATGTCGTCAGCCCTTGGTAGATTTCCACCCCCAGTGAAGACATTTTGTGATAAGTCGTCACGCCCATGACGGTCTATCACCAATGTCGTCAACCTTAACCAGAAAATCAAGATTTCACCTTTTTGTGACGACATTTCGTGACGACTTATCACCAGCTTGACGACTTGTCACGAATGTCGTCAGCTATTTTTTTCATCAATTGAGAAACGTTTTTGCAAGGGTATTTTAGTCATTTCCTTCACTTCCCACGACTTATAAACCTCAAGGAGCGTATTATCTTCCATTCTCTTTAGTTAAACATCTCAAAAAGCTCTCTCTTACACTCTCAACCACAAGATTAGGGTTTCCTCTCAAGATCATCTCCTCAGGAACAAGAACATTCTCTCCCAAAGAGGTTAAACCCTAGTCAAGAAAAATCAAGAGCAAGCCTAAGGATTTCTTCAAGAACCTTCAGAAACATTAGATCTCTTTCAAGATTCAATCACTAAGGTATGTGTAGTGTTCATCCATGGATTTCTTTCATCCATGGAGCTAAAGAATCATGTTTTAAATTATCAATTATGATTTCCTTGTTGTGTTATGACTATATTCATGTTGATGATTGTTGTTTGGATTCAAGGTTGTATCTTGATGTGTTTTTTCATGAAGCATGTGATTAGGTTAGTTGAAACCCATGAATTTTGGATGGATTAAGATTGTCAAATTGATAAGTACACCTATGCCCAAAGTTGTGCATGTAAGGTATTTGATAAAATGTCAAGAATGATAGAATCCATGTTTTTATGACTTAATAGTGCTTAAATGACAAGCCCATGTTCTATTCTTTATGACTCCACATGAACTCCATGTTATTGTTGTGTGTTATTGTTGTAGTATGGAATGAGCATGATATTGAAGCAACGCGAGTATATACATGTTGTGCGCATCCCGTTCCATGTATAAGATGTTGAGAACCAAGTGTAGTATGAAATCCTCTACTTATGATATTGTGAATTGTGGACTCTATTCTTATGATTAAGTCAGTTATGTGTGTCAGTTTCCATCCATCGAGTCCTGGGGGTACTTGTACCCAAAAAATATAGTTGTGTGCCTAGATCCATGTCATGTTATCACGATACTCTCAGTCAAGCCATGATCTATAGAACTCGGACAGTCATGTGACTCAGGAAATCTCAGAAATCTCATAATCTTAGTTAATTCTCAGATAATAGTACTATTCCGTCAGTCAACAAAAGTCAGTTACTCAGTCCATGTACAGTCAGTTAATCATGTTCAATCTCTTTAGATGGGAGTAGAAGTTAGCACTAAGTGAACCCTAGAATGGGAACTCACCTGCCAGATAAGGGTGTGATTTTTAGCAGTCATCCTTGTATTCCAGAACTACGTAGCCAGCGTAGGTTGAGACATCTTAACCTGTCAGACTAGGGTTGATGAGATGATTTGACCTGTCAGACCAAGGTCCCACCGTTCTCATTAGAGTAACCTACCAGATAAGGGTCACTCACAGTTGTCCTTACCAGTGGCGCGGTATTGACACCCTTCCAATCAGGGCATAGATTGGACCCCAACTCAGCTATTATAGCGCATTTGGGGAATGTCGTAAATAACTACCTCCCAAAGTTTCAGTCTAAGTAAAAGAACTCAGATAATTCTTTAGATTTCAGTATACCAGGACTGTCAAATATAGTCAATTCAATTACAGTACGGAACTCAGGTAGTTCCATCAGATTCAGGACTGTCAAACACAGTCATCCATGTTATCAGAAATCCCAGTATTAGTCATGTTAGATATCAATAAACCATGTATTAGTGTACAAATCTAGATATCACGTATTCACGATCTCAGTTACTATGTATGCATGTTTGCATTTTCACGTTTATATTAGTTATTCAGTTAGCACTGCTCATGCATGTAATCCCTTTTTCATATAGCCTACCTCACTCGTATACTCAGTACTTTCAGTTGTACTGACGCATTTGTGCTATGGTGCTTTCTTTTATGTTACACCATAGGTTTAGAGCCACGAGTTCCAGATCAGCAGTAGCAGTCGTATTTCAGTATACAGAGTTGCAGTGAGTCCTCTTCATTCGAGGACGATATGATTTGACTTCATTTATTTCCTTCGGTTATCTTTCAGTTTACGGAGTTAGTTGGAGACATGTGCCTTCAATTCCTTACTCAGACAGTATTTAGAGGCTTTCAGATTTAGTTCAGATTTGTTTCAGACTTTAGTTATTTTGGGTATTTGTTACCCCATATGGATGTTATGATTTGTCAGATATTTTATTCAGTTGAACCTTATGGCCTATTATTTATGTTTTCCGCATTTTACATGTATATTATGCAGTGTACAGGTACATATATTAGTCATGGGTTAGCTTGTGGTCCTTCAGGGTCATAAGTACCGTGTAGCATTCCGGTTCAAAAAATTGGGGTGTTACAAACTTGGTATCAGAGCCTAAGGTTCAATAGAGTCCTAGGAAGTCTGAAAGTTGTATCTAGTAAAGTCTTCTACATGGGTGTGTTGCGCGCCGCATTTATGTGCAAGAGGCTATAAGATGTTTTAAGAATAGTTTCCCTTCTTTCAGTATTCATGTCGTGCTAGTGGGCAACATCCAAACAGACTTTATGCTCTTCAGACCTGACAGGATCAGGAAAATTCTCCTGATGTTGTTATTGGTACGTTGCAGATATTTCATGTTCATGTTTATGCTTTGCTAGATTTAGGTACATCCTTGTCTTTTGTTACTCCTTATATAGCAGGCAATTTCGGAATCAGTCCCGAAATTTTAGCAGAGCCCTTTTCAGTCTCTACCACAGTAGGTAAAACCATCATAGCTCGGCGGGTATACAGGAACTGCCCGGTCATGATATTTCAGAAAGTCGCGTCAACAAATTTAGTTGAGTTAGAGATGACTGATTTTGATGTCATTCTCATCATGGATTGGCTTTATTGCTGCTATGCCACAGTCGACTGCAGAAATAGAATAGTTCAGTTTCAGTTCCCGAATGAGTCCGTCCTAGAGTGGAAGGGTGATACTTCATATTTCAGGGGTCAGATTGTTTCCTACCTTCGGGCGAGGAAAATGATATCTAAGGGATATGTTTATTATCTCATTCATGTTAAAGACGCTGGTTTCGAATCTCCCAGTCTCGAATCAGTCCCAGTTGTAAATGAGTATTCAGATGTATTTTTCGAAGATCTTCCAGGCATTCCTTCTAAAGGGGAAATAGACTTCGGCATTGACCTTATTCCAGATACTTAGCCTATTTCTATTCTGCCATACAGAATGGCACCAGCAAAACTCAGAGAATTGAAAGAATAGTTGAAGGATCTCTTAGATAAGGGATTCATTAGACCCAGCGTTTCCCCGTGGGGAGCACCAGTCTTATTCGTGCATAAGAAAGACGGTTCTCTCAGGATGTGCATTGATTACCGTCAGCTAAATAAAGTCATGATCAAGAACAGGTATCTTCTTCCTAGGATAGATGACTTGTTTGACCAACTTTAGGGTGCCAGTTATTTCTCCAAGATAGACCTCAGATCAGGCTATCATCAACTCAGAGTTAGAGAATGTGACATCCCGAAGACAGTTTTCTATACTCGGTATGGTCACTTCGAGTTTCTAGTCATGTCATTTGGTTTTACCAATGCCCCAGCCACTTTCATGAACTTGATGAACCGTGTGTTCAAGCAGTACTTGGACATGTTCGTCATAGTCTTCATAGATGATATCCTGGTCTATTCTCGCACAGAGCGCGATCATGCAGACCATCTCAGAATTGTTCTTCAGACCCTCAGAGATCACCAGCTATTCACCAAATTCAGTAAGTGCGAGTTTTGGCTAAGGTCAGTAGCATTCCTTGGCCATATTATTTTTGGTGATAGAATTAGAGTAGATCCTCAAAAGACCGGAGTGGTAAGAAACTGGACTCGCCCTGTCTCTCCATCAGATATCAGGAGTTTCTTGGGTTTGGTTGGCTATTACAGACAGTTTGTTGAGGGATTTTCTTCTATTGCATCCACTATGTATAGATTGACTCAAAAGAAGGTCAAGTTTCAGTGGTCAGATTTTTGTGAGAAGAGTTTTTAGATGTTGAAGACTCGACTCACCTCAGCTCCAGTTCTAGCTCTTCTAGATGGTTCAAAAGGGTTGTGATGCATCCAGAGTGGGTCTAGGTTGTGTCCTCATGCAGCATGGTAAGGTCATAGCCTACGCCTCCAGATAGTTAAAGCCCCATGAGAAGAATTATCCTACTCATGATCTTGAGTTAGCAGCCGTAGTATTTGCCTTGAAGATTTGGAGGCATTATCTATACAGAGTTCATGTAGATGTCTTCACAGAGCATAAGAGTCTTCAGTATGTCCTTTCCCAGAAAGATCTCAATCTTTGTCAGAGAAGGTGGTTAGAGCTCTTGAAGAACTATGATATGAGTATCCTTTACCATCCGGGCAAGGCCAATATTGTGGCCGACACTCTCAGTAGACTCACCATGGGTAGTGTATCTCACGTTGAGGATAGAAAAAAGAAGATAGCTCAGGAAATCCATCAGCTTGCTAGACTAGGTGTTTACTTAGTCAATTCTTCAGAGGGTGGTGTATGTGTTCAGAGTTGTTCAGAATTATCTCTAGTTTCCGAGATGAAAGAAAAGTAAGACAGATATCCTAGCCTTGTCAAGCTAAAAGAGTCAATCAGAGATCAGAAGGTTAAGGTTTTCTCCCAAGGGGGAGATGGTGTCCTTCGTTGCCAGGGTCGTCTCTGTGTTTCAGATGTGGATGACTTGAGGTAGCGGGTTCTTGAAGAGGCACATGGTGCACGATACTCTATTCATACCGGGGCCACTAAGATGTACTGTGACTTTTGGGAGATCTATTGGTGGAGTGGGATGAAGAGAGATATTATAGCTTTTATGGCTAAGTGCTCTATATGTTAGCAGGTTAAGATAGAGCATCAGAAGCCTAGTAGTTCCATGCAGGAGTTCACTATTCCTACTTGGAAGTGGGAAGAAGTGAACATACACTTTATGACTGGTTTGCCTCAAACTCGTCATCAACACGATTCATTTTGGGTCATTGCAGACAGGATGACCAAGTCATCTCATTTCCTTCCAGTCCATACCTCTTATTCAGCCAAGGATTACGTCAAACTCTACATCAGGGAGTTGGTCAGGTTACACGGTGTTCCACTATCTATTATCTCAGACAGAGATACCCAGTTCACCTCTCACTTCTGGAAAGCATTCTAAAAGGGTCTTGGTACCCAAGTTCATCTCAGTACACCTTTTCATCCTCAGACAGATGGTCAACCAGAAAGGACCATTCAGACTCTAGAAGATATGCTAAGGGCGTGTGCAATTGATTTCAAGGGAATTTGGGATGACCACTTGCCTTTGATTGAGTTTGCATACAATAATAGTTATCATTCCAGTATTCAGATGGCTCCGTTCGAAGCTCTTTATGGTAGGAGGTGAAGATCTCCAATCGGTTTGTTCAAAGTTAGTGAGGCCTCAGTCATAGGGCCTGACTTAGTGTTTGATGCCTTAGAGAAGGTTCAGTTAATCAGAGAAAGACTTTAGGATGCTCAGAGCCGACAGAAGTCTTATGCAGACGTTCGTAGAAAGGATCTAGAATTTGAAGTTGATAATTTTGTCTATCTCAAGATCTCTCCTATGAAGGGGGTGAAGATATTCGGCAAGAAGGGAAAGCTCAGTCCCCAATATGTTGGTCCTTTCGAAATTCTTAGTCTCTTGGGCAAGGTAGCTTATGAGCTCGAATTTCCTCCAGATCTAGATTTAGTTTATCCAGTCTTTCATGTATCTTTGCTCAAGAAGTGCATAGGTGACCCTTCAGTTGTAGTCCCTACTTAGAGCATGGATATCCAGAACAGCCTCTCTTATGAAGAAATTCCGATCAAAATTCTAGACTATCAGACTCGTAGACTGAGGAACAAGGAATTCGCTCTAGTCAAAGTTCTTTGGCGAAACCAGTCCGTTGAGGGAGCTACTTGGGAAGTACAAGAAGATATGTGTACCAAGTATCCTTACCTCTTATCCTTCAATTCAGATCAAGCTCAAGGTAATAGTTCTCCTTAAGCTTATTTAGTTTCATGTTCAGGATTTCTTTTATGAATTTGGTACTAAATATCATTGCATTCTGTCATACATACATGTAATAGATTAGTCATGTAATCATGCATCAGATATGCATGAGTTTAGCTTGTCAGTTATGCATCAGATATGCATGTTCAGTATGTTCAGATATATTCATCTTATCATTCAGGTAGGTTATGTCGTCATGTTTCATATGTTGCATCCGTTAAGTAAGTCCATTACATTAGTAATCTCATCTCAGTCAGTCTCATTCGAGGACGAATGTTCCCAAGAGGGGAATATTCTAATACCCCAAAAGTTCAGACATTTTTAGGATCATGCTTCAAACTCATGAGTAATAAATTTTACTGATTTGGTAGTTATATGATCAAGGTTTATGCATATTAAGGCCTCAAAAGTGTCCTAGCTAATAGGTGAATCAAGACATTTCCTTACCGATTGAATTCTTAAGAAGGATATTGGTATAGTCAAATTCAAATTAACATATCTCTTGTTATGATATGAATTTCTAATATCATGACCCACCAACAGATAGATAATTGAATTAGCTTTCCAAAGATACAAATTTCACCTAAATATGATATCGGAGCAAGGAGTTATGCCCATTTTACTCCAGCATGTCAGGCTGGGAAACTGAGTGATGACATTCGTGATAAGTTATCACAAGCGTGACGACTTATCACTAATGTCGTCAGCCATAGACAGATTTCCACCCCCAGTGATGACATTTTGTGATAAGTCATCACACCCGTGATGGACTATCACCAATGTCGTCAACCTTAACCAGAAAATCAAGATTTCAACTTTTTATGACGACTTTCGTGACGACTTATCACCAGCTTGACGACTTATCACGAATGTCGTTAGCTATTTTTTTCCAGCAATTGAGGGAGATTTTTAAAAGGGTATTTTGGTCTTTTCCTTCACTTCCCATGACTTATAACCCTCAAGGAGCATATTATCTTCCATTCTCTTTAGTTAAACATCTCAAAAATCTCTCTCATACACTCTCAACCACAAGATTAGGGTTTCCTCTCAAGATCATCTCTTCAAGAACAAGAACATTCTCTCCCAAAGGGGTTAAACCTTAGACAAGAAAAATCAAGAGAAAGCCTAAGGATTTCTTCAAGAACCTTCAGCAACATTAGATCTCTTTCAAGATTAGATCACTAAGGTATGCGTAGTGTTCATCCATGGATCCCTTTTATCCATGGAGCTCAAGAATCATATTTTAAATTATAAATTGTGGTTTCCTTGTTGTGTTATGACTATATTCAAGTTGATGATTGTTGTTTTGATTCAAGGTTGTATGTTGATATGTGTTTCATGAAGAATATGATTAGGTTAGTTGAAACCCATGAATTTTGGATGGATTAAGATTGTCAAATTGATAAGTACACCAATGCCCAAAGTTTTGCATGTAAGGTGTTTGATAAAATGCCAAGAATGATAGAATCCATGTTTTTATGACTTAATAGTGCTTAAATGACAAGCCCATGTTCTATTCTTTATGACTCCACATGAACTCCACGTTATTGTTGTGTGTTATTGTTGTGATATGGAATGAGCATGATATTGAAGCAACGCGAGTATATACATGTTGTACGCATCCTCTTTCATGTATAAGATGTTGTGAACCAAATAGTATGAAATCCCCTACTTATGATATTGTAAATTATGGACTCTATTCTTATGATCAAGTCAGTCATGTGTGTCAGTTTCCTTCCATCGAGTCCTGGGGGTTCTTGTACCCGAAAAATATAGATGTGTGCCTAGATCCATGTCATGTTATCACGATACTCTCAGTCAAGCCATGATCTATAAAACTCAGACAGTCATGTGACTTGGGAAATCTCAAAAATCTCATGATCTCAGTTAATTCTCAGATAATAGTACTATTCCGTCAGTCAACAAAAATTAGTTACTCAGTCCATGTACAATTAGGTAATCATGTTCAATCTCTTCAAATGGGAGTAGAAGTTAGCACCGAGTGAACCCAAGGATGGGAACTCACTTGCCAGATAAGGGTGTGATTCTTAGCAGTCATCCTTATGTTCCAAAACTACGTAGCCAACTTAGGTTGAGACATATTAACCTATCAGATTAGGGTTGATAAGGTGATTTGACTTGTCAGACCAGGGTCCCACCGTTCTCATTAGAGTAACCTGACAGATAAAGGTCACTCACAGCTATCCTTACCAGTGGCGCGGTATTGACACCCTTCCAATCAAGGCACAGATTAGACCCCAGCTCAGCTATAATAGCGCATTTGGGGCATGTCGGTTAAATAACTACCTCCCACAGTTTTAGTCTCAGTCTCAGTAAATGAACTCAGATAGTTCTTCAGATTTCAGTATACCAAGACTGTCAGATATAGTCAATTCAATTACAGTATAGAACTCAGGTAGTTTCATATCATCTATGTAATCAGAAATCCTAGTATTAGTCATGTTAGATATCAATAAACCATGTATTAGGGTACAGATCTAGATATCACGTATTCATGATCTCAGTTACTATGTATGCATGTTTGCACTCTTACGTTCATATTAGTCATTCAGTTAGTACTGCTCATACATGTAATCCCTTTTGCATATAGCCTACCTCACTCGTATACTCAGTACTTTCAGTTGTACTGACGCATTTGCGCAATGGTAATTTCTTTTATGTTACACCATAGGTTCAAAGCCACGAGTTCCAGATCAGCAGTAGAAGTCGTATTTCAGTATACAAAGTTGCAGTGAGTCCTCTTCATTCAAGGACGATATGATTTGACTTCATTTATTTCCTTCGGTTATCTTTTAGTTTACGGAGTTAGTTGGAGACATGTTCCTTCAACTCTTTACTCAGACAGTATTTAGAGGCTTTCAAATTTAGTTCAGATTTGTTTCAGAATTCTTTTGTTTTGGGTATTTGTTTCCCCATATGGATGTTATGATTTGTCAGATATTTTATTCAGTTGAACCTTATAGCCTATTGTTCATGTTTTCCGCATTTTACATGTATATTATGAATTGTAAAGGTACAGATATTAGCCATGGGTTAGCTTGTGGTCATTCGGAGTCATAAGCACCGTGTAGCATTTCAGTTCAGAAAATTGGGGTGTTACAATATGGGATGAGTTTAACATCTCGAATCTCGCTAATGTTGGATACAAATTGGATTATGTTGCTCCATCTAAATATAGTTCTTAGCAGATGGTGGAAATTGGACTAGATGATATCTAATCTAAGATAGCATACTGGGGCAACGCGGTGGTGTGTTGTGTTCTTGGAGCGCACCATATTTTAAAGTGATTCAAGATTATATTCAAAGACTTTGGGGAAAGCGTGGGATTGATAAGGTAGCTATATTGAAGAATAGAGTGATAGTGGTGAGATTTGACACTTTTAATAGGGAAACAAAATGTGTTACAGGGTGGTATATTGTCACAATCTGACCACGGGCCTAGTCTTGACAGGTATCTGAAGCCCACCGAGGATCGGAGACCACCCACATAGTCTGTTCAACAGAGCAAAACCCAAATAATAACAAAGAGGAAGACAATGAAAGAATAAAGAAAAAACAGTTAATGTAACTCAAAAATAAGCTATAAGAGTCAACAACACCATCTAACCCACACATGCCAAAAACCTCTAAACCATATCCAAATATGAAATTAGGTTGGGGCATGCCCTTGACCATGACAGAGACAATGACAATGATAATGTTAGTATGAATGCTTTAATTATAAAATATTGAAAGAAACTGATGGAATGATCAAGATTTCTATAGGATGGAAGCTCACCACCACTTCACAATGAACCAACCGATGAAACATATCACCTAACATTGCACAAGGGTAAAAGAAGTACCTGCGGGACCTATATTATAAAACAATGTAGCATCCTAGGATGGTTAGTAGGGTAAGTTTTAGCATGTAACTCAGGATAGGGTTAAAATAATGTCATTTCAAAATCAAGTCTGTACTCAATGTACATGTTTACATACATGCATACATACATATATATAAGATGTTGGAATAGTAAACAAGGTTTAGCATGATATTTAAAACCATTAATATGGACTGTGTAGCTCTAACCGTCCTAAATACACCCATAGGCAATATAGGTTCGGCTCCTCTCCCCCCACCTCCCCAAACTCGAAACAGCCCTAGTGCATATTAGTTGCACGAACTAGAGAAATTCGAGGAAGATTCGGGGAATCCAAGACCCCGTCCATTCCAAAAGATATATATATAAAGTGTGAACTATGCACACAGCCACCAAGACCCCCACGCCAGCAAACGTGATTTCAAGTATCGGTCACCCTCGGGACTTCCACCTTCCACGGCGAGCTACACAACCTCATTTAAGCCCCAATTAAAATATTTACACATAACCCATCCATTTAACCAAGGAGTCAACCATTTAGGTATTTACCGAATGGTATCGTCATACCAATTAATTATGCTTGCAAGTCAATTCCATTATGCCAAACCAAGCCAATTAGCCATAAGACTCCAAAGTTCCAATTTAAAATCAATCCATGGCCACCAAGGACTTTTTAAACCATTTATATTCCATTAGCCTTTTTATGCAATGCAATATTTTCAAACATGGTTAAATTATGCATATAGTCATGTTTCAAGCCAATTTTATAAGGTGGGTTGAGGTTATTACCAAATCCTTAGTTTGGGGGAATCTATTACCCTATTCCATTTACCATGCCCATACACCCAACGAGTTCCAAAATCCATCAATAAAGCATAAACAAATGCATATAAACTATGGAAATACCATTTAAACAGAACCATCCCAAACCTTCAACCCAAATTCCAAAATCAAATATTAAAACCACATAAATATCAAACCATTGTATGCCATGATAAAATACAAGTTCAGGGAAGAGATACATGCTTGAGAACACTAAGAATTTGAAGAAGAAACCACACTTTGAGCCCTAGATGACCAATCCTTACAAACCCTAGCTTTGTTCTTGACTTGGTAATTTAAGAGAGAAAAGAGTATTTATGTTATGTTTAATTGGCGAAAATAGGGCTAAGGGAATGTTTATGTCATGGTAAAAAGACCACTATGACCTTAATGAAATAGTGTAGGAATTTTAACTCCCTGTCACTATGGATCACGTAAAGACTCGTGATCACTGGTTATGAGTCATCGTCAAGACTCATAGCCTTGGCAAAAACTCAGGGCCTCCTTACTTGTTTGGTCACGAGTCCCACCCTACGACTCATGACCTCGCCCTACGACTCATAGAGTCTAGTTATTACCAATACAGCAATCTTGGGCCATCTCACTACTAAGGTCACGAGTCCCTCACCATGACTCATGACAGTACCTTATGACTCATATGTTCCCAATCGTGACCATGACAAAAACTTAGGGAAACTTTACTGGTTTGACCACGATTTTCTCTATGCAACTCTTGATGAGTCTTCACGACGACTCATTGCCTGAGTCGTACCCTAAGCAGTAAGCACAATTACTAAGAAAAATTTAGAGTTCAAAAACCTGGGGAATTACATTACCCCTCCCCCGGATCATTCATTCCCAAATGAGGAGTTAAGGCACCCCATTCATACAAATACAAGACATAAAGCAACTACAAAACCATGAACAACACACTAAAAGTGATTAGAATAAGATAAGTGAATACCTTAAGCATGATCATCCAATCTAGAGAACAAAAATAGGTACTTGTCCTTCATATCCTTTTCAGTTTCCCAAGTAGCTTTCTCCACCTTTTGATTCCTCCAAAGAACCTTTACCTAAGCAATATCCTTAGTCCTCAACTGGAGAAATTGCCTATCCAAAATCTCAAAAAGGTTTCCTCATAAGACAAGGAATTCAAGACACCAATATTCTCAATAGGCACATTCAGAGAAGGATCACCCACACGCTTCTTCAACATCAACACATGGAAAATCAGATGAACGAAACCTAGACTCGCAGGCAAATCCAACTCATAAGCAACTTGTCCACTCTCCTCAAAATCAAATACGGACCAACATAACGCAAACTAAGCTTCCTCTTCTTCCGAAATCTCATCACTCCCTTCATAGGATAAACTTTTAAAAATACCCAATCACCTACATCAAACTCCAACTCTCTTTGCCTAACATCCTCATAAGACATTTTGTGACTTTGGGCAGTCTTAAGACTTTCTTTAATTACCTTCACCTTCTCCATGGCTTGGTGAACCAAGTTAGAACCAAACAACTAACCTCACCAACCTCAGACCACCCAATAGGATACGTATATATCCTACCATAGAGAGCCTCGAATAGAGCCATCCCAATACTAGATTGATAACTATTATTACACGCGAAGTCAATTAGAGGTAAGTGATCCACACAAATTCCGTTAAAGTCAATCACACAAGCCCTTAGCATATCTTCCAAGTTTTGAATAATTCATTCCGCTTGTCTATCCATTTGAGGGTGGAAAGTGGTGCTAAGGTTCACCTTAGTTCCCAAACCTTTCTGAAGTGAATGCTAAAAGTGAGAAGAAGATTACGTACTACGATCTAAAATAATGGACACAGTTTCTCCATGCAATCTAACTATCTCCTCAATGAATAACTAAGCGTAATTCTCTCCAAAGTAGGTAGTCCTCATAGGCAAGAAGTGAGTTGACTTAGTCTCCTATCCACAATAATCCAAATCAAACCACACTAATTTCAAGACCTCAGAAGACCTGTAATGAAATCCATATTAATCATCTCCTACTTCCATATGGGCAACACTATTTCTTGAGACATACCGTCGGGTCTCAAGTGTTTTACTTTCACTTGTTGACAAACCATACATTTAGTCATGAAATTTGCCACATCTCTCATCATATTGTTCCACCAATAAATCTCCTTCAAATCATGGTACATCTTCGTCGAACCTAGATGAACAATATACTTTGAGTCATGAGCCTTAGTCAAAATCCTTTCCCACATCCCATCCATATCAGGAACACACAACCTACCTTGATACCTCAGAATACCATCACCACCAATCTCAAAGTCCATAACTTTTTGTTGACCTGCATTATCCTTAATCTGCATAAGGTTGGGATCCAAAGCTTGTTTGTCCTTCAATTTAGCACCAAGAGATGATCTAACCACTTCTTGTATAATTACCCCTTCATCCTCAGAGTCTAAAAGACAAACTCCAAAGCTGGCCAACTGGTGAATAACCTTTACCAATCCCATTTTCTCCTCATTCATATGAGATAAGCTCCCCATGGACAACCTGCTATGAGCATTAGCAACTACATTAACTTTACCTGGATAATAGTGAAGACTCATATCATAGTCTTTTAGCAACTTAAGACATTTTCACTGTCAAAGATTCAACTCGGGTAAACACATACTGCAAGCTCATATGACTTAAATAGATGTCTACATGCACCCCATACAAATAATAGCACCAAATCTTGAAAGAAAAACCACAACTGCCAACTCTAGATCATAAGTCAGATAATTCCTTTCATGAAACTTAAGCTGCTTAGAAGCATAGGCTAAAACCTTACCATGTTGCATCAAGAAATAACCTTGTCCTATGCAGGATACATCACAATATACCACAAACTCATCAGTACCCTTAGGCAGGGACAATACTGGCGTAGAAGCCAACTTATCCTTCAACTTCTCGAAGATACCATCATAAGCATCGGACTACAATAACTTCACCTTTTTCTGTGTCAACTTCATCGACGAAGAAGCAATAGAAGAAAAACTCTCCACAAACCTCCTATAATACCCAGCCAAGCCCAAGAAGCTCTGAGTGTTGGTTGGAGTCGTGGGTCTAAGCCACTTCTTAACTGCCTCAACTTTTTGTGCATCAACCTTGATCCCTTCACTAGAAACAACATGCCCAAAAACACAATTTGGAGGTGATTTATCATACAACCTTTGATCCTGAAGAGTCTGCAACACAATTCGGAGGTAATTGGCATAATTCTTCTCACTCTTAGAATAGACCAAAATATCATCAATGAAGACAATAACAAACAAGTCTAAAAACTGCCTGAAGACTGGATTCATAAGATCCAAAAAGTATTTGGGGCATTAGTTAATCCAAATGACATAACTAAGAGCTCTTAGTGACCATACCAGTTTTGAAAAATAGTCTTGCAGATATCTCCCTCCCTAATTTCAATTGATGATTGACCGAATGAAGATCAATCTTAGAAAAATATCTAGCACCCTAAAGATGGTCGAAAAGATCATCAATCCTAGTAAGAGGATACTTATTCTTCACGGTCACCTTATTCAACTATCGATAGTCGATACACATCCGAAGAGAACCATCTTTCTTATGCATGAAAAGCATCGGAGCATCTCACGGATAAATACTAGGATGGATGAAACCCTATAAAAAGAGATCTTTAAACTGCTCTTTTAGCTCATTCAACTTAGCCGGAGCTATTCTATAAGGAGGAATAGAGATAGGACAGGTATTTGGTAGTAGATCTATCCCAAAGTCTATTTTCCTATCGGTAGAAATGTCTGGAAAATCCTTAAAAAACACTTTAGAAAATTCGCTCACCACAGGGAAAGATTGCAAAGAGGGAACTTCAAAATTAAAATCTTTAACCCAAACCAGATTATAAAGACACCCCTTGGAAATCAACTTTCAAGCTTTAAGATAATAAATAAACCTCTCTTTTTGGCACGAAGGAGCTTCCCTCCCATTCGATTACCATATCATTAAGGAATTGAATACTGATCTTTCGGGCCCTATAAACCAAAGAAGCATAGCACGAATGAAGCCAACCCATACCCAAGATCACATCAAAATCTACCATATCAAGATCTACTAAATCCACCAAGGTCTCCTTATAAAAGATAGACACCACACAACCCCTATAGATCTTTCTAGACATAATAGAGTCACCCACCAAAGTAGATATAGAAAAAATATTGGAAATACTTTTGGGACCAAAATTGAAATGCACATCCACATATAAGGTAACATAGGAAAGGGTGGACCCCAGATCAAGAAAATAATATACATTACAAGAGAAGATCTTTAACGTACCAGTAACAACATCAAGGGATGCCTTGAATTCCTAACGGGTGGCAAGAGCATAGAGGCAATTTTGGCCAGTGTCGACACCAGAAGTAGCACTCTTTGGTGTAGAAGCCAAAGAAGTGGTGACCAAAACTTTTTTAGCCCTAGTAGCTACCTTAGCTATGGGACAGTCTCGTTGCATGTGACCAAGATGACCACAATTAAATCACCTATTTCTCTCCTCATCACAATAAACCCAGTGAAGTTAACTGCAAAATCTACAAGGAAGATATGGCGAGGCTGACTGAGCTCCACTAGATTGAGACTGGGCACCCTGTTCCTTAGGACCACTACTCGTCTGAAATTGACGATCACCAAACAACTTCAGATAAGGAGCACTAGCCAAAGAATATGAATCAGAATTTCCTCAAGTCTTCTTTTTTCTCCACTATCTACCATCCCTTCCATTATTCTGTTGACCCCTCACTCTACTCTAAATATCTGATCTTCTTGTTTTGCCGTTTTCCCATCTTTGCCTGATTCTTTTTCTGATCCTCAACTTGTTGCATATAAACCACACGCCTGGATATATCCATATTATTGATCAACATTGCAGCCTTACACTCCAATATAATGTCATATGACAAACTCGAAGCAAACTTTCTCATTATATCCCTTATACTAGACACCAACTCCAGAGCATAATAAGACAACTAATGGAACTTTAGGGAATACTCCTTCACACTTATCCTACCTTGTCTTAAGTTCACAAACTCTTTGGACTTAGCTTCCCTCAACTCCTGAGCAAAGAAATGACCAAGAAAAGCACCAGAGAACTCCTCCCACATTGCCTGCTTTGGATTATCTCCCATTGACTTCTCCCACTCCTTATACCATTAATATGCCACATCTTTCAACTGATATGTAGAACACTCTACACCTTCTGCATAAGTAGCATGCATCACCCTAAAGATATTCTCTATTTCATCAATTCCATCATCCCGACCCATGGCCTAGTCATGATGGGTATCTCAATACCACTGACGAACGGAGACCACCCTTATAACCTGT
Organism: Capsicum pubescens; assembly: GCA_030864215.1. Taxonomy (NCBI): domain Eukaryota; kingdom Viridiplantae; phylum Streptophyta; class Magnoliopsida; order Solanales; family Solanaceae; genus Capsicum; species Capsicum pubescens. The sequence continues at coordinate 198,510,966 of CM061541.1, forward strand.
TCAACCAAGAAAAATTAAAATAAAAACAAAGCAGAAGATAACTAGAGAATAAGGATAAAATAGTTAATGTAACTCAAAAATAAGCTCTAAGAGCTAACATCATCCAACCCACACATGTCCACAAAAGCCTCTAAACTATATTTGAATATCAAACTAGGTCGGGATATGCCCCAACCATGATAGTGACAATGAAAATAATAATGTTAATGTAAAGTCTTCAATTCTATAATATGGAAATAAACTGATGGAATGACTAAGCTTTCTGGAAAATGGAAGCTCATAACCTACCGCAAATCAATCAACGAACCGGATCACCTAACGCTGCACAAGGGTAAAAAAGTATCTTCTAACACTACATTATGAAACAATGTAGAATCCTAGGATGGTTAGCGGGGTGAGCGCTATCATGTAACTCGGGATAGAGATAAAATAATGTCATTTCAAAACTAAGTCCAAACTTAATGTACATATTCACATAAATGAATACATACATATATATAAGATGTTGGAATAGGGAACTAGGTTTAGCATGAGATTTAAAATCATTAACCTAGATTGTGTATCTCTAACCATCCTAAAGACACCCACAGTCTATATGGGTTCGGCGCCCCCAATGGAAGAGCCCTAGTGAGTGTTAGTTGCACGAACCAGAGAAATTTGAAGAAGGGCCAGCGAATCCAAGACCCCATCTATTCCAAAATGTATATATAAATTACAAACTATGCACACGATCATCAAGGACCCACAATGGTAAACGTGGTTTCCGACGTAGATCCACTAGAGATTTCACCTTTCATAGTGAGATACACAACCCTCTTTACACCCAAATTAAAATATTTACTCATAACCCTTCATTTAACAAGGAGTCATCCATTTAGACATTTACCAAATGGTATCGTCATACCAATTAATTATGCTTGCAAGCCAATTCCATTATGCCAAACCAAACCGATTAGCCATAGGACTCCAAAGTTCCAATTTGAAATGATTCCATGGCCACCAAGGCCTTTTAAAACCATTTATATTCCATTATCATTTTTATGCAATGCAATAGTTTCAAAAGTGGTTAAATTATGCATATAGTCATGTTTCAAGCCAATTTCATAAGGTGGTTTGAGTTTATTACCAATTCTAATCTCAAAATCCATAAGTTTGGGGAATCCATGACCCACATTCCATTTAACATGCCCATACACCCAATGAGTTCCAAAATCCATCAATAAAGCATAAATAAATGCATGTAAACCATGGAAATACCATTTAAACAAAAACCATCCAAAACCCTCAACCCAAATTCCAAAATCAAACATTAAAACCACATAAATATCAAACTATTGCATACCATGATAAAATACAAGTTTAGGGCAGAGATACATGCCTAAGAACATCAAGAATTTGGATAAGAAACCACACTTTATGCCCTAGATGACCAACCCTTAGAAACCCTTGATTTATTCTTGACTTGGGAATTTGAGAGAGAAAAGAGTGTTTATGATATGTTTAATGGGTGGGAATAAGGCTAAGGGAATGTCTTATGTCGTAGAATAGAGGCGGGGTAAAAGAAAAAAAAACAATATGCCCTTAATGAAATCGTGCAGGAATTTTAACTCCCAATCACTATGGGTCATGTAATGACTCATGATCACTGGTCACGAGTTGTCACCAAGACTCGTAGCATGGGAAGAAACTCAGGACCTCCTTATTTATTTGGTCATGGTCCCACCCTATGACTTATGACCTTACCCTAAGAATCGTGGAGTCTAGTTGTTACCAAGACAACAACCTTAGGCCATCTCACTGCTAAGTTCATGGGCCCCTCACCATGACTCATGACATTACTTATGACTCATCTAGTCCAGTCATGACCATGATAGAAACTTAGGGAACCTTACTGGTTTGACCGTGTTTTGCTCTATGAGACTCGTGATGAATCTTCATGACTCATCACTTAAGTCGTAGATTGAGAAGTAAGTACAATTACAACAAAAAATTCAGAGTTCAAAAACTTAGGTTATTATATATATATATCACTTCGACAACAAACCATTCACTGTTAAGAAATGGACTCATAAATTAGAGTTTTCTAAGAAAGAATTAAAAATAGTCTCAATATGGATCAAATTCCCTGATTTTGACTTTAAGTATTGAAGTAAGACTATACTAAGAAAAATTGATAGAATGCTCGGGAAGCCAGTAATGGTAGACCATAATAAAGAGGCAAGGAATGGTTTAAAATTTATGAGGATTCTTATTGAGGTGGAATTGGTTTCTAACTACCTGATAAAGTAAAATTAAAAATGAAAAAGGCAAACTAGTGGAGTAGCCTGTGCAATATGTTTGAAGCCTTCAATCTATCTATATATTTTGTAACAACTATGGACATAAGGATTCTATGTGAAAAATAAAGAAGAAAGTTCCAAAACCTAATGATAAAACCCCTGAAAGGCTAGCAGTTCAACAATCTTTGCAGAAAGATGAAGGGCTAACTACAAAAAATATGTCGAAAAAGTAGGTTGAGGAGCCACTCCACAAACCAATCTGATGGTTTATATGGAGAAGAATCTAACTCCAATTCGTAAGGATGATCAAATTATCATAAGTATAGAAGGGTGGCAAACACCAGCTAAAGAAGAACGAGTACCAAGTAAGCATAATATAGGATGACAACGGCAGGCTAATGGTAACTCTTTCCATGACTTTCAACAGGTTGAAGAGATGCAGGTAAATTATATGAATAGGGGTGGTTATATTGTTCCTACGTCTGGGAATAGTAAACCAACTTGTTTTGAAAATGCTCCTAATAACCAAGAGGATTTTAAGCTCCTTTGCAATGATAAAAAAGGTGAGTCTCATAGGCTTACTTAAAAAAAAAATAAAGAGTGAGAAACTTAATCAGTTATAAAATCATATATTTGTTGGCTGGAAGTATATTAGTAATATTGATGGTCACTATAATGGAAGTTTTTAGGTAATCTTAAGGCCTGATTATTATAAGGTGAGTTTGATAAAGAAATCTGCACAACAGTTCACTTGTGAGGTGACATTTATTCCCTTACAACTTACTTTTGAGGTTACCTATGTATATGTTTTTAATACTAAGGATGAGAGAAAGGAATTGTGCGGTAATTTAGTGGTGCATAGTAGGAGATGTACAAAACCATGGTTGGTACTTAGTGATTTCAATTCCATACTTACAACAGAAGATAGAATAAGAGGAAATAATGTTATATGTTTTTAAGGACGGACATTAATAATTGTGTTCTTGATTGTGGGTTGATAAAAATTTCTACTCAGGTACACAGATATACGTGGAGCAACAAATATGCTAGCCAAAGAATTTGTTCCAAAATCAATTGGATTTTTATCAATAGAGAATGGACTTATACAATGCTTTCTTAAAAGGAACTATTTTTTAATGAAGGCATTAGTGATCATTGCCCTGCAAAGGTCATGTTGACAAAGGAACCCAAAACTAAAAGATCATTTCAATTCTGCAATGTGTGGACAAATTATCCAAGCTTTATTGATCTAGTTAAAGATGGTTGGGAGGTAGAGGTTAAAAGATGTATGATGTTTCGATCGTTAGGAAAATGCAACTATTAAAGAGGGAGTTAAGGAGGCTGTATAGTCAAGCTTTCTTAAATATTTTCCAACAGTCTAGTGATGATAGAATTTTACTTAAGCGGGCTCAATAGCAGTTACAAGCTTATCCTATTGATACAAAGTTACAGACTAAAGAGTTGCAGGCTTATTAGAAATTTAGAACCTCTTCCTATATGGCTAAAATATCGTTACAACAAAGAAGTAAAGACACTTGGGTGAGGTTGGGAGATTATAATACCAGGTATTTCTACTCAGTTATTAAGCCTAGAAAATTAAGATAAACCACTACTCAACTGAAGGATAAGGCAGGAGTGTGGCAAACAGATCCTGACAGAATAGCATCACTGATTGTGGAGTATTATGAGGAACTCTTAGGCTGGAAGATGAAGGGGAGAGAGATAGAAGTAAATTCAATTTTATGCAATGGCAGACTACTTAGTCCAGACAATTATGGTTATCTAGTACAGTAGTTTGAGTCAAAAGAAGCTAAGGATGCTCTTTTTCAAATAAGTAGAAATAAGAGACTTGACCCAAATGGTTTTGGGAGTGAATTTTATAAAGAATCTTGGACTATCATTGGAGAGGTTGTTATGAAGGAAGTTTTCAACTTTTTTAACAATACTAAATTATTGAAGTAATTCAACAATACTGGCATTGCACTGATTCCTAATGTGGACCTACCAGAGTTTACTAGCCAATTCAGACTCATTTCATGTTGTAATGTCATTATAAATGCATTTCAAAGATCATTTATAGTATATTCAAGAAGGAAGTTATTCATATAGTAACTGATAATCAGTCAGCCTTTGTGAAAGGTAGATCAATGATGAATAATGTTTTAATTTGTCATGATTTATTAAGATATTATAAAAGAAAAAATGCATCTCCTAGATGCCTCATGAAGATAGATCTCAAAAAATCTTATGATATGGTTCATTGGGACTTTCTAGAGGAAGCATTAGAAGGATTCAAGTTTCCTAATCAGTTTATCAACTAGATAATGCTATGTGTGACAACCAATAAATATAAAGTAAAGATCAGTGGAAGTAATCATGGGTATTCTGAAGGAAGGAGGGGGCTTAGGCAAGGGGATCCAATGTCTGCACTGCTATTTATTCTTGTGAATGGAGTATCTAACTAGAACATTACAAACTATGAGCCTTTTGACTAATTTTAGATTTCATCCTATATGCAAGGAACAAAGGCTAACTCATCTAGTTTTTGCCGATAATTTAATGATATTCTCTAAAGGAAATGTAGCCTCAATTAATAGAGTTATGGAAGCTTTGAATTATTTTTGTGTTGCTACAAGTATTGAAGCTAATCTGGGGAAATATAGTGTCTTCTTAATTGGAGTTGAAGACAACATAAGAGATCAAATCCTTGCTATGAATGGTTTTTCAAAGGGAACATTTCCTATAAGGTATCTTGGTTTACCTTTATCTCCCAGGAAATGGAGAAAGATGGATTGTCATGCCCTAGTATGAAAGATCTCACAAAAAATCAATGTGACCTACTCCAAGAAACTCTTTTATGCTTGGTAGGTTGCAATTGGTAAATTTTGTGTTATTCTTTATTCATAGTTTTGGGGAGTTGTTTTCATTCTTCTTCAAAATGTTCTTAAGGAAGTTGATAAAAGGTGTAGAGATTATCTTTGGGCGTAGTACTGAAGAGAACAGGAAAATGAATTTAGTCTCTTTGGAGAAGATGTGTCATCCTAAAAGCCAAGGTAGACTGAATATAAAGGGAAACAGTAACTAAAATATTGCTTCAGTAGGATAACTAGATTGGAAACTATCAATGAACAAGTAATCTCTTTGGGCTAACAGGTTTATGGGATTTACATTAAAGAAAACTCAAGTATATGGGAGTAAAGGGAACCTGTTGATAGCAGTTGGTATTGGAGAAAGCTTAATGTTGTTAAACTACTGATGAAATATTGGTATGTACAAGGAAGATATAGGGTAATACAAGATGGTAGTTACTCAATCTCAAGGAGCCATATGGAGCTTATAGGGAATAAACGTAAGTTGAGGATTGCAGAACACATTTGGACTTCCATTGCCTTACCTAAGCATCGATTCATAGTGTGGCTAGTTATATAAGGAAGACTACTTATACAGGAAAGAAAGTTTAGGCTGAATATCCAAGTGGATGATACAAATTTTCTTTTTATGTGTTGCACATGTGCTGGAGTCAACAGTGTATCTGTTTGCAGAGTGTGCAGGGGACAGGAATCAAACTTCAACATACGGGAATTAAACAGGTTCTACAATGTATACAAAGGAAGTATTGGAAGAGGTTTCATAAGGAGATCATGGTTGTTATCTATGGTGCAGTAATTTACGACACATGGAGTTCCCAAAACTGGAGGAAATATAAAGGAAAACATGTAAATACTGATGAGGTGGTAACACATATTAGGAAGCAATTAATAGAAAGATTAACTATGTACAGCAAGTCAAAGTAAGCACAAAACTGTAGGCTTCTTACATAACAATTAGGTAGATAGTTTTCCTATTTTGTTGGGGGCTTTTTACTGCACAGGGGAAGGGACTCTTTATTTTAATTAGTTTTTGTTGGTTATAGTAATATTTTACTGTTGTTACCAACAAAAAGAATACTCAAGTATGTTTCTAAAGCTTCACTGTATGAATTCTTGTTGTTACAAAATGTCTAAAAGTAACGTTGAAAATCGGAAGAAACAAACAGTTCCACACCATGGTGGCTCGAAGCCAAACTCTAGAAGAAGGGCTGAAATGGTAATGATGTCACCTTATTTTTGTTATTTTACTAATTGAACTTTCTTATTATGTAAATTTTCCTTCTATTTTAATTACATTAATGGTTGAGATAGGGAAAAGGCCCGAATGAGCACAACTCTACCTTGCTTGTATTCTGAATTATTTAATGAATGTTGTTTCACTTAATATTTGGAATCAAGTCTAATGGTAGGTGATTTTTTGAAGTTTCCCATCCACATACTATGGTGCCACTTTGGTAATAGGTGATTGAACTTTTTACGACCAAGAAAATGATAATTATTGGTCTCTTTTGTGTCTTTTCTTCCATTTGTTATGTAGTTCTTAGATTTTTCCGATTTTCTTAACAATCAGAACTTATGTACTCAGTGGAGTATGAGAATTTTTACATTTTAGATAGCAAGGTTGTGCTACATCCGCGACTTACTTGGGATCATAGTGAAGTAGTGATATTGTTATAGTGTCACTAGGCTAAAAGGGATCTTTGTTGTTGAAACATGGAGGGTGCACCACCATTCCATGGTCCAGGTTCCTAAGATTAAGAAAATAACAATAAAATAGTAACCAACCAAAACTTACAGAGTAGAAATTAAATGAACACAGTGATTTACGTGGAAACCTTCTTGCTCAATGGAGGAAAAATCACGGCTTGCCCTCACAAGCACTCAATCTCCACTATAATCAAAACTCATTGATTATAGACTCCAAATAACTTAACTTTAAGTTCTACTAATTGTAATAGCTCTACTGCAGCTACCTCTACACTTTTCAACCACTTCACAATCGATTAACTCTAATTGATGGACCTTAGGTAACTATACCTAAGCACTCTACCACCAAAAGAAAACATTAATCTTATAAGATAAGTAAAATGATTTCAAAGAAATACTTGAATCAAGAACACCTAGACATTAAGCATAAAGAGATTTGGGACTTGAGAAATTTTTGAGAGTTTTTCCCGTTTCCAAGAGATTAATCAATTTACAAAAACTATTGAAGAAGAAACATCTTTTTCTATTTATAGTAGTGTATAAATCAGGGTTGAATTTTGATTGGGCTAGGTGTCTAATCAGGTACGCTACATACCTGCATAGTTTGTTATGCTAACAAACAAAACTATGCAAAAATATGACAGTTGTACCTATTCACGATGAGCCAGGTACCTGGTCCTCCAATATCAACTAGTCATCATCAAAATATGAGACAATAATTTTCCCCTTTTTGACAATGACAAACCATAACTTTAGAGCATTAAAAATTCATTCATCTTCAGAGCAAGTATTCTCCTAATAGTGGCATATCTTTACTCTCCTCTACTCTTTTGTCACACTCATCATATCAGCATTAGAGTATGTGTTCCCCCTATCAACATACTTCCTTGTGCTCCCTCTATCAATATTTTTCCTTCTTGTGTATTCTCCCTATCAATTATTCAAATAGCAATAACCTGTCTCACAGCACCTGGTCCCTACCATAATGAATTCAGTATTCCCCCTTTTGGCATCATAAAAAATTAAGAATGGGAAATCAATAATAGAGTAAGCGCAAATCAGTTAACTCATGGCCACTAGGGCAACATAAAGATGAATGAACACTTTATAAATAGAAGATAGATGATAGACACAAATAAAGATGTCATTCATATAAAATGGGTAAGTACCATTATAGCGCAAACTAAAATTACACAAACTTCTTAATCCTTAAATGCCATAGGAATCAAAAACAATAAGAAACTGACATAGGAAGAAACTAACAACACAGGAAGAGGAAGGCTTACGAAGATGGAGGTTTTGGGGAGAGAGTTTTGAGAATAATTTCAATCCTAGCACTATCAGCATCATGAGAATCCAACAGCTGCTTAGTTAGGTTCTTTACTTCTACATTCAAACTCTAAACTTCATCAGTGAGTACATAGATCTTTTTCTTAAGATCTGCACTTTCTGTGCTTAGATCTTCAGTAGCACCTGGTCCCTCAGAGGAAAGATACTGATTATTCAATTTCAATTTCAGGATCTCTACATCTTTAGCAGCCATTATAACTCTCATTTCTTCTATATTCTTAGTCAAATTTTCTTGGACAACCAGCAGTTCTGAAACTTGGGACGTGGTCCCTACCTTTTCTTTGGCACATTTATTTTCAACCAATGTAGTTAGGTTGAACATTTTCTTTACTGTTCTTAGAGTTCCCTTTTCACACACTACCCAAAATGGTCAAATACTCTATTTAAAAGTATCCATAAGGCATACCGTGCCTTCTCTACTTTTCAAGGATGACTTTGTACAAGTGTTGAATCATCAGGGAAGGTAGACTAATCAGCTCAAACTTACTGAGGCATTCCATGATATCTAGATCCACTGCTGAATAAATAGTTCTCTAATCTGATCTGGGCAAGACAACCTTGTTGACAAACTCAAAAACTAGTTGGAATTCACTTTTAAGAAATTTCTTCCTCACTCCTGCAACAGAGGTTTTACCTACTTTTAAAGAATCTACCATGAACTTAGTTGAGGGTTGTTGTTTTGACATAGTTCTCACTCCAATAATAGAAATATCTAATATTTTTCTCAGAACTTCTCTATCTAACTTGATCTTTTTCTTTGGACTAGAGCAGCCAAGCTTTGTCCATCATCAGAGAATTTCACAGTTTAATAGAGTTTCCTCACTTCAGCTTCATAGGCAGAGGGAACTAGTTCCTCTAAGAGATGTAACCATCCCTGGTGTCTCACATACTCCACTAGTTCCACCATTCCAGGTTTCTCAAAGATACTGGAATCATAGACCCTTTCAGACAGTACTTTTTATTTTTAGGACTTTATTTCTCTCCTTTCTAGATATAATTTTCTCTTTCTCATCCTTTCTTCTTATATTAGAACCACTGCTTGTTTTTATATCTTTTCTCTTCTTCGGAACAGGTCTCTTAGAGAATTTACTTTTCTTTATTACAATGTGTTTTACTTCATCCCTGTAAGACTTTTAGATTTTGAAGTGGAGGACTTGTTCCTTCCTTTATTATGTACTTATTTTCTCTTCTTTTCTGTTACAGCAGCAATATCAGAATCAATGTATTCTTCTTCTCCAACATTTACCACTTTGACATTTTTATCATCCATTCTACTGAAATGCTTTAATCTTCTTCTCTTAACAGTTGTTGACTTGTTTTCTTTCATTGCATCCCTTGGAAAATTCTTCTCAGTACCCCTAGTTGAGTAAGTCCTAGTGTCTTTTACCTAGTGTCTACTACTTTTTGTTTACCCTTACTTCCCCTTTGCATCTGCACTGACCACCTTAGGGTAATTTATCATCAACAATCTCATATTCCTTATTTGGAGGTTGCACAAACTTCCCTACTTCAATTTTTTTGCTTTAGGAGATGAGTCTCCTACTTTCTCACCAACATCTTGCTCTTCTAAACCAAAGGAATTCTCCCTGGGATCATTTGAGAGCAACATTAAATTTTTAGCCACCCAGTCCTCACTACTAAAGAGAATATACCTTTCCACAAGAATTTCTTCATCAAAAAAATGAGAAAATACAGGATTTGGTTCTAAAGGGGTAGGGAAACCAGGTTTATTTAGGGTTTCATAGGGGTCAGTTCTTTATGGGGCTTCTGAAGGAAGGGTATCTTGAGGAACCTTTATTTCAACAGGGGATCCAAAGGCTTGAGTTTGGTCTATTTCGAGGATTTCACAAATTTAGGGATTTCTTACATAGTTGGCTAATCTATGGAAGGTTTGGAATAGAATCATCAACCATTAGTGTTTTAAGAGAGCATGAGGAGAGGGGAGTGGTCTCAGCATCTTGAGGAGGGTTTGAATGGAGTTTTATTTCTATTTGAATTTCATACACTAATGGAAAAGGGTTTTAGATAGAAGTACTTTCATGATGGATTAAAAGAGCTTGAATAATTTTTGATTCTTTTGTGGGGCTTGAGGATGAAGTGTAGTTGGCCATTTGAAGCTTTTGAGAGTGAATTAAAGAAAATGAAAAGGCCAATTTTAGAGGGGATAAGTTTTGAAAAAGAACATTTGAGAATAATTTTGAAAGATGAATGAGAATGAAAAGAGTTGATTTTGTAGTTAAGGAAACCAAACATTGTAATTTTAGGAACTTTTAGAGAAAATCACATGACTGGTCCCAATAGGTATAACTCTTCACTTTCCTAGGGATTTGATAGCTTTCAGACAGAGAAAGGAAAGGACACAACTTTTTAGATAGAATTTTATGAAATTTTAAAACACACATTGGTGGTACTAACCTAAGAGATGGTGCCAGGTCCTTCTCTTGCTTGAGTGAACCTTTATATAGTATCTTTCTCATCTGTTATCCTCCAAAGAAATTCACCATGTGTGTATAACTGCAAAGGTATGGTACTGAGTTAGACTGATAATTACATACTTTATCAAGGATACCTATCTCCTGATCATACCCAATGGATAGAAGAAAGATAATCCATTAAGTAGGTCAGTTCATTTTGATTAACCCAGCCTCAACATATTCTTTGCAAATCTCTCCTTGTGAAGATCTTTTGTGCAACACTCAGAATTCTTGGTCCTTGAAAAAATTCCAAAATTTTATCCTCACTACCCATACTACGACTCCCCTTACAGTCGTAGGGAGTCTTGATGAGTCGTAAGATCCTAATCGTATCCTGAACAGTGTGTATGGCTAAGTTTCCTATCTTGATTACGAGTGTGTATGGGACACTACAAATCATAGGGTCTACCCGTAGTCAACACAGAACCTATTTGGCTATACACTGAATATCCTATAATTTGCACACAATGACTCTTAATGAGTCCTCACAACTCGTAGTGAGCCACTCATACTCAGAGCCGAAGACTCAGTTACACACACTTGTTAGGCTACAATTTGGGGCAATCGACTCATCATGACTCTCCACGACTCATAAGGTAAGTCATAGTCAGGCCATTGAGGATAAAATTTAAAAAAATTCTCAGAGATCAACACCTAGGGTATTTCAAAGTGATTCAGATGCGGTCATCTTAGGTATTTTCAGAGGAACTGTCCTTCAGGCGATGTTGCTATAGGGGCTAATAAAGTCCCGATTGCTGCTTCTTTAGCTCCTACACTAAAGGGTGTTACTTCTAGCTCTATCACTAGTCGAAATTATCTATATGTTTTTGCCACCCGTCAAGATTCTAAGGCATCTCCTGATATTGTTATTGGTACGTTAAAACTTTTCTATCATGATGTATATTGTTTGCTTGATCCTGGGTCTACTCTTTCTTATGTGACCCCATATATGGCTACTTATTTTGGTTTTGATACTGAGTGTATTCTGGATCCATTTTATGTGTCTACCCCTTTTATGTGAAACTTACTTTAAATTGGGCTTAATAGGGGTTATGTAGTGGGTCTCAGATGACTTTTACTGGAAACTCATATTTACCGATGTGAGGTTTGGTTTTGATGATCGTGTGCATGGGTCACACTTGATATATATTTTGGGATGGCTGACTGCCTTGATGGATTTATCCTTCCCTTGAATTTTCTCTGTTACATGCGGCTAACATACACTGGCTCTTTCAGTAGGGGAATTTGAACCCATATAGCCCATGGGTGCCTTTTATAACGGTTAAGCTACATAGTCCAGGATAATGTTTTACTTAATCCTAAACACTTATGTAAGTATGTGTTAATGTTCACATGGATTCAAATTGGATTTGACTTGGCATTATTTTATCCCCTATCCTTGAGTTTCATGCTAGTGCTCAACCCACTAACTGTATCTTACCGTTGTATCCCTAGACGATGTAGGCACGAGAGATACTTCTACTTTTCCTGCATAATGTTAGGTAGATTGGCTCGGTTCATCGATCATTAGTGGTGAACTGGTGAGCTTTCGTTCTCCAGAAGACTTGGTCATTTCATTAATTTCCTGCATAAACTAGAATTGAAGAGTTCATATTATCATTATCATTGTCATTGTTATTGTTAGGGTCGGGGGAATGTCCCGACTTAGATTATTTTTGGTTTTTCTTAAGGCTTTATAGATATTACATTGGATTGGGTTTTTGTGATGATTAACTCTATTATTTATCTTGGGATATTATCCTTTATCTTATTATATGTTTGGATTTCAGTTGCTTCTAAGTATGCTATGTCTTGTATGGTTAGGTAATAAGAGGGTGGTCTCTGGTACTTGGTGGACTTAAGATACCCATCACGACCAGGCCCTGGGTTGGGTCATGATATTTTATAAGGTTATCAGCTACTTGATCTTCAGTCTTACAGAACCTCATGCAAATAGCCCCTTTCTCAACATTGTCTCTTAAAAAGTGATGCCTCACATCAATATGCTTTGTCTTTTTATGTTGCACTAGATTTTTAGCATATTTAAAGAACTTGTATTATCACACATCAGAAGGATGGTTTCTGAAACAATCCCAAAATCCTTCAGTTATTGCTTGATCCATAACAATTAAGCACAAAAAAAAGCTGCAGCATATCTTTAGCTTCAGTAGTAGATAGTGCAACCGAGTTCTATTTCTTAGAACCCTAGGAAATTAGAGAAGATCTAAGAAAATAAACCATTCCTGAGGTGTTTTTTCTGTCCACCAAGTATCCAGTATAATCAGCATCAGCATAGCCTATTAAATCAAAACTATCTCCAGATGGATAGAACAGGACCAGATCCCCTGTCCCTTTTAGATACATGAGAATTCTCTTTGTAGCTTTCAAATGAGACTCTTTTGGACAAGCCTGAAATCTAGCACATATTCCCATACTAAATACAATATTTGGCCTACTTACAGTGAGGTATAGTAAGGATCCAATAATCCCTCTATACATGGTCTCATATACTAAGGGACCAAGTTTAACATTATCCATCTTTGAGCTGGTTCCTATTGGAATATCAGTTGGTTTGGCATCTCCCATATTATACTTCTTCAAAAACTCCTTGATGTATTTTTTGCATAGATCATAGTCCCTTTAGAGGTTTTTTTTTAACTGTAGGCCTAGGAAAAAGCTTAGTTTACCTATCATTCTCATTTCAAACTCACTTCCTATTAACTTGGAAAATTCTTCACATAAATATTTATAAGTAGCTCCAAAGATAGAGACATCAACACAGATCTAGACAATCAGCAAGTTGTTACCTCTGTACTTTAAAAAGAGAGTGTTATCAATTTTCCCTCTCTTGAAGCCATTTTCTAGAAGAAACTTTAAGTGTCTTTCATACCAAGATTTAGGTGCTTGTTTCAATCCATAAAGAGTCTTATCCAGTTTGAGCACATGATAAGGGAAGTCTGCATCCTCAAAACCTGGAGGTTGTTTAACAAAAACTTTTTCCTTCAAATTGCCATTTAGAAAGTCACTTTTGACATCTATTTGGAAGAGTTTGAACCCCATATAGAGAGAAAATGCAGTAGAATTCTGATAGCTTCCATCCTTACAACTATAGCAAATGTATTATCATAGTCAATTCTTTTCTCCTGATTATAGCCTTGAACAACTAGCCTTTCTTTGTTTCTCTTGATAGTGCCATGTTCATCATGCTTGTTTTTGTACACCCATTTTGTCCCAATAATTGTTCTGTCAATAGGTTTGGGGACCACGTACCAGACTTTACTTCTTTCTAATTGTTGAAGATCCTCCTGCATAGCTTGGATCAGTCAGCATCTTTTCGGGACTATTTTATATTTTTTGGCTCAATTTGAGATAAGAAGGGTGAGAAGGCCAAAAAATCTGGCTTGAGCTCTTGTTTGAATTACAAACTCCAAAGGTGATGATAGATTTTCAAGGGGGTAAGAAGATTTATGCTTCCAATTTGACATTCTAAGCTAAGTTACGTTGGGACCAGGTCCTTAGGATTTTGACTAGAACCTTCTTGATGTTATTCTACTGTAGCTGGAGTCTGTTACTAAGATCCTGACTCACCGTCACCTTCTTCATTCTCAACTGAGTCATCTTATCCTTGACCATCATCTTCAGCTATGTCATTCCTTTGAATAGGAATGAGTTCTTCTATGTTGGAATCTTCATCTCCAACGGAATATTTTTACTTCATGACTCATCAAAAACAACATGTACACTTTCTTCAACACACAGAGTCTTTTTGTTGAAAACTATGTATCCTTTACTTGTTGAAGAGTAGCCCACAAATGTTGTTTCATCACTTTTAGAGTCAAATTTGTTAAGCCCTTTCTTTCCATTGTTTAGAATAAAATATTTGCATCCAAAGGGTCTGAAATAATCAAGCTTAGGCTTTTTGATGAACACAAGTTCATATGGAGTTTTGTTAAAGAATGATCTAATTAGGCATTTATTAGTCACATAACAGGCAGTGTTGACAGCTTCAGCCCAAAATCCTTTTGGAAGGCTACTGTCAATCAGCATAGTTCTGGCAATTCCTATGAGAGTTCTATTCTTTCTTTCAACCACTCCATTTTGTTGAAGAGTCCTAGGAGCAGAAAAATTATGACTAATTCCATTTCAGCATAAAATTCTCCAACTTGGGAGTTTTCAAACTCAGTTCCATGATCAGATCTGAATCCAGTAATTTTGTAGTCTTGCTACATCTGGATTTGCTTGGCAAAAAACACCAGAACATCATAGGTTTCATACTTGGTTCTTAAGATCATTGTCTAGGTGAAACTGGAATAATCATCCACAATAGCAAACACATACTTCTTCCCACCTCTACTTTGGACTTTAGCAGGTCCACATAATCCATGTGGAGCAACTCAAGGGGTCTAGAGGTACTAACCTACTTTATCTGCTTAAAAGAGGAACAGGTTTGTTTTTCCTTAACACAAGCATCACAAACCTTGATGTTTGAAACTGTAACTTTGAATACCACAAAACAGGTCCTTTGTGATTAACTTGTTCATTAATAAGGAACTTACATGTCTCAGACTTCTGTGTCATAGATCAGCATTTTTACTCTGAACACTTAGACGGATCAGTTCACCATCATCTACAAATTCTAAATCAGACACATATATATTCTTGCACCTTTTAGCTATGAGAATGACTTTCCCGGACTTTAGGCTTGACATAGTACATCCATCTGATAAGAATTTTACCTCATTACTTTTGTCACGGATTTTAGGTACACTCAGAAGACTATACTTGAGACCATTCACATAGTACACATCCTCTATTGCATAATCAAAATACTTTCCAATCTTTCTAACACCATTAATATAACCCTTTTTACCATTCCAAAATGAGACACCTTCACCTTAAAGTGTCTTGAGTGAGATAAAACAGTCAGTCCTTCCAGGAATATGCTTTCAACATCCACTATCCATGTATCAATTTTGACTGTCTTCCCTTACTCTTACCTGTAAATAGAGTTCGTTTGTTAGATTTAGGAACCCACTTATGTTTGAGTTCCCAAAAAGAGGATAGAGAAGTGATCAAATCCCTTTTGGTTCAGCTAGGAAGGTTGTTCCTCTTAATATTTTTTAAGAAATTCTATCCCTTAGGATGAGATTGCTTCTATAGGATATATCTAGCACTGTTTGTTCTAACTTTAAGCCAGCCTTGACATTCCTTCTCAAGTAACCATTCCTTTCATAGTGAGTACAAAGAGAATCATTGACTTTGTTTTTAGCAATAGAAACATACTTCCTATGAGACCCAGGTAAGTGAATGTTATACTGATATCCAAGGCCTCTACCCTTATTGATATCCTGACTAGTTAGATTAGCAAGGAACTATGAAGAGGTGGTCCATTTTAGGGATTTGTTAAGATCTTCTTTTATATGGACCAGGTCCCTTTCTAGTTCATCATTCTTATGAAGGGAAGTCATAAGATGCTTTTGAAAATCCCTCAATTTCTCTTCAAGCTTAATTTGAAGTTTTGAGGCTTCTGTCTTCCCTTTCTCATCAGACTCGTCTATTTTCTTTAGTTGATCTACTAAACTCAGTTTTCATATTTTAATTTTGAGGATTGCTCCTCTATTTTAGACAACTAGAGATTTAAGGCAACTAATTCAATCTCTAGATTTTATATTTTGTTTTCAAGAACATTTTTCTCAGCAGTCAGTTCACACACAGAATTAATCAGCACATTTGTAATCTTCTTTATCTTCTTAGGAAAATAATTATCTAAGTTTTCCTTAATGTCAGAAAGAGTTACGTTATTTTCTTCTTCTTCATCTGATTTTTCCATGAGAGCAAACAAGAAATAGTAGGTAATTTCACTGTCTTCCACTACTAACATACAAACATCTTCAGGCTTTTCAGCTTCAATAGATTCATTAGAGGTATCTCCCCAAACTGACTAAAGTTTGTTTCACTGCATAATCAACAATAGCCTTTCTTCTTGACTTTTTTGAAACCTAGTCCATTTTTTTTCCTTTTTCACCTCCATACTTGCGATATTCATGATATTCCATTTTTTGTAAAGGGCAATCTTTGATGAAATGCCCAAGTTTCTTGCATTTGTGACAAACTTTAAGTGTACCTTTCTTTTTGTTATTTCTTCTTTTTTTGAAACTGACTACTTTTGTTCATTGTTCTCACAGTCCTTTTGGCCAAATAAGTAACATCAGTGTCCTCCTCACTTGAATCAGACTTTGAGGCCTTCAATTCCAGAGACTTTTCCCTTTTATCTTCCTTCTTTTCTTGGCCTTGTTGCTTTTTGAGTTCATGAGTCATTATATTTCCAATAAGTTCATCCATAGTGAGAGTCTTCAAGTTTCTTGCCTCAGTTATAGCATCAACCTTACTTTCCCAGAATTTTGGAAGAACACATAGGATTTTCATTACTTGTTTATGTAGAGGAATAACCTCACCCAAATAGTGCAACTCATTGGTGATTGAGGTAAACTATGTATGCATTTCTTGAAATAGTTTCTCCCTCTTTCATGGAGAAAGCTTCATATTGAGTGGTCAATATTTCCACCTAAACTCCTTCATATCTGTAGTACCTTCATGAGCTATTCTCAGACAGTCCTAGATTTCTTTGTATTTTCACAAGCTGAGATTCGATTATACTCGTCGGGTCCAATTCCACACACAAGGAATTTTTTTGCCTTGAAATTCTTTTCAATTTTCTTGCAATCTTCTTCATCATATTCTCTCCTAGTTTTAAAAACCATTCTGGTTATGTCACCTTCTTTGATCTCCCTTACTGACACATGAGGACCATCAAGTATTACATCCAACAATTCACTATCCTCAGCCATAATGAATTCATACATCCTGGTTTTCCACCACCCATAATATTACCCATTAAAGTGGAGTGTTCTAGTAGTATATTGTCATTCCTATGAATTATGTGGAGCAACCATGATCAATAAATCATTCTAGGTGTTAACCTTTTTCAGTGTCCTTTCTCTGATACCAATTGTTGAAACGTGGACGGTAAACCACCGTTCTAGGGACCAGGTCCCTGAGATTAAGAAAATAACAATAAAACCGTAACTAACCAAAACTTGTAAAAATTAAATGAACGCAGTGATTTACGTGGAAACCTCCTTGCTTAAGGGGAGAAAAACCTCAGCTTGCCCTCACAAGCACTCAATATCCACTATAATAAAAATTCATTGATTATAAACTCCAAAGAACTTAACTCTATGTTTTACTAGTTGTAATAGCTCTACTACAACTACCTCTACACTCCTCAACCACTTCACAATCGATTAACTCTAATCGATGGACCTTAGGTAACTCTACCTAAGCGCTCTACTGCCAAAAGAAAACTTTACTTTTATAAGATGAGTAAAACTATTACAAAGCAAGACTTGACTCAAGAACACCTAGACCTTAAACACAAATAGATTTGGGACTTCAGCAATTTTTTGAGTTTTCATCATTTCCAAGAGATTCATCAATTTGCCAAAACTATTAAATAAGAAGCATCCTTTTTTATTTATAGTAGTGTATAAATTAGGGTTGAATTTTGATTGGAATAGGTGTCTAATCAGGTACGTTGCACACCTGCACATTTTGTTGCACTAGCGGATAAAATTGTGCAGAGATGTAACAATTGTACCTATTCACGATGAGCCAGGGACCTAGTCCTCCAATATCAACTAGTCATCATCAAAATCTTAGACAACATTTATGACTCTATCGAAATTTCAACCTATCTAAATCCCTGATCGTGCTAATTTTAAGCACTTGATATTTGCCATTGTTTAGCTCATATCTAATAACGTTGACTTAGTTTCCCAAATTGCCCTGAAGTTCATTGTTCTTCAGTCCAGTAAATTGTTTTCTTAAGTCATTAGGTGTTTTGCTTCTTTGGATTCATGGTGGTGGTTCTTTCAACATATTTTTCTTAAAAAAATATTTTTGGCATATTAGTATTCTTCCTTGAACATATGTACATCATCAATGAAGCGAACAAAAAAAGAAGGTTCTCTATGGCTATTATTTCCTCTACGGTTTCAATCTCTAATTCTCTAATCATGCATTTGACGTATGTTAAAATTGTTTTACAAAGTGGATACATTGTTGGTGATAAGTGTTGATGGAAAAAAATTATATGATACTCATAGAGGTAGAGCTATCTACAAAATCAATGCAGAGTGTTTGTTACTGACACTATGATAACCAATATATGAAATTTGTTCTTGTTTTTTTCCCTATAGAGACAAGTGGTGTAATCTTTCTGATAGTATGAGCATTTTTTATATTTCTAATGAGTAGATATCCCCCATTTAAGAGTGTGCAGCGTAGTGTGTGTATCAGAATAATAAGAGTTTGCTATAGTTGTGTAATGGATTGTGTCAAAGGAAATAGTATGTAGTGTATAATTGTGATGCTGATAACTCTTAGTAGTTGCGCCTGTAGTATGTGTCAAGGATATCAGCAGTCAGGATGAAGGAGATAAACTGGGATCACTTTCGCAACAAATGATTCATGGAGAACTAGATGTAGAAAAGAACCACATGCCACTGAATAATAATTGTCCTTGGATCACATGCCTCGGTCCTTCTATTATTTTCTCTCAAGCCCTTTTCCTCCTCTATGCTATTTGTGTAAGGGGAGGGGCCGATCTTTCATTTAATTATACTTCTACTACTAAAATTTTCTTGATTATGTATGTTATATTTAAAAAAAATTAGTTAACAGTGAGTTAAAGTACCGTGGATGAGTCTGAAATTTCAATGAATGATGCGGTTGGTAAGGTGCTAGGAAAAAACCATCATGGAAGGGTAAGATGTTTGGATTAAAAGCTACTCCAAGTACTTCATTTAGACAAACAAATCTTTGTATTGGTGGCATTAGAATTCCAAGTAAAGAAGCTGATTGTTCTTATTTCGGATGTCAAGAAAAGTACAATCAATTATTGAATACTCTCAACGAATACATGATAATGAAACAAGGGTCAATACGGGAACAATTTGTTGGGATTTTTGCCTGTCCGCCTACAATGATAAGAAAGTAAAGTTTTACCATTTCTAGTATACTCTTGCCTAATGAATTTAATTTTGTGTTGGTTTCCTACTCTCCGATGTCTAATTCCTTTCCAAGTTTATTTGCATATCACTTTCTTTGGCTTGTTATTGTTGGGTTTGAAACTACTACACCAATAACAAATAAAATCCTACCATCCCAATCCCACTTATATTATTAATTGGGTTCAATATTGTTATTGCTTCCTTCTTTGCTTGGTTGATTGCTCACTAGTTGACCTAATTGGTTCAAGGTGTGTTTTAATTATCGTAATAGTACAGACAAGAAAATGGAACCGAACATCTGATAGTTGAAGTGTAAAACTCAAAAAAAAATGATAGTTCAAATTTATTTTTTGACCATTAACTCAATTGAAATAGAACTCAAGAAATGTTGTTTATATAATTACCAGAATTAGATGTGTAGACACGTGATTTTGTCCCTCCAAAATTGATTTTCACCATTTACTTTGTCTTACCACGCACCCCAACCTCATTCTATAATTTTCTCACAAAATGACAAAACAATAACCAACTCTAAACAAATTTTATCCAAAAAACCCCACATAATCCCAATTTGGTAACAAATTAACAACCCTTTCCCATCAAATTAGGACACCTCACACCCCTATTCCCATACCCCATCCATGTGAGCCCTCCCCCCTCATATTTTTTACATGGTTTTTTCCATGACCTCACAAGATCGCTCTCATTAAAAAATTATATACACACACAGAGAACATACGCAAAACCTAGATCCATCATCTTCCATTTTTCTTTTTTCTCTCTCTCACAGATTATGGGAGAAGGGACTTCTTCACAATTTCTATACGCACACAAACACAATGATCGAAGAAACACACACACACATATGGGAAACACATACACACGATGGATACAGTGAAAAACAACAAGAAAAAGAAGTAAAAATATGACATGAGAATTGTGGGAGAAAATGAATTTTGGGCTTCTGGTTACTGTTTCGACAACTACTCCGTCGGAATCGTTTCTTTCGTTCGTCGTTCGCCCAAACCAGTCCCAAAAATCCCAAAATCTCCTTGCTTTTTTTATTTCTAGGCAGATTTGGTTGGCAAACATCAAGGTTTCACCGGCATCTATCTTGTTTCATCGGTTTTGGGCCATTGTCAGCTCACCAAAGCTCAGATTATCGGGTTTTCAATTTTTTTGTTGGATTTTGGGGGTTCGAGTTCATCTGTCTTCAGGATTCATTGTCGATATCATATTTTGGGGGTCCTCGTGATTAAGTCGTGGCAATATTCAGAATTTGGGTTTTATATTGAGGTTTTCCTTCTAAGTTTGTGTAATACCCCGTATTTTTTCAAGCTTAATTTCGTTCCTAGAATGTCAAAGGATAGATTTAAGAATGAATAAATTTTGTTACATATAGAATTTTCCAGATTTAGACCCTCCTTTATGTGGAAAATTGAATAAGCTTTCCATTAATACCAATTTTGCCCAAATCCAATACCCGGTTGAGAAGTTATGGCAATTTTAGTAAGGCAGTATACCATCTGAGCAATAACCGCATTGCGATGAAGGGTAAAATCACAATTGTCATTTTCCATAGGACCACCGCGATTGGCTCGCATCGCGGAGAGGTCCAATTTCCCAATTGTCAAATTCTAGTGGCCCTCCGCGATAGCCCCGCATCGCGGAGAATCCTTATTTCCCATTTGTTCATTTGCAGTGGCTCACCGCGATGGTGGTGCATCGCGGTGATGGCTAAAATGATATTTCTATAGTGTACCATGATGACTCGGTGTTGTGAAGAGCTTCCAGTTTCTAACTGTTCGATTTTTAGTGAGCCACCGCGATAGTGACGCATCACGGTGACATGTTAAATTAGGATTTTTGTTCCCTTTTCTAGTTTTGAATAAAAGTTTAAAAGGGGTATTTTTGTCAATTACCAAGCCCCAATTCATGTAAAACACAAGATTTAGCCCATTTCTGAAGCACTTTATACAATTTTCATCCATTCTCTCTCAAAGAAAAAAAAACCCTAGAATTCAAAGCTTCTTCTCCAAGAAATCCAATTCCACCATTGTTTCTCCAAGAAAGCTCTAAATTAAGGATTCCCAAGACAAGATAATCAAGAACTCATCTTCAAGAAATCAAATTGTCTAAAATTCAAGATTCTTCATCCAATAATCTACCAAGTTATGTGGAGTTTATGAACAATGGTCTTCTTCCATCCTTGTGCCCAAAAATAAGTTTTAATTACAAATTTATATGATTTTGAATAATTATACATGAGTTTTGAATTAGGGTTCATATCCATTATTGTTATTTGCAAGATCATGAGATTTTCAAGTGTTTATGAAGTTGAATTGCATGTCTATTTCTATAATTTCATACCTATTGCAGTAAATTTTAGATTTTAGATTAATTTATCATTATTCTCAATATCAAGTATGATCCTTATGATGTTTTGACATGAACTTGATGCATGGGTTATAAAGCCCAAGTTTATATGTTGATATTTCAAGAAAGATGATGCTTTAAGCATCTTATGATCAGATTAATTATAGATTTACAGTAAAGCTTTGATCTTTTGATCCTTAGATAAGATTTGGAATCCACTTTATAGATTTATTACAGATTATAGAATTCAGAACAACTTTATTTATAGATTTAATCAGAAAGATGCATAATTGGTTTCAGAATAAACCCTTATCCTATTTTTAAAGTGGATTTCCAACAGAATGAGCACAGATTAAAGGGAGTAGTATTTAGCACCGAGCAAAAAGTGTGGGATTAGCGTTCCTTATCTTCCACAGAACCACATAGACAACATAGGTATAGATTATCAGATTATTCCCACTTCTACGTGGATGAAAGTTACAGATATGATCACTTAGCTCAAGTTATACTCCTTGGCAAGAGTATGACACCTCTCCCCATCGTGAGGTTTTCCCCTTAAGAGAACAAGACGTTGGACTCCATGTTAGATCGCATGGTTTATGTCGATTAGAAGAACCTCCCTATAGACTACAGATAATAGAAAAGAATAACAGAAAAGTTTTTAGAAAACTAAGTGTGAAGGCTCACGATTTTATTCAGATTATGCTTTACAGAAAGATATCAGTTACAGATTTTAGCTTTCAGTTTTTAGACATAGAAGTGAGTCCTTTTACACTTAGACAGTATGATTTAAAGAAAGAGTATTAGCACAGCTTTCAGAACTAAATGTTATGACTCACTAGATTTATAAAGTATGATTTGCTTCTTATGATTTCAGATTTCAGCATTTCAGATATTCCAGCTTATATGAGTCATTTATATTTAGCATGCATTGTTTTAAAAATTATGATGATGAGGTGATGTTTTACTTATGAATTTCACCTCCCATATACTCAGTACATCCTCAAAGTACAGATCCACATATACATCTATGTGCTACATTGTCTCATAATGTAGGTTCAGGTGCTCAATATCAACAGCGTAAGTAGTTCGAGCATCTCCATCTACATCCAAATTTTGGTGAATCCTCATAGTTTGGGGACTTATTCATTCAGATTTTGCAGCTTATTAGTTGATATGATTCAGTATTTCTTTTTAAACAGTTTTGAGTTAGTTGGGGGTTAGTCCCAGTGACTCTTTAGTTATTTGTAGTAGAGGCTTGTCAGGCTGCTAGATTTGATTCAGACTTATAGTAATTGGTTATTATAGATTATATTCAGATTATTCTTAGTTATTTCAGATAGTTTTCCCCATATAGTATGGCTCTTATGTCTATGTTTCCTTTATTATGAGATTCAGACTTAGTAACAGGCAGGAAGGGTTAGCTTAAGGCTACTCGTAGTCTTGGGCGTGTGATGCCTCGGGACCATGTTTTGGGGTGTTACAAACTTTGTATCAGAGCCTAAGGTTTATTTGAGTCCTAGGGAGTCATATAAGCCACGTTACATAGAGTCTTAATCATGGGTGTGAAGCGCACCATATTTATGAACAAGGGGCTATGGGATGTTCTTAGGAAATCATCTCTTTCTTTCATGATCTATTTACAGTGTCTCTATATTCTTTTAACTTGTTCTCTTACGTGATAGTTGAATATGCCTCCTCATCGAACTAACGCCTACAGAAATAATAACCAGCCACCCCAGCCCGCTGATCCTCTGAATTAGAATGTATCCCATGCTGAGTTTTGGGCTACCTTTCAGGCGTTGGCCCAGGCAGTGACTGCCAATGTTCAGGGCAACTATCAAGATATAATCCCACTTTAGTAGAATGGGGATATAGCAGCAGCCAGAATCAGGGATTTCATGAGAATGAATCCGCCAGAGTTCTTTGGGTCAAAATTAGGTGAGGACCCACAGTTTTATTTAGATAAGGTGAAAATAATCACCCAGATTATGCATGTTTCTGATAAAGAGAGTGTAGAGTTGGCATCCTATAGGTTGAAGGATTTAGCATATGATTAGGTGGTTATGTGGAAGAATGGTAGAGGTGAGAATACAGCTCCTATGAGTTGGCAAGTGTTTCAGAATGCATTTCTAGATAGATTATTTCCGCGTGAAATGAGAGAAGCTGGTTGATGTTAGTAGTTGGAGGTATTTATTGTGATACTTAATAATGAATAATGAAGGTTAACGATGTGTTGGTGGCAGTTGGAGATGTTGTTAGCTGTGATGGTAGAGATGATTATTAGTAGAGATATATTATAGTAATGATGCTGATTGAAGTGGTGGTAGAGGTGACGATACCAATGACAATGGTGGTGGTGGTGGCATTGGCATTAGTATTGACGGTGGTGATAGTGGTGAATATAATCTATCTATATCTAATAACAGAGGTAAAATTGTCATGTGTCAACACCACATAAAACAGTATTTCGTATTAAAAATTAATAAAATAAATAAAATAGTTCACACTAAAAAAATAAAAATAAAAAATAAAAAATAAAAAAGAACTGCCAATTCAAATTAAGGTGTCTTATAGAGAAACCACTATCAGTTTGAATTCTCTACGAACGATAAGATCAATTATTCAGTTTCACCCATAACTACACTGAGAACCACCAAATCTCCATCAATATGCCTCTAGATCTTCGCGAATAAAATCGGCAAACACCTATTTAAAATTGAATAACTGATTGAAGATTTAAGGTTTTGTTCTAATTTTTTGGTTCATTGTCAATATGTTGAGTTCTTGTTCTTCAAAAATTACAAATTTTAATTGGAAGGTCGATTTCTGTCTCATCAACTGTTATAGTACTTGCTTTAAACATTTTCTCTTAGTGTTCTTTTGTTGTTGATTTGAGTATGTGATTTTTTTATTGAGATAATTCACTACCTTGATTCTCCTTAAATGCATGATAAAATAGTTGTAGGCTGGCAAACATAGAGAAGATGTTTCGTTTGAATTATTAAATTAGTGGTGATTTTGGGGTTCAATTTAAATTCTCTACAGATGATAAGATCGATTCCTGTTTTAGTGACAAAAGAGTCTGGAAAATTCATGAAAGGAAGTGTTGTAGGGTTATCATGGAACATTAAAGATATATCAACTTGAAGATGCCTTTAGTCAATTTGGTCAAATTATCCATCGTTAGGTTTGTACTTTTTCATAATTCAGTTTTTCAAGCTATTTGTGCAAATTCCTGATTTTTTTGTACCCATGTATCAATGTGTATTAAATGCAATCTTCAAACCTCTCCCTCTCTGTGTTTATTAATGTAAGTTACTATTTTTTCGGATTCATCTGGATTAAGGGAGAATCAAGCAGAAGACACATATAACAGAACTTTTCATAAGTCTTGACAATTCTAACAACAAATCAATATATTGTTGTTGTTTGCTTTGAAAATTCATCAGTTCCTTTTCTAATTTTTATTTTATACAATGTAAACAATTGATGGAGATTTATCTTAGAAAATTTAATATACATTTTCGACAATAGAGGTAAATTGGATAACGGTGAAGATGGTTTTGTTGGACTCGATATAATTATGACTAAATATATCATTTAAGAACTATATAGTCGACTTATGTTTTCTATTTGATGTTGTGCAGGAGTTTGCTATATAAATTGATATATGCAAAGTAGCTTTTAATGTATTTTTTAAATCTGTTTTTAAGTGTCATTATGCAGTTAGGCATAACAGACTTACCAAAATTTAAATGGTCGGGCATGTTCCTTCCTATTATATCTGTAAAGATTTTAATCAAATATTGATGTCATGGACATGTTTTTTTCAATTTACAATTATGTTTTGGTAGTTCATCTCAGTTTGGGTATTCAAGTTAACCATGTCTGCTACTAAGATCTTTTCAGATTGTTGCTTTGATCCCTTCCTTAGTTCAAACTTCTTTTAATGCAAAAAAGAATTTCAAAATTTTTCTTTAATTATCTCAAATTAATTTTTGATTCTATTATTTTTGTTTGATTAAAAGTTCTATTACAGTTTAATTTGAAACTCTTAGTCATGCTTTTGCTGGGATCGTCTGTATGTATAACGTAAATTTAAAGATAAAGAAGAAATACTTTATGCTTACTTATCAATCAGAAACAAAAAAAAGTGAACTTATGATTTAGCTCATAGCTACCACAACATTCCATCTAATTAATTTATTTATTTATTTTGGGGGGGGGGGGGGGGGGGGTGTTCTTTTTCAAAGAGTTTTATGATTTATGATCCTTAAGAGTAACTTTAAAAGATCTAACTACAATACTCGGCCCATTTTGGAGACCTCACCCATCTTGATTTATTGATTAAAACCACATATATCCTTTGTAAAACTGAATACTTATGGCTCAAGTAAGAATGGTATGTGTGTAGGGGTAGTGTAGTGAGGGATAGAGCCGGTTGATTCATCATATATTTTGCTGAACTATTAAGACAAGGATCCATTAATTATGCAGATACTACAGCTCTTATTTTTGGCTTGAAATGGTGCAATTAAAGGGGTTTCAATCACATTGTTATTGAGACAGATTCTCTACTGTTGCATAACTGTGTAAATAATATATCGTCTATTCTATGGAGGATGACTGAATTTGTGACATCCATAAAAAAATATTGGTCGATGACATGATTACCACCAAGCATTGCTACTGGGAGGCCAACCAAGTGGCTAATAAAATGGCCTCTTATGGTCACACTGCTAGTCGGCTTCACATATGTACTGAGTTCAACAACTTATTGAGACAAGTTAGGAGATTGATGCATACTCATAGATGGAGAATTCCCAACTTCAGGGTCAAAAGAAGAAAAGTATCCTTGATAACTTATGAACCACTTTAAGCATAGATTATTGGAGGAATACACTTTTATATATTCGATATTCCTCTTTTTTGCATTTATCTTATCTATTCGTAGATTAGATTAAAACAGTTGTCTTTTTGTCGAGATAGGGAGGCTTATTGTATATCTTCCTTAAGATAACTGTACTTTTTTGGGTTCGAAAGATGAATGAAATACACCATTTTGGTCTTAAAGAATCTGAGAATTAGCGAAAGAATCAATTATAGGCTATTATCAAAACTAAAAAATCATGCTAAATTCAGCATGTAAAGCTTAAAGTGTCAAGAAATACTGAAACTTAATATAGAGAATGGATCTAAAAACATTCAAAGAGAGGATTTTTTAAGAAAAAATCCAATTTTCTAAAACACAACACAGAAGTATTTGCATAACTCTGTCTTCTTTGCCCTTTAAAGTTGTTAATATATCTATTTTGGTTATTTTTGTGCTTTTTTTTGGAGAGTGTGATCCTTAACAAAAATAATTGGCATCACGATATTGGCATCTCTTTAAAGCTTAAACTTTTGGTGCTATTAATTTTAGTATCTTTTCGCAGCTTCATTTTTTGATACTTCTAATTAAAAAAGATATTGTGACTTATGTCTAGAATGAGTATGGGTTTTGGTTTCTTAAATAGATCTATATGTCCTTATTACAATACATTCTGGGAGGGCTTGAATCACTCGAGAAGAAATGAGCAACCTCCTTATAGTTTGTAGGAAAAAAAATTAGATGCATATACAATTATGGCAATGCCTTGCTTTTGTAATTGGTATTCTTTCAATGTCACCATTTGTCTACCATATTTATGTGTTTGTTATGTAATATTAACTATTTACTCTATCTTTTTTTTACTATTGACATAATTAATCAGATCACTACTTGACATAATTAATATTTTTTAAATATAATCCATGCATTGTGCGGGTACGTATACTAGTTAAATTAATGAAGATGGTAGATACGGTAGTGACTGAAAATAGTATTTAGTAGAAATTATGATTGTGAATGGTGGTTGTGATGGTGGAGGTGGTTAATTTTGGTGGCTAGGTGGTGGTTGACAATGGTGGTGGCAGTAAAGGTGGTTAGTGGTGGTGACTGATGATTATGGATAAAGTGGTGGTGAATATTATTCAACACAAGAATACCTCTTAATGATTAAAACTTAATTCCAAATCTGAATGATTAAGACCTATTCAAACCAAAATCTTAATGAAAAACACCAGTAGTCTCCTTTTTCTTTTTATATTTCACCCATCAAAAAAGATTTTAAGCTTCCCGAGCCAAAATAGTTAACAAGTAGCTGCTAAACTCAAATCAGAGAAACTTACTTATTTACTTGTTAAGCCGACATTGATATTGCATGTTGCTATTATAAGCGAGAAAAAAGCATTCTCCTCAATGAAGCTTATAAAAAATGATCTAGGCAATAGGATTGGTAAGAGTGTTTGAATGGTTAGTTTGTAAAATATAGCATAAGATATTTGGAATCATATGTAATGATACTATCATAGATAGTTTTTAAAATCTAAAGTCTCATTGAGTACAATAGTAAGCTAATGTTATTTTTTGTGATCATATAATTAATTATTTTTCACTCGCCAAGTTGTTGTCGTTATAAAATTTTAGATATTATCTTTAAAGTAATAGTGCACCCATCTTCTTGAAATCCTGAATTCGCCCTTGAACATAGTTACCTGACCCATTTCTCCTGTCGATGCAAGATCTTCGAGCTCTAGCAATCCTAATGAAAATAATTGAATAAATTTCAGTATGAGATCAGTTTGGGCATTTAACCAGTTATCTAGTAGTAGGTGACGGGTTGTGCTAACACATTCAGGGATCGTTTGGTGTGAGATATAAGGGATAAGTAGTTTTGAAATAAAATGAAAGATTATTTTATTCTATGTTTGGTTGGAGGTATTAGTTAATATCGAGATAACTTATTTCATCATTTACACCATAGTGATGGAAAAAGTTATCCCATATGAATGGTGGGATAAGTTATCTCGGGATAACTATTTTCCAACCAAACAACTACCAAAAGTGTCCTCTTTAAAGTAGCAATGGTGTAGAAGATGGTATTGGTGGATGATAAGTGTGATTAGTCATTCACTAAGCGGATATTTTGATGATCGAGCTTGATGACATGATTCTACTCAATTTTAAATGGAATGTTAATTTCAAGTGTATGATTAGTTGTTCAGATTTATATTATAGAAAAGTTGGCTCAATTACAAAATAAATTTATAGAAAAGTTGGCTCAATTACAAAATAAATTTAAAAGAAGTACGGATAAGAACCAACTAAGAGTCCGTTTGGATAGGTCGAAAAAATGTGGCTTTTAAAAGTAATTTAAAAGTGTTTTTGAAAGTGTTGAAACTTATTTAAAAATAAACAGTTATGTGTTTAGATAAAAGTGTTAAAACTAAAAGAAAATTGTTGATGTGTTTGGCAGACAATTATTGTTAATCACTTTCTTTTAGTCAAAATGTCTGAAATACCCTTATAGTTGTTAACATTATATAAAGTTGATTACTATTAGATTTTTATTTTTAAAATAATTTAAATTAAAATTAATTTATACTTTAATTTAATGTCAGTATAAACTACTTAATACATTTATTTTTTAAAAATATTTCCATGAATGAATAAGTTACTTGTGCTTCATTTTTCTTTTTAAAATTAAACAAATGAGATAAAAAAAAAGGAGCAAAATTTGTTGTTTCAGCTATATGAATCTGTTTTTCTTTGTGAATTTTACAACACTAATTAACCCATTTTTGTTTTATGAAATTTTTTTCTTTTGAAAATTTAACCAAAAACACTCAAAAAGGAGCAAAAATTGTTGTTTTAGCTAAATAGGTTTATTGATTTTTCATTTTTTCTTGAAGAAAATTGAACAAAAATCGCTCAAAAAGAAGTTGAATTGCTAACGACCCATCAAAATTTGTTGTTCATTCAAATGAACTATCAATAAAAATAATTCTTCTCAATTCCTTATAAACCCCACAACATCAAATTGCTAGCAACACATTAAAAAAAAAAATAAAGATACAAAATGAAGAGAAATATGCAAACCTGCAGAGAGAAACACAAAAATAGAGAGAAAACAAAATTTCTCATAAACGCAACAAGCATCAAATTGCTAGCAATCCATTAAAAAGAAAATAAAAAAACAAAATGAAGAGAAAAATGCAAATCTTAAGAGAAACACAAAAATAGAAAGAAAACACAAAAATAGTAGAGAAAACAAATATTTTAGGACAAACATGAGGATAATTTTGGAATATATGAGAATTACAAGGGACAAAGATGTCTTTTACTTGGTCAAACTAGAATGGCTTATAAGCCAAAAATAAAAAAGTAGGGGTTAAGGTACTTTTGGCTTTAAAAAATAATTTTTGACTTTTTAAAGCAGTTTTTGAAGTTGTCAAACACTTCAACTTCAAAAACTGTAAAATGGCTTAAAAGTTATTTTGACCAGCTTTTAAGCTCATCCAAACATCCTCTAAAGATGAAACAAGAGCATATCAATTGGTCATATAGTAAATTTTGAAGATTTGCGATTAAATTTGGAGAGGTAAAAACCTCCGCTATTTACTGTCATAGAGGTTCTAACCCCCCTACCCCTTACCCTCCCCAAACAAAATAATCTGTCACAAATTGATTGTGGCGATACTAACAACAGTAATTTGTCCAACCTCCATGACAGCAAATAGCTGAGGTTAGAAACCTCCACAAATTGAACTTTTGAAAAATTTAATTGGTTCTTCAAATCTTATTTGTACCATATAAATTGGGAATGGGGAAGTAAAGGCATTTTCATTAATTAAAAATGATTTTCAATAATTTATATATTTTCAATTCATAATAAATTAATAACTTAAATTACTTAAAAAGAAAATTACAATTAAAAAATTTGATAAATCATGTCAATTGAGATAGAGAAAATGATAAATGTTAGGTTAGTGCTAGCACAGACTTTTCTATCTAATATTCATTCATAAATATATGGGTGAGGGTGTTAATTGATCATATATTACTTATTAATAAGAGGAAATAAAAAGTCAATTGAACATCAACATGTTTGTTTCAGCTATCTACTTATTCAATGTAACTGCAACTCTTACAAAGACAACTAAATGGCTCAGTGGAAAGGAATACATGATTAAAGCTTTGTTGTGGCTTCGGAATAGGGTTCCAACCCCTTTGCAACCTCTTTTTAGCTAATTTTTCCTTTCTAACTTCTCCAGGGGTGGCTTAAGCGCATTAAAGACGTAAGGTCAAATTATAATATATCTTATCTTAA
This sequence comes from Capsicum pubescens, assembly GCA_030864215.1. Classification (NCBI taxonomy): domain Eukaryota; kingdom Viridiplantae; phylum Streptophyta; class Magnoliopsida; order Solanales; family Solanaceae; genus Capsicum; species Capsicum pubescens. The sequence continues at coordinate 198,542,287 of CM061541.1, forward strand.
TTTAGAGCTTTTACACAAATTAACTTCAGAATAATCTACAGGGATACTAAATAATAATTAAACTGCATTAATATATTATTCCATTCAATTCATTTACTTGTCATGTTTATGTTTTACACCTTCTCCCCCCTCCCCTCCAAAAGAATATTGTATCCGTCCCAGAGAAGAAAATATTAATGATTGATTTAATTGATTTTAATTCACAGAGAAGAAATATTTACACATTAGTTGAGATGCTAATTACTATCGAATTATTTGATTCATAAGGTTGATATTATAATTATGTCGGTTTTTCAAGCCTGTAATCCTTTTTCGAATTAAACCTCCTAACTATACTGCTCGTAGCATTTTTTGTTGGGTTCGAAATCGAGAGGGCATCTTGTGGAAGCTCAAAATTTACAAACTAATATGATGATAATTCAGATGACACAAAACTAAACTAAAAAAAATATAATATTATTGATATGGTTTGGCCAATCAGCCTAATATCAAAAACTAAATTAAAAAAACATAAAAAAAACTATGAGAAAAAATCTCTCCATAAACAAGACATTTTAAAGACTACGTCATGGATGCTACTGTGTTATGGTATGAGAAGGTGAGGTCTTTTATTTATTGAGTTCCAAAACTTTTTCTCCAAGAAAGAGGTTTGCCAAAAATGAAAAAGTTTTATATTTTCCTTTTAGGAAAGTAAAAGTAATTATGGTATTACTTTTATTTTCCTTCTAAAAAAAGTAAAGTTAAATTTGGTAAGAAAATCAAGGCAAAAATCCTAACAAATCTCCCCTTTTTAGCTTTATTTTCTTGACTTGGTCCGTCTTCTTCATATCATATGCATAATTTTTGTTCTTCACATAATCTTCATTACTGTCGTTTGTCATGGTTAAAAATTGATATGAATTAAAAAATGAAGCCCTGTACGTTAAAAATAAAAGTCTGGGTTGATATTATTGAAGTCATGTGTTATACGTAATCAGGGTTAAAAGTGGAGCCTTGTGCATTGAAAGTGAGTGCAGGTTAAGAGTGGAGCTCATGTGTTAAAAATAAATGCACGAACTGAAAAAAACCCAAGCGTTGAAAGTAAGCAGGGGTTGAAAGTTGAAGCTCATAAACATGAGTTGAAAATTGATTTGATTTTAAATATGGATTAGCAACAGAATTGTTGAAAATTTATTTGAAATTTTTCTCCACATGTATCTAGACAAAGATCTTCATTATCATCAAATTGTTGCAAAATTAAAATAAATATAAAAAAACTATGAGAGAAATCTCCCTATAAACAAGACTCTTTAAAGACTACATTATGAATACTATTGTGTTATGGTATGAGAAGATGGAGTCTTCTATTTATACAGTTTCAAAATCTTTCCTCCAAAAAAGAGGTTTGTCAAATATAAAAAAGTTTTATATTTTCCTTTCAGGAAAGTAAAAGTAATTATGGTATTACTTTTATTTTCCTTCTAAGAAAAGTAAAGTTAAATTTGGTAAGAAAATTAGGGCAAAACCCCTAACATTTCCTTCTAGCTACTTTCTTCATCCCTCTCTCAGCAATTAAAAAAAGGACAGAATACATTGTCAGACACCTCAATTTGACACCATCTTTCACTTTGGCACCTCAAGTGGACATTTTTCACTTTAGGCACCTCAACTAGCGTACAGATATGTCATTTTGGCACCTTTTGCAAAGTTGTGTATTTCACTTATCCGAAGGCACGTGGATGCCATTTTTCGACTGATATGGAGTCCAAGTTGGCCCACAAACAGTATATTAATTAACTCATTCCATTAGTTAATACCTTCTTCCTCATTTTTATCCACCATTTTTGTCAATCTTAAACTTATTTAATGGTGAAAATTATGAACACAAGAAATCTATGAAAAATATTTATCATACGAATTAACCAATTAAAATCAATGTATAACAAATATAGGATCGAATTTTAAAAAGAAGGAAAATCAAGAAACAATGTTAATCATTATTTGCTTGATTTTAAGAAACAAGAACGATCGGTTCTAACATAAATCAAGATTTTTCCTTCTTTAAGAAACAAGAATGGTTGATTTTTCCTTCATGTGATTTTAACCATTCTTGTCTCTTAAAATGGTTTCCCTTCTTAAGATAATTTTTTCTTCTTTGATCGAATCTAACCAAAAAAAATAATAATAATAATAAAGTTCTTTCTTTAGCTTTGTTCGTATGGAAAAATGTTTATTTCTTCTTACCTGCATTATATAGATATTTAAATGAAATGTTGATGAGGCTTTTCTAATATCTATGTGCATTGTGGTATTGGTGTCATAATTCATTATTCTAAAGGGCAACGGATTGTTGGGTTCACCCAAAATAGTAATCCCTACTGTCGTACTATGATTTAATTAGACGCATTACACAAAGGTTTATAAATAGACAAACATGTTGGGTTTGAAATCGAGAGGGCGTCATGCGAAAGTTAATAGTTTGCAAACCATGAGATGATAAATTCGATGACAAAGAAAAATAAAAACTAAAATCATATTATTAATATGGTTTGGTCAAACGACCTACATATTAAAAATAATATTAAAAAAAAAACTTAAAACCTATTGGGAGAAAATCTCCCCCTAAACAAAACTCTTCAAACAACTGCATTGTGGATTCTATTGGGTTCGGGTATATGAGAAGGAGTCTTTCTATTTATAGATGTCCAAAAATTTTCCTCCAAGAAAGAGGTTAGCCAAATATGGAAAAGTTTTATATTTTCTTTTCTGGAAAAGTAAAAGTAATTATGGTGTTACTTTTATTTTCCTTTCAAGAAAAGTATAACGTAATTTTGGTAAGAAAATCAAGGCAAAACCCCTAACAAATCTTCCCTTTTTGGCTTGATTTTCTGGCAAAATAATTTTGATCTTCCTTCTTCACACAATCTTCATATATCACTGCTTCTTACCATGATTAAAAATTTATATGGTTAAAAATTGAAGCCCTATGCGTTAAAAATAAAAGCACGAGTTGATATTAGTGAAGTCATGTGTTATAAGTAAACAGGATTGAAAGTGAAGCCTTGTGCACTGAAAGTGGGCACAAGTTAGCAGTGGAGCTTACGCGTTAAAAATAAATTCACGAGTTGAAAGGATCCCAAGCGTTAAAGCAAGTATGGGTTGAAAATTGAAGCCCATAAACATGGGTTGAAAATTGATTTTGGTTTTAAAAATGGATTAGCAACAGGATTGTTGAACATTTATTTGAAATTTTTCTCCACATGCAGCCTTTTTGGGTATATATCTTCATTATCATCAAATTGATTGCAACTTTAATTTTAAACTATCCCCAATCGAACCATCTAATCTTTGAACCATAGGATTTGATACCACTTGTTGGGTTCGAAATCAAGAGGGCTTCATGCGGAAACTAATAGTTTGCAAACCATGAGATGATAAATTATATGACAAAGAAAAATAAAAACTAAAATCATATTATTAATATGGTTTGGTCAAACGACCTACATATTAAAAATAATATTGAAAAAAATAAATTAAAACCTATTGGGAGAAAATCCCCCACTAAACAAACTCTTCAAACAACTACATTGTGGATTCTATTGTGTTCTGGTATGAGAAGAGGTTTTTGTATTTATAGATGTCCAAAATCTTTCCTCCAAAAAAGAGGTTAACCAAATATGAAAAAGTTTTATATTTTCCTTTAAGGAAAAGTAAAAGTAATTATGGTATTACTTTTATTTTCCTTTCAAGAAAAGTATAACTTAATTTTGATAAGAAAATCAGGGCAAAAACCCTAACAAAATAGTATATTAATTAACTCATTCCATTAGTTTATACCTTCTTCCTCATTTTTATCCATCATTTTTGTCAATCTTAAACTTATTTAATGGTGAAAATTATGAACACAAGAAATCTATGAAAAATATTTATCATACAAATTAACCAATTAAAATCAACGTATAACAAATATAGGATCAAATTAAAAAAAAAAAGAAGGAAATCAAGAAACAACGTAAATCATTATTTGCTTGATTTTAAGAAACAAGAATGATCGATTCGAACATAAATCAATAATTTTCCTTCTTTAAGAAACAAGAATGATTGATTTTACTTCCGTTGATTTTAACCATTCTTGTCTCTTAAAATGGTTTTCCTTCTTAAGATAATTTTTTCTTCATTGATCGAATCTAATAGGAAAAAAAAGGGAAAATAAAGTTCTTTCTCTAGCTTTGTTCGTATGAAGAAATCTCTATTTCTTCTTACCTGCCTTATATACGTATTTAAATGAAATATTGATGAGGCTTTTCTAATACCTATGTGCATTATGGTATTGGTGGCATAATTCATTATTCTAAAGGGCAATGGATTGTTGGGTTCTCTCAAAATAGCAATGCCTATTGCCGTACTATGATTTAATTAGATGCATTACACAAAGGTTTATAATTGGACAATACTTACAACCTCCATTCAATAGAGATAGAAATTGATTCTGTAGAAGATGATTCGAAGGTGGGATCGGGAGGGAGGCTTAGGTATTTGGAGAAGGTAAATCGGGTGGGTGGGTGGGTGAAGGGGGGCTGAGGTATTTGGAGAAGATGATTTGGGGGAGGGGGTTGCTGGGTGTAGAAGATGATTGGGGTGGGGGCAGGGTATTTGGAGAAGACGATGTACGAGGAGTGGGGGTAATTTTTTTTTATTTAAAAAAAATTGGATAAAAAATTATAAATATCCTATTATTATTAGTCACTTTACACATCATCGCGCGTGTAATACACATATATCACATATTTTTATGGATTACGTAAAAAGTGCCAAAATGACACACTCGTACGCTACTTAAGATGCCAAAAGTTAACAACATACACTTAAGGTGCCAAAGTGAAAGATGACGTCAAGTTGAGGGGTCTGACGATGTATTCTGAAAAAAAAAACTCTAGTTGTTCTATATACCTTTGCTTTTACTATTTGATGATTAGCATGCACCAACCAAATTAATTTGAAACGGTAGACCTTAGAAGGAAAAAACATTTACTACCAAAAAACTTTTCATTGTTAAAATTTAATTATAATCATTGAAAAACATCGAGGCATCGTATTCATCCTGAGAAATATCCATGGGTGGTAACCTACTTGATATACAACAAAGTTCTGAAAAAGTCTAGATGAGAGTTACAACAAGAAAAGACAAACAAAAAGCTTGAATTCAAGTTGGGGTGGACCCAAACTTTTTAGTAAGTGGGTTCAATATATAAAAAATAAATACATGTAGATAAAAAATTCAATTAATATTAAGTAGTTGTTGCATAAAGAAACAAAAAAGGTAAAGAAAAGAGTTGTTGCACAAAGAAAACAAAAAAAACTTGTTGATGGGGCTCAAACCCGTAAGGTAAAAATTAAGAAATGGCCTTTTTGCCACTAGGCTAAGCAATCCAATTGTTTATCTTGGCTTCAAACAGTTAAATATATCTTGAACATCTGTAAAGACAGCTTATACCTACGTATATATACAACGTAATTTTTCAACGAAGTGGGTTCATATGAACTCACTTGAACCTATGTGGATCTGCCCCTGAATCCAAGGTCAAACTATCACGAAAAGATTACAACCTTCATTAAATTATGGAAACCATTTGGGATCAAGAGAGTCAATATTTATACGGTTTCACACCATGGAATTATTATAGTTTAAATTATATTAAGCATCTTTGTACTGTGATCCAATTATAAATGCAGAATTTGGACAAATCTATCTCCAAATTAATTATGATAAATGACACATATATACACTACGTCATATTTTGAATAAACATGCATATGCCATTACGTTAATGAAATGGAAAGTATATGCCCTATATGTGTATGACGGAGGGTATATACGTATCATTCATCATAATTTGGGAGTATATTTTTTCCTTTTTTATTTTAATTTTTTCATCCCAAATAATTAACTCATACCCTGTTAGAGTGTTTGCCTTGATTTTCTTACTATATTTAAGTTTTACTTTTTCTTAAAAGGAAAATAAAATTTACCATAATTACTTTTACTTTTCCTGAAAGAAAAAAAAATAATTCTTTTCCATATTTGGCTAACCTCTTTCTTGGAGGAAAGATTTTGGACATCTATAAATAGAAGACCCCCCTTCTCAGACCATACCATATAGCATCTACAATGTAGTCTTTTAAGAATTTCGTTTAGGGGGAGATTTTCTCTCTCATTAGTTTTATATTTTTTAATATTATTTTTAATATTAGATTTTATATGTAGGCCAATTGGCCAAATCATATAATAAAATTATGTTTTTAGTATTGTTTTTCGTTGTCATCTTATTTATCGTCTCATAGTTTGCAACTAATAGCTTTCGCATGATGCCCTCTCGATTTCGAACCCAACAAGTGGTATCAGAGCTAATGGTTTAAAAATCAAATGGTTAGATTGAGGATAGCTTTAATAGCAAAGTTGCAACAAATTTGATGATAATGAAGATATATGTCCAAAAGCTACATGTGGAGATAATTGTCAATCATATTTTCAACAATCTTACTGTCACATATTTGAAAATAAAACTCACTTTTAACCCTGCAAAAGGGCTCCAATATTTTTATCCCAAAAAGGGCAAATATATTTTTTAACCCCAAAAGCTTCATTTTTAAACATGTCAAACAGTGATATATGAAGAATATATATGAAGAACGAAGATCATGCACAAGAAGAAGGGGGATCAAGAATATTTTGAAGAAAATCAAGCCAAAAAGGGGAGATTTGTTAGGGGGTTTTCCCTGATTTTCTTACTATATTTAAGTTTTACTTTTTCTTAGAAGGAAAATAAAAGTTACCATATTTACTTTTACTTTTTCTGAAAGAAAAAAATATAATTCTTTTCCATATTTGGCTAGCCTCTTTCTTGGAGGAAAGGTTTTGGACATCTATAAATAGAAGACCCCCTTCTCATATCATACCATATAGCATCCACAATGTAGTCTTCTAAGAGTTTCGTTTAGGGGGAGATTTTCTCTCTCGTTAGTTTTATGCTTTTTAATATTATTTTTAATATTAGGTTTTATATGTAGGCCAATTGACCAAATTATATAATAAAATTATGTTTTTAGTATATTTATCATCTCATAGTTTGCAACTAATAGCTTCCGCATGACGCCCTCTCGATTTCGAACCCAACATACCCATTATCCGACGCAATAAACCTATCGAACCCGATTTCAAACCAACTCAATCCGACCTCAATTTTTGTTTCAAACCCGATGCTCTCTATTTTTCTCTTAAATGTGAATCTCAATCAAATTGCAGTGATTGGTCATTGTTGCTAGTTGGCGTTTATTGATTGCAGGAAGTGGAGATTGGGTCGGAGGTGGCCGGAACTAGGGGTGTGGCGATGGTTCGCCAGTGCAGTGCTTTCAGTTCGACGGAGACGATGGCTATGTGGTGTTAACCGGTGGTGGGTAGTGTTTTTCCGATGAAATTTTGCTGAAAATTGAAACGTGGGGGTTTCAATTTATTTGGTGTTGTTTTTAGATGTTATGGGTTAATGGTTTCTCTTTTTTTTTTTTTTTTTTAAATTGGTAGCAATGATGTTACTGTATTGTGTGTGTATATTATTATAGGGGTGGAAAAACGTGTCTGTTAGATAGACATTCTTGGCTTTAATTGGGACTGAGTCAGTAGTGGATTTATTGGGTCGGGTAGTGAACTTGGGTTAATTATTAAATTAAAATGAAAAAGAGATAAATATACTTCAAACTATGACAAATGATACGTATGTACCTTCTGTCAAACTTTTGGTACACATATATGCCCCTACCATTAGTGTGAGGGGCATATACGTACCATTTCAATAACGGTAAGGGCATATGAGTATTCAAAGTATGATGATGGAGGATATATACGTACATTTATCATAGTTCAGGAATATATTTGTCGCCTTTTATTCTTTTACATATATAATTAATTCAAACCCAGTACCCTATCAATAAATCCATCAAATCCAATTTCAAACCAACCCGATTTCTAGGTTTAAAAAACACGAAAACTAATTAAGTAATAAGTATATTAAAATATCATTAATAAAAGTCAAACTATAAGTAAACATATTTCTAGAAGTTTTATAAAGTCAATGCCCAAAAGAACTAATTTTAAAAGACTTAGTGAATTATTGAAAATGTCAGTTTCATATAACAATTTTCTCATGATCAGGCCAAAAAGTCAATTTGATCGTTCTTCCATCTTAAAAAGGAAATTGAATGGATCTAATCATATACTTGCGTACCTTCGCAAATGGCCAAGAGTTTCGAATTTCAAGCTAACGTATTTATTACACAAGGATTACCTCACTAATTTACTGTGGTTATTTGGACTTAGCTTTTATACGTTCATAGGATAATTATTTTAAAATATTAAGTCATTTAAAATAGCTAAAAATAATTATAATCAATACAACTTGTAGGAATTGACCTAAATAGAGAAAGTTAACATTCTATACATTAAAACTTAATGGCCTTTTAAAATGTTAGTACGCATGCATAAGTAAAATCCTTATTAAAATTGAAAGACTTCATACTGGATTATTAAAATTTGTTTGAAGTTAAAGTTTAAAACGAGGATTAGAACCTGATATTTACTTGAAAAAAATTGAGATAATTTTGTGAATGCAAATCATACTATTCCTCTTGAAATACTATACACACTAATTTTTCAAAATCAATTTATCTATATTAAGCTGAAACTGAAATAATAAGAGAAATTGAAATGACGTTTAATTATTTCCGTATATGTCCAAGTGCTAATCTCGGTAAATTTTTTCCCTTTCAATCACTTCCTCTTGAAAAAATGGAATGTTAAATGTTGGACATAAGGATTTCGAATATCAAAAAATAATGGTCAAAATAGAGAATTAATTTTATAGGCCACTCACAATTTATTTTTAATTTCATGTACTTAATAAAAGATCTCCATTTTTATAAATTTAAAAATATCACTTCTTCAATTTATTTTACAAGTGGCAAGACATCATATTCCGGACATTGGGACAAACTATTGGTTTTAGAATAATAAGTTAATATTAGCAACTGGTGAAAGAAAGGAGAGAGCATAAGAGAAAAACTCTAAATCGACATTACTATTAATTGCCAAAGAAAATTTCCGTAAACAGCGTTCTTCCATCAAAGTTCGTTAAGATACATATCAATTTTCTTTGACAATTTGCATTTCTACAAAACCGTGAGAGCTACGTCTTCCAAAAGTCTCGTGCAGTACGTACATAATATCTTCATGGCCGTACCTTGTTCACACATTCTTCTCCAACATCTTACGCAACAGTATTTCTTTTCAAATTGTATGTTTATCATCATCAACTCTTGAGTTTCCATCGAGACAGTCTCTAGATCGTTTTTGTTTATTATTATTTTTTTCTTAAGAATACATGATGAGGAATTCGAATTCAAGAAAACAGAACAAAATGGTGACGGAAGATAACAGCGTCCCTTGGAGAAAAACATTCGGGAGCATGTTACAATCCGATCGAAATCAGGATCAAAATGAGTATACTAATTTTCGTAGGAGCAATACATTTGAAGCTGGCCCTGCAAATTACCATAATCGCCCTAATGGATTGAGCTCTGATTACAGCATGATGATCTCTCCTTCACCTTCAGAGGACCATAATTCATTATCGTCTCCATATGCCACACCTTCTATGGACCTAACATCTCCTTTAGCGAAATCTCCATGGTCTTCTCATTTCGGAAGCTATCTATACACGGGCCTTATTGGGTCTCTTGTTCGTGAAGAAGGCCATATATATTCATTAGCGGCTTCTGGAGACTTGTTATATACTGGATCAGACAGCAAGAATATTAGGGTTTGGAAGAACCAAAAAGAATTTGCAGGATTCAAATCAAACAGTGGATTGGTGAAAGCAATAATCATTACGGGAGAAAGAATATTCACTGGTCATCAAGATGGAAAGGTACTGTTGAGATCTGTGATCATTTCATTTAGAAGTTAAAGCAACTAAGAAAAAAAAACTTCTATTTACTTAAATCATATCTTAAACACATGCCTTTATGTGTGGACCTAATACTTTTCTTGAAATTTCTTTTTGAATGGGGGAGTACCAAAATTCTTTTTGCTATCGGGAGGCTATACATATACCACGATTGAATTTTGTGTCTATTCATCCAAAAACTTAAGTTGTTAGCCATAATTTTAAAATTCTTTTTGATATCGGGAGACAATACTGTGTTGATTTATGAGTTATGTAGGTCGAGCTAATCTAAAAACTTAAGTTGTTACAGAAAGCATATTTTCTTAAAAATAAAATTTACGTCTTCAACAGGTAAGAGTATGGAAGGCTTCCCCTAACGATCCAAACGTTTACAGGCGCATTGGGACATTACCAACTTTGAAGGCATATTTAAAAAGTTCAATGAATCCCAACAATTACGTTGAAGTGAGAAGAAACAGAAATTCCGTGTGGATCAGACATTTTGATGCTATTTCATCTCTTAGCATGAGTCAAGACCAAATTCTCTTATATTCAGCATCATGGGATAAAACCATAAAGGTTTGGAGAGCATCAGATTTTAAGTGTTTGGAATCCATATGCGCACATGAAGATGCAGTAAATTCAGTAGTTGTTGGGTTTGATGGGCTAGTTTTTTCAGGCTCAGCTGATGGAACGGTAAAAGTTTGGAGAAGAGAATTACAAGGGAATAAAACAAAGCACTTCTTTTCACAAACGTTGTTAAAGCAAGAATGTGCGGTAACATCCTTAGTTGTTGATCCTAGTTCCAATTTCCTCTATTGTGGTTCATCTGACGGACTAGTCAACTTTTGGGAACGCACAAAGTTTTTGTCACTCGGAGGGGTTCTGAGAGGTCATAAATCAGCGATTCTTTGCTTAGCCACTGCTGGGAATTTAGTTTTTAGTGGATCAGCTGACTCGAATATTTGTGTGTGGAGAAGGGAAGGTTGTGAGCATATATGTTTATCAGTGTTGAAAGGACATTCAGGTCCTGTTAAGTGTATTGCTGTTGAAGATGATCGTGGACCAACAACTACTGGTGATCAGCAATTTATCGTGTATAGTGGTAGCCTGGATAAATCAGTAAAGATTTGGAGAGTGTCACCATGGCCACCACCGATGCAAGCCCAAGTTCAAGACCAATCCCAATGGGGTATGAGTTAGTAGAGCTGAATTTAGGATGTGGAGTATGTGGATTCAAAACGAGCTATGGAAACATATATATCATACATTATATGTTTTCCAAGTCTGGAATATGTGGATTCAAAACGAGCTATGGAAACATATATATCATACATTAGATATTTTCCAAGTCTCAATTTATTGTGTATATGTAGTGGTAGCTGGATAAATCGGTGAAGATTTGGAGAGCATCATCATGGCGCCCCCCATGCAAGAACAACTTCAACACCAGTCCTGATGGGGTATGAGTTAGCAGAGCCAAATTAAGGATTAATTAGAGTATGTGGATTCAAAATGGTAAAATCATACTATTGATCGTATAATTCCTCACTATCAATTTATGTGACCTATTTGACTCAAGATATGTGTCCATTTTTCAAATCATTAATATAAAAAAGTGTTGCATAAACTAATATAGCGGGACATATATATATATGCTAGCTTAGGTGTACGCGTCTCGCGCGTGTACCTCACTTTATTGAGTTCAAACGTTACAGTAAATAAGATATTTATTTAAATAATAAAGATGAATAAAATTATTAAATTCAACATCTTTTGGAGAATTTATTTAATTAAACCTAACCTTCACCAAAAAAATTTCTCAAAGTCGATCGACATTCATCTACCACCTGTAAACTTCAACAAAACAATACGATAATAGAAACATCAAAACAATATAATTAAATCTAACTTTTACCCAAAAATTTCCTCAAAGTCGTCTGACACTCATCAACCACCTGTAAACTATAACAAAATAATACGATAATAGAGGTATCAAAATAATACAACTAAACTTTACCTCTACACACTAAAAAAAAAAATTCTCAAAACAGAGATATAAAAACAATACAATTAAACCTAACATTTACCTAAAAAATTTCCTCAAAGCCGACCAATATTCATCTACCACCTGTAAATTCATCTACGACCTGTAAACTACAACAAAATAATATAATAGTGATCACAAAGCTTCAGTTTTGATGAAAATATTTTTTCTTTGAGCGAAAATTTTAACACTAAAAAATGACTTAAATGAAAACAAAGAAGATATATACATATACATATACACACACGTTGAATTCTATTATGTTGACAAAAATAATGAAGAAGTTGAGGGTTAAAAAATTAAACATTCATCAATCTAGACATGCAACTGAATCAAGTTAGATGAGTATCAATCATATTTTTTCACAAAGTTCTAAATATTTTGCAAAAAAATGTGGAATTATTTTAAATAAAATAGGTTAAAACTCCTAAAACAAGAAAAATGCTTTAAACAAAATTTTGTTACTTATTTTTTAATACAAATTAAAGGGTAGGTGGACTTTTCCAAAAAAAATATTTTATTTTTTAGGTTAGTACTATCTGGTCGTTTTATTCTTTTTCTTAAATAACTTATTATTTAATATTTAATAATTAAAAAAGATTAAGAAGGCTTAAAATATATTGAAAGAGGTATTACAATTGATATACACTTTTAAAATATATGGTAAGAAATCAGAAGTAGAATTAATATAGGTACACTCTTTTAAAATTTTTATTTATGGAATGTTTTTTGTTTTTTCGTCTGTTTTTTCCTCAAAAAAGGAGTTGGCTCACTTAGTAAAACAAGGTTGTCATTATTATTTAATGTTTTTAGTTTTCCTTAAGAAAGAAACGACTTTACTAAAAAATGAATTTGTTATAATTTATTTTTTTAGTTTTTCATATATTTATAAAAGTATTTTCTTAATGGAGTCCTATTTTAGGAGTATTTTTCTAATTAATCAGTACAAAGAAAAATATTAATTAATTCTCCTTCAATATATTTTAGAAGTTTCATATATTTTAAGACTCTAGTTATTATGATAAAAATAATTAAATAGCAAATTAAAGAAAATAGTGAAAAAATATTTTTGTCTAAAAGAGAGTTTTTTA